>JBBELK010000705.1:0-399824 GCA_037783545.1 Henricia sp. BOLD:AAB3569 | reverse complement strand
ACTGTTTTCTCAAAAGTTAGACGAAGTACGAAGCTGATTTTTGCGCAGGTTGGTTTTAACCATGCATACCTTCAATCACACAGGGGGATTAAAATATTTGTAATGGTTTTCCAATCATGTATACTACCTTTTAAGAGCTTCAAAGCATAAAAATCCCTCTTGATTTTTTTCCATGCAGTTGAACGGCTACAAAATCAGGGAAAATTGGCAGATCAACTGCAACATCTCTATTCCCAAGAGTCGGCTGTTCGTCGGCTCAGTGCCAAAGAACAAGACGAAAGAAGAAATTAAGGAGGAATTTGACAAGGTTACTTGTAAGTAGTAAAAGACAAATTTCGTTATCCCCAAGACTATGGTTGGGCGATTGTGATTTTATTTTCAAAACTCGTCAGCAATGCGTGCGCGGCAAATTCGTGCCACGAAATACGCAGCTCCACGCCTTTGCTATGGAGCTGCGTATTTTGTAGCACTAATTTGGCGCGCGCGCATTGCTGACAAGCCTGTGCCTTTTAAACGTTAAACTTTTTGTTGCACGGAATGTTTACTGGCAACCGTCGAAAATAAGCGTACCAAAATAATATATTTCCAACTAAACACAATCTAGTCAACGTTGGTTAGTCGTGTCTGGTCAACCATTTGGGACCAGCCCACAGGGGACGGTCGCGCTGATCACTGGTACCCATCAGGCATTGAGTTGGTGCAGCGTTTTGCATGGAACCGACTAAAGGCATTTGTACTAGAGCATTAGTGCGCATGTGTGTTGCCAGGGGTTAACTCTAGTTAGGAAGCGAACTTGCTCAACTCTACACTTAACGATGCTTAAGGAGTCATTTGAAAGAGTAAAAATGTACGAGTTAATAATATTTTTTCGTTAAAATTATAAAAGCGCAAATTTGATGGGAAAAAAAACCCAAATTTTGGAATGAGACAAATTTAAGATTTTGTGAGGAAACACTTTTCAGCCTGTCTTTCCAAAAAAAACTCTGATCAAATTCTCAATTCTTTACAATGTTTCTGTAATTTTATATAACATATCTTCAATGACGTAAACATTAACGTAATGACACTTTTGCTTTTCTCAGCCGGTCTTCTGGACGTAATTATCTACCACACAGAAGACAAGAAGAGGAATCGCGGCTTTGCGTTCCTGGAATTCGACAGCCATCGATCGGCAAGCTTGGCCCGCCGGCGACTCATGACCGGCAAGATTCGCGTCTGGGGCAATGTCATCGTCGCAGTGGACTGGGCAGATCCGATCACGGAGCCGGACGAGGAAACAATGGCTAAGGTTTGATCGGGAATTTGAAAAATTAAAAATTGATGCTTAAGTTTAACTTGTAAAAAAAAATCAATCGATTCATTGGTCTTTATTACATGTAGTTTACCTGATGCCTTGTTAAATACCTGTACAATAAAACCTAGTTTGCACAAACTATCTAGATGATAATTTTATGACAATTGTTTCTAAAGTCGTTCCCAAACTATCTTGTTACCCTAGTGCCCTTGCTAATAAATAGGGGCCACATTCATTGCACTGTTAAGCCCAAAAATATGCTTAGTCCAAAATTTATGTGCTTTGTAAAAATGGGTCTGCAGTCAACATTTTGAATAAGCAAATTTTTCAGCTAAAATTGGCCCTATATCTCATTCAGGTTACATGCTTTACTAATCGGCTGATTTTTGCCTTGGATCTTACGTCTATGGTAGTAAAACTGAAAAAAAAATGTGCAGTCAAATTCTAAACGTTCATATTTTTTCCATTTTGACACAGTTCTACACCCCGAATTTAACCATCTTTTGTAAGCAAATGACTCATGCTAACAAATTTAAAGTCTTGCAAGAAAGTTGAAATTTTCTTTCTGTTTCCGTTCTTCTGTTCATTAGGTAAAAGTAGTGTACGTTCGCAACCTGCCCACAGAAGCTACAGAGGAAAACATCAAGGACCATTTCCAACAGTACGGCGAGATCGAGAAGGTCAAGAAAATGAAGGATTATGGCTTCATCCACTTCAACGACAGAGCTTCAGCCACAAAGGTGGGTACTCCGTCTGTCCCTTCATGCTCAAGAAAATTAGTCGCTTCTTATCACCTAATACTACGTGGCAAAAACATGTCCTAATTTTGGTCTTAACAAACCTTTTTCAACGGATTTAAACAAAATTTTAACATCATGTAAACAAGGACTGATAAATTATATTGAGTGAGTTTCATCAGTTTTAGACAAGAGGGTGAGATTAAAAAGCCACGCGAAAAGAAACGCCCCTTAATTTCAGAATTTGCCACTTTCGACTTTGCATCCTCAATTGTCAAGGAAAATCTGTCTGAGATCTTTTGCACCTCTTTCATCGACAGAAGATGTGCTGGAAAATTGCTGTCGGAACCAAAACTGGTGTGCGGATTTTTGAACAAATTACTGTTTTTTAACCATATCATTCCATGTTTTTTTTGGTCATGTTTTGTCTTTTTTGATGGAATGAAAATACCCCCTTTCGAACGACGGCCACCCGGTGAAATTGATAAAAAAATATTGCATCGGGACAACCTGACAGTTGAGAAGTACACCACAGCCAGAATTACTAAAGAATTATAAGAGATGGCCAAGATTGAATAGGATATGCAAAACCTGAGCGACGAAACTTGAAAAAGTTAGCCCAACGTTTTCAAGTTTTGCTCCGCATGCGCAAACTCTGACACAGCCCCTTGAAGATTGTGAATAAGATGTTCTTCGTACGTTGTTTTGCCTTTCTTTAGGCTATTGAGGAGATGAACAATAAAGAATTCATGGGGTCGGAGATTGAGGCGTCTCTCGCTAAACCACCGACGGACAACAAAAAGAAAAAGGACCGACACATGAAACTGCAGCAGGGGAGGTAAGTGAACACTTCAGCTCCGTAAAGCCTCAATACAACATTTGCAGTTGGCAATAATTTTACTGCCCATAAACGACTAAAAGTGTCGATAGCAATAGTGACAAACAACATGTTTTGTTTGTTTTTTATGTAAAATGGAACCTTTTTGGGAGAAATTGCTAACTGTTGTCACTCATGCATATAAACCATGCATGGATTTTTAAAAGGTTTTCTGAAGTATTACTGCATCTATGTGGCTGAAATTTCTACAAGGCAGTTTATGAACATTATTCTTTAGTAATGTTTTCTCATGCACTGGGCAAAAATCTATGCATCGTTGCACCAAGGTACTGTTAACATTACACGGGGATTGGGCGTAATAATCACGTTGGGTGAGCACAATCCTTTGTCAAAGTGTCTACGAAAGATCTTTTACATTGAACAATGACGGGATGGTTGATTTCCTGTGGTAAAAGCCCCTTGAATGAATAGCATTTGTTTAGTACACAAACATATGAGGGCCTCAAGAAGATCTAAGCTTGCCCTGGAATATCTGGGTCGAGGTGCACTCACCATGTTTTTGGCTCCGTCTGAAAGTAAAAACTTAGTTTAAACATTTTGGCAGAAAAAACTTTAAAAATTGACTGTCGGAATAGTACGTCAAAGTAGCAGTGTTAATGATACTTATGCCATCTTTGGATGCTCAAAATTAAGCTTTAGATTCTTTTCCCATCACCCATGTAAAATCAGGTATTACGATGACTACTACGGCCCAATGCGTGGTGGTCCACGTGGCCGCGGTTTGCCACGAGGCCGCGGGGGATTTGACCGTGGCGAATCACGCGGATTCCATGACTTTGGCTACGGTGGCGGGTACGACGAAGGCTACTACGGGGGCTACCCGGGCGGCTACGAAGACCCCTACGACTACGGATACTACGACCGTGGCTTCGACGGCTACGGATATGGCGGACGTGGACAAGGAATGGGCCCACGAGGACGCGGCGGCCCGCGAGGTCCCCGCGGCGGAATGGGTCCGCGCGGAGGAATGGGTGCCAGGGGAGGGCCCCGTGGACGCCCACGTGGTGGGCCGCCGATGCTACGCGGCGGGCGTGGTATGCGTGGAAACCGCGGGGGAAACCGTGGCGGTCCCATCGCGGGAAAGCGCAAATTCGAAGGGCAACAACCGGCGGATACCAAACGGCGTAACACGCAAGGAGGCTGGGGCGTCCAACCCATTGCTCAACAGCCACTCACCGATTATTCCTCCTACGATTATTCCTCCTACGGAGAGCAATCGTGGTCTCAGGACAACTACGGCTTCTAAATGAGCCAAATCCCGACCTCAAATGGCCTGGCCCTGCCCGACCTAGTCTTTGTAAAAAATGTTTTAACTTTGTTCTGTCCGTGTGGAATATCGGTCTCGTGCACGTACATGAACAGAAAGTTTGAACGTCTTTTATAAGGACTGCGTCCGACCCAACCCTGGGGGAAATTGCCATTTATCGTTCCATTTGGGAACTTCGTCTTGCCAAGGTGAATGCATAAAATTTGTATCACTGCTGTGGCTTGACATGTACAGAAACTGTCAATATCTTTTACAAGCACCCTACTCCTTACCCTAAAATATAGAAAAACTCAACAAAAAAAACAATTTGTACATATCAATTCTTGATGTTCATAAAGTGACCACTTGAGATTGCAGATGTTTTGTGTGAAGATGAACTCGCAACTTAGAAAGTAAAAAAAATTCTGAAAATTATCCCAAAAGTTAAACTAGCACGTCAAATTAAAAAAAATTTGCAAAATTGAAGTGAAGTGACGTTAATTACTGTATCAATATTTAGCCGATGTTCTGGTGAAGTGCGCCATGTTAATTGACACATATTGGTTTTAGAATATGCACTTTGTTCAGAATTAACCAACGATTGTTTAAAAGAAAAATCGATGTAATTTACTACAGAAAAAAAACTGTTTAGTCGGTGTTAGTGAAATGTTGAATACAAGTTTTGGAACATTTTAATCTCGTAAAATAACGTTTTTAGCTATAGATTAAATATTCGTGCATTTTTTTAAATTTTAAAAAAGCATTGTCTCATGGCGCAACTAAATTTACTCGGTGTTTTTTCCAAAATTGGGCAAAGCATTTGTTTCTTATAGACGTAAACGAAACCATGTATCCTAAAAAGAATTTAGCGTTTTTGTTTTGTTTTTGCTTTTGGGACTTAAAATAATCTTGCTGACTCAAGTGGGAACAAAAAGCAGAATAAAGCAGTTTATTAGTTAGAAATTTAATGTGGCAAAAACAAATTCCACATGCTAAATTGTCTGAGTTATTTTGATCGTAGCCTTGGTCAGGCGTTCATCGATAGTTCAGGGCGTACTGTTTGTCTCTACGGCTAACACGCCTGTTGTACGTGGCGCGGTGCTTCACCAGCGTACACAGCGACCTTGCATGGCCTTGAGTTTATGCAAATCACCTAAGATATGAAAGCTTTGTATCAGTCGCCTCTGAGAGGCGGTGCTCATGCTAAAGAGGCCTGTGTAGGTCGCTTATGTCATTGGTTGATTGTGGCATAGCTACTGCATATTACGGTAAACAATTTAGTGGCAAAAATCCAATGCATAACTTACAAATTTTCCACCGAGTTTTCCAAATTC
This sequence comes from Henricia sp. BOLD:AAB3569, assembly GCA_037783545.1. Taxonomy (NCBI): domain Eukaryota; kingdom Metazoa; phylum Echinodermata; class Asteroidea; order Spinulosida; family Echinasteridae; genus Henricia; species Henricia sp. BOLD:AAB3569. The sequence continues at coordinate 394,315 of JBBELK010000705.1, read as the reverse complement.
CATCATGCCCCTAACGCAACTTAAACAACGTACATGTACATCGCTCAGTAGTGATCCAGGAGTAAGATGGTGGTAGCATATTGAAGAAAAATAATCTGCAAATTTAAATATTGAAGCACGTGACGTAGTGCTGTCTTGTTTATGCGCATAGCCATTCAAAACCAGGCTGCCGCGCTTGTTTGTGTAACCACGCGAGTGCGATGCTGTGATCGGTTGTACAGTGACCTAGCACGTCACCTATAAGTGCATACGGGGTCTGCGCTGGAAATCTTGCGCAAAAATAAAGAAAAACATAAGGTGATCACCGCGCTTCATACAAGGCGTTCATATCGCAGAAGGTGATTAGCATAAACTCGTGGCCATATGAGGTTGCTGTTTATGCTGGAGGAGCCCCGCCCCACGGACAACATGTGTGTTAGCTGTGGAGTCCAACAGTATGCCCCGAACGCGATATTTTTTTCCGTACCGCAGTTTAGCGAACATTGCTTCTGATTGGTTTAACCCCAATGCATATGTTGCATACTGATGTGTTTTGTCGAATAACTACTTCAACATAACCCCACACCATACCACACTCTTTCCTCAATTAATAGTGACAAAAATAATACGACTCAAAGGAGATTCGAACCTGCAATCTCTCGATTGATAGTACTACGTCTTAACCACTAGACTACCAAACGACTCGACAAATCCTTAAATTTTCTTCCTTATATCCTTTTATTTAATAACTCTTGAAGGCGCTATATAGAAAATATGAATATTCATTTACAATGCACCAATCAAACGCCTAGATGAAGCCACATAGCGAATATGTGGTACGGAAAAAATATCGCGCCCCGAACTGTCAATGAAGTTAATGAACGCCTGACCAAGGCTAGTTTGATCGTCAAAGATCGAACCGTTTGGCAACCTAATGTTATTCCCATGTCCCCCACTAAATTATCCCCTTTTGGTGGTAAGTATTGTGGTTATAATCTTCAGTTTTTGTGGTCTTCGGTGGGTAAGTATGTTTGCATGTCATTTATTTGGGCATTTTGTTCATCTTGGTTTGATGTTTTTTTAGCATCTCTTTTCTCTTGTTGCATCTTACATGTGTATTGAATTGAGTAGTTGACCATTACGTCAGACTTTGTAAACAAAACATGACGCTGGTCGCAAAAAGTTAAAGTTTTTATTTAAAACGCCTTCATTTTTTCACTCCTAAATGTGGGTTTTTCTGTCAAATCTCCACATACTCGTGCTTCATACATGTAAGTCATTTTGAGAAAAAAAAGGCAGTGATCCACTTCTAAGTACTACATGCTTATGCCTAACACGCAGTATTGTTTTGCTCTTGCAATTTTCAAAAAAGCGTTGGACTGCAGGACAATACGTCATAATTTGTTAGTTGCCTTGGCAATGGCTCTACACTAAAAATCACTGAACCGTGTGCTTTTGCAATGGTTCTTTTTCCGACGGCTATGATGTTTAGAGCTAATTACCATGGCACTATGTCACACTTCGGCTGTCTGTGGTGTTTTTACAAAGACATTACAATCTACATTTTTGCTGAAATGATAACAATCAGTAAATTTCACAAAATTGACATCAGTTGAGCCTCCTTGTGTGGTACACCGACAGTTACAGGCAAGGATTTTGACAAAGAAAAACTTTGACAAACTTTCCCTGAAGGCTGACTACACCAGCCTCTGTAAGAGCATTGAGGGCTTTGCTAAACTTGAGCATGCCATAACACATTTGCTTTTGTTGGAGTTAGGGTAGTACTACCATTAAAAAAAATGCTCGAAAACAATCGGCCGCTACCCATTCATTTCCATGCTTTGCACATACGTTCAAGCCTTGTTAATAAGAGCTCATGGGGACTTTGCAAATTATTTTGTAGTAACAGAAACCTTTTTGAAAAGAAAAAATATTGACCAAAAATGTTTTGTTATAAGCAGGTTGTTTTAATTGTGCTCTTATTACCAAAGTTTGCCTGTACTAGACCCTTTCCACTGGTGGCCATGATGGGGACACTTCTTCACATGTAAATGGGTGACAATCGATCCACAAGGTGCCAGCTCGTGCAATGTGACTGTCCCCCTGTCATGGCCGCCCTTGCATAGGGTCTATATTGCTTGCAGCCCGCCATACATTTGCACATGCTTTTCTTCATGTAGTCATGAGTCAGTTGTAGAATTCCTCTGTACTAATATATTTTCTTTTTCTCTTCTCTTCCCACTTCCTATATCATATCCCACAAAATCCCCCCAAAGCAAGTTAAATCTGATTAAGAAAACAATAGTGAAAACAAATTTCCCTCAAGAAAAAAGGGGGAACGTTTATCACACTGATGCACAAGATGCATATTTAATGTTTTTACTTTGGTCTCCGGAAATCGTAAATTGTAACTGATTTTGTTTGTAAATTGTTTGCAGAAAAATCTGCAAGTTTGTGATGTGATTATGTAAATGTTTCGTAATATTTTGGATGCAAGGAGTTTACGGAAACGGCTCATTTTAAATGAGCATTTAAAATGGAAACAGACATGCACACAGTTGCATGGACACCAAAACTGCTTTCCAAAAAGCTGAAAATCAGCAGACATTTCTGAAGGAACGAGAGGTACTCCAAAACTTCTGCGAGATTGATTTTGGCATTTTGATCTGGGCTTTTTAACATCCATGCCCAAAAAAACTGATGACACATACACAGAATGCGATGTGTGGGAAAAACTTGAACGAAGTTACCATCAAATGCCCCAGCTTATAACAGGCAAAGCTGCTTAAGAACTTTGACGGTGGATGAGATGACATCTTGGCTTCAGGATGACTTCGTCGGAAGAGTGGAACATCTTGCAAGAACTTCAACAACCGGAATGCTGGTCCAACTTTTTTTTTTAAACTGACGAGTTCCAAAAAGCACTTGCGATCAATGAATCGAAACATTTGGAGAAAACGTTTTGGAAAATCTTTTGCTACAAGCGCAACATTCAGATGAAGAAAAAAAGTGCATGCCGAAATATTTGATGCTTTCCAGGTGCACAAGAAAAGAAGCGATATATTCAAAGTTTATTGCCAAGGTTCGACTTCAGAACGAAAAGAACATGACCTGTGCTTGTCGAGCCTAAAACTTCAAGAAATATTGGAAGATAATGGAGCAACCAAAAATCAGTTTTTGAATGGGAAGATTAGGTTGTCTATTGAAAACTTCGGAGAACCTCGAATTCATACTCGATTTATTTTTTATAAAATGCAAAAACATGGTTTTTGGGTGTGAATACGGTTCTACAACATGGAAAGGGTTAAATTGTTCCTTTAAAAGACGGCCTTGATGTGTTTATGTTGACGTTTCTCGGATTCTCAGTCTAGGTTTCATGTGACTGAAATCTAAATTACAGTTTTGAGGGATTACTTTCGGGGGCTGGGGTGGTTTATTGTTTCAATCTATAAGCACCCGGAAGCACTACAAAGGATTTTGGGAGTGCTTTGAGGAAGGCATGCAACTTTTCAGCTGATCAACTGATTTCCTCTTTTTTGTTTCCCCTTCTACCACATTAAAAATTAAATTTCATTTTCCTCTTTTTTTGTAATGACGCAGTTGCATGCCTGAGGAATAGTGAGTTTCATTGTTTCTGCACAAAATCGGACTGCCTCCCTTTATCCAAATATGGAGGTGATTCAGGGGAGGAGTTTTTGCTTTCTTTTGGAAATTTTCTAATGTCATTCTAAAAACCTAAATTTTATGAATGCACCTACATTGCAAATAGACCAGTTGCGAGGTAGATTTGCATAAGTCCTGGAGCCAATTTCATGGCGTTGCTAAGCACAACAATTTGCTTAGCACAGGATTTGTTTCCTTTATAAAATGGATTACGAGCCAAAATTACATGTAAACTTGTGTCCTTCGCAAGAGTAGCAGAATACCTTTTAATACACATCGCTTACAATTTTGGAAGGCAACCCATTTTTGCAAAATAAAGCAAATAAATCCTGTGCTAAGCAAATTTGTGTGCTTAGCAGCGCCATGAAATTGGCCACTGGTGTCGCGCCTTGTATTTACATAAATGCTAGAGTCCCGCCTTCGCGCTATATGGCGCTCGCGTATGAGTAACTCGAGCACCATACTATATCTGGCAAATCGGCCCCGTTTCCAGGGGGTGCACGCTGGCACATGGTAACCGTGCGGTACCTGGAATTCCTCGCACATTACTCTATGTAGCCTACATGTATTTCCAAGCTGAACCATGTTGATCAGCAAAAAACCAGTCACACAATCCAGAATCGTTTATTTACTTTCTTGAGCAGTTTGGAAAAGTTCCAGCTTTCAAAGTTGACATCGATTTAAAGTTTTAAAAATCACGTTCTATTTCGTTATTTTGACAAATTCACGATGACTACATGTTCAGCATGTTCATTTCAACATATGATTTCGGATGGTCCAGCTTTAAAATGTATAGAGTAATGTGCGAGGTATTCCAGGTACCGCACAGACTTTCGCGCCGGTTACTATGGTCCAGCTTGCACCCCCTGGAAACGGCCCGATTTGCCAGGTATAGTCTGGTGCTTGACTCACTCGCATGCGAGCGCCGTAGCGTGAAGGCGAGAGTCTAGGATTTATGCAAATATTCACGCATTGACAACACAATTTTAATTAACCAAAACATTCGAACGTTCCTCAAAAGTGGAATTGTTCAAGTTTTTAGCAACGTTTATAAAATAAATTCGTGGTGCCAAATGGAGTAGACTGATGTGCTGCATTCAACAAGTGCATTGCTAATCTTGCCAAGACCAGGTAGGTATGCAGACAAGGTGAGTTTTGTTGGTGGGAATTTAAAGGCAAGGCTCGTCAGCAATGCGCGCGCGAGGCCAAATGCGTGCCACGAAATACGCAGCTCCATGCCTTTGCTATGGAGCTGCGTAAACTGTTATAAAGGGCGTTATTTCCACTGGTATAAATTAAAAGCCCATGGTGAAACTGCTCTGTAGAAATTTCAGCCATATTATGAGCAGTAGTTCTTTGGGAAACTTTAAAAATCCATGTATGGCTGAGCCTGTGTTGATTTGAATAGTAAAAATGTCTGGTGCAAAAGACTTTAGAAAATCACTGAGCTTCAGTTGTTAATTTCTCACACAAAATACTATTTTGGACAGAAATAAATTCATGTGGTGTTTGGTACCATTGTTAACTCTTAAGTTTTTCTTTGGAGCTTGCTTTGGGGGTTAAAACAAAGGTTTTTAGTTTGTATGCTAATGCAAATATGCATATTCGTCACTATGTCACAAGAGGCAAACACAGGAAAATCACATTCAACTGTGTACAAAAGATTTCACTTTTTTCTCTATTTTCCTGAAACTTTTGTAATCCATGGCTGTTTGAGTTTGTTTTACATGTTGCCTGCTGTAAGCCATGACAAAACTGGGGGTAGAAACTGCAGCAATTTGCCACAAGTCCAACTTGAAGTCTTATGTTTTTTCTTAACTTCTGTCTTCCTTATGTGATGCACTCAAAACAGCGCCCTCTGTCCGTGATTTATTGTTGAAAAAGGCCACCTTTTATTTATTTTACATCCAAACGAACAATAGTACGTATGTCTTGCTGAACAAGTAATCCGTCATTATGAAGCAAAGCTTAGGCACAAAGTTGTTTAGCATGTCAACAGGTGGAAATGTTAAAACAAGAACCTTTGACCTTGTGTTACAAGGAATGAATCCAAATATGAGGTATACACCAATCCTCTATGGTTGAAGTAAATGTACTTTATGGACGGCCCCTTGGCAGAATGTTGTATTCTATTGCATGGAACCGCCATTTTGGCAGTGAGGCTTTTTGTTTCCTTGCATATAATGACTCCCTCGCGTCTATACCATGTCGGTTGCTGTGACCGACTTGTCCATTCTAAAATATGAAGTATGCCAGGAAAGCCTCAATTTGAACGCGACCGTGCAAGTGTGAATTACGTTCAGAGAAGCTTACACAATCAAGAACTGCTGCCATTTGTGAGAACCACTGAAAATAGTGAAAACCTCATTGAACTCGCACACAAAACAATTTGGTACATGTACTATTTTATTGAAACACCTACAATTTTGGAATTAAAAAATAACTTTAACACGCACAATTGATTTTAAACACTTCCTTCAGTTGATATACAGTAAACGCCCCAACAATCTTCCGAGGAATTTGAGAGGGTGGTGTGGAAAAATGCAAGGGACACCACGAGAATACTTGTTTTACACTTTTGAAGAATTTGTAATCATTATGTATGTACTGAAAATGAACTACATGTGCATTTACATAAACCTACAAGTGACCCGGGTCTAAATCCAACTGATTCTGTTTTTGTTGGACTTGTCGCTTTCAAAAAATTGAATGGAAAAACAATCTGTGATTCTAGTTTTTTACCTGTAAATGAATTTTGGGTAATTCCCAAAATTAGGGGTCCAAATGTTTGGTGTCCCAGTTATATACGACACTCATGATCATGTGATTATAGGGGACAGCATCATTTTTGTTCTCTGATTACCGACAAAAATTCAAAACAAAAGACCATAAAGGCTCAAAATTTGTTCCATGATATTGAATAGGAATTTGGTGTCCCGGGTTACATACGTCAATGAAAATTAACTGTACTGTAAAATGAGTTTGCATTGAAGGCAGAGGCTCGCCGCGTGCAAATTTCGTGCCACGAAACACGCAGCTCCATGCCTTTGCTATGGAGCTGCCTATTTCATTGAACGAATTTAGCGCTCGCGCATTGCTGACGAGCCTGTGCCTTATCCATACACAACCATTAAATTTGAGTGGAGTTTATGGAAATAAAAATAATTTTTTTCTACTGGAAAACCACTTTTAATCACTATAGCACGTCACACTTTTGGACCCCTAATTTTGGGAATTATCCTTTAGGGAAATTTGCACACAAAATGTATGACTTCCACTAATTGGTTGTAGATATCTGCTCGACTTGAAATATGGGAAATTATATACGCTACCCAGAAATAAGAACTTGAAACACCCCAAAGATAATAACCATTTGCTAAAAGAAAAATGATTAAATGATTTTTCCACTTGTTTGAAAACAGTGACCTCACTAAAATGAGTCCAAATTAATCGACAATAATCACCATGTGTTTTAAGATCTTGACTACATTTTATACAAAATTTCAAAACTGTCCAACTGAATTTAAACCATGTGCTACACCAGTCTACACTACAAATAATAGAAAAAGGTCAAAACCAATTTTGGCAAAATTTTACTCAGAGACCGATTACATTGTATTTTATATCCGAAGCTACTTTAGTAGTTTTTGCCGCAGTATTTACATGCCACTTCCAAAATACAAAAATTACAGATACAAGTGTCAATCGCATTTAAAGACAGTATACATGATTGGTATTTTGAAAATCAGAAATGTTCACAGATTTACGCCAAACTTACACAATATAAACACAGTAGAAAACTTCCCCTGAAATGCTATAGTCTTTGAGAAATGAGTGAAACAATTCATTTTCGTCTCCTGTGACGAAAATTCACTTCGCCCCAAAACCACTTCGCCCCAAAACCACTTCGCCTGAGTGCCATTTCGCCCCAAATGCCACTTCTCACCAGAACCACTTTGTGCACAGGCCGTGGTTCAGGGCGAAGTGGTTTTGGGGTGAAATGACTGCAAACCCTTTTTTGACTGTTTTCTCAAAAGTTAGACAAGGTACGGAGCTGGTTTTAATCATGGATATCTTCAATCACACCAATCCTCTATGGTTGAAGTAAATTTACTTTTTGTGTCTGAAAAGTTTCGTATGTACTTTATGGACGGCCCCTTGGCACTGGCAGAATGTTGTATTCTATTGCACGGAACCGCCATTTTGGCAAAACACCGAGGCTTTTTGTTTCCTTGCATATAATGAATCCCTCGCGTCGTTACCATGTCGGTTGCTGTGACCGACTTGTCCATTGTAAAATATGAAGTATGCCAGGAAAGCCTCAATTTGAACGCGACCGTGCAAGTGTGAATTACGTTTAGAGAAGCTTACACAATCAAGAACTGCTGACGTTTGTGAGAACCACTGAAAAAAGTAAAAAAGCTCACACAGGGGGATAAAACTATTTGTAACAGTTTATCAATCATGTATACTATCTTTAAGAAATAGTTCAAATCTAGTGGTCCTTAAAGGGACTGTCATGGTTTGCGCATGCGCCAAATCTTTCCGATGTTTTGGCATGCGCACTCAGACGTGCAGGGCCTCCGTCATTGGTTATTTGCATCTTAATTTCCAAAGCCTTACTCAAATTTGCATTGAGATATTTATAAATGTCTTATACCTAACAGCAGCATTTGTGACAACTTGACTACAAAAACAATCTGTAATTACTGAGCTAATTTGCATAATGAATTTAAACAACTTTAAACTTAAAAAATTGAATGTTTCGAGTCGTAAACTTTAACCCTAAAATCAAAAATTTGTGATGAATCTTCACTGATTTTTTAGTCATCCGTGGATTGGGTTCGTTTCAGAGACTCGAGAGCTTTTTCCCGGAGTTCTTTTTCCATTTTCTCTGCTTCGCTGTCAGAGTCCTGAAAAAAAGTGAATAACCCGAAAATCAGCATTGGAAATATTTTTAAAAGATAGTTTTCTTTCCCTAGAAAAAAAGCTGTGCAATGCCTGGGGCCAATTTCATGGCGCTGTTTAGCAAACAAATTTGCTTAACAGAGAAATTCTTTCCTTTGTAAAATGGGTTATAAGCCGAAACTGTACGTCTAATTGTGTTTTTAGAAACAGTAGCAGAATATCGGTAAATACACATCACATACGATTTTGGGCGGCAACCCATTTTTGCAATACTAGGCAAATAAATTGTGACTTACGCACTCCGCTATTTCCTATAACGACGGTTCAAAGTCGAAAATTGATTGAGGACAATTGTAGGGTTTTGTAATATTTGAAAAGAGTAACTTTTCAAATAGTAATTAATAGAGTAATTGTTAGCGTTGTTAGCGTCATCCAACAATTAAAAACTCCATTTTCAGACAAATTTTAACGATAGCTTTCTTTGCAACTCGTAAGAAATTTTGTTTGAAGATTTGTTGGGGAATGTGTTATATACCATTCAAAAGCTCTTTCTGCTTAATTCCAAATTACAAAAATCAAATTTTTGAAAATTCCGACTTTATAAATAAAGAAAAACATAAGCCTTCAAAAACGGTATGGTAAAAACGGTCGTGGCAGACAGTCCGTGCATGCTAGTTTTTCCTTGTGTGCTCTAGTCTCGCACACAAAATTAAACACGCCTTAACTAAAGGCTAGTTCACATCAGAAAATCTTTTTGTCGAATCTTTCTTACAAATTCATCCTTGGCGCAAACAGGGTCTAAAACGGCACCCGTAAAAGATAGAACTCCGCGCTGTTATGAAAAGTCTTTATGAAATGACACATGGCCGTATGCTGTAAATGATTTATACTTCTGTCAGGAAAATGCCATTCTCAGGAACATACTCTTGCATTTTTTGTTCAACAGATTTTACTCATTTTAAGAGACAACATACCTCACCGCTTGCGTTCCGTTCTTTCTTCTGCTTTTTGTGTTTCTTGTGCTTCTTATGCTTCTTGTGTTTTTTGTGTTTCTTCTTGTCTTTCTTCTTCGAATCCTTGACGTCGGAATCGGAACCCTGGGAAAATGCAAGCAGGTAAGTGCAAAGAGTTTGTAAGCAAGTCTTTCCGCGGTAAAGGGGGCGCATTTAACAAATCTTGTGGGGTAGTTTCTTTGTTCCTTGAGGACATGCATGGCTGCACATTTTATGCTTACATGATTGGTAAACTGTTAAAAACAGCGTTATTTCCACTCGTACATTCTAAGGCCGAAAAACCTTAGTAGGAAGTAATTGAAATTCTAGACAGTTTTACGAACCTTAGCAGAATCGCTTTCTTCCGCATCTTTCTTATTTTTCGCCGGAGTTGGCTCAGGACTGGCAGATGATGATCGAGACCTGGATTTCTTCTCAGTCGCTTTCTGAGGACGTGGACTCGGAGATCGACTGGGCTTCCTTGGAGCGGGCGATCGCGATGCGCTGTGTCTAGAGGGCGGTCTTTGCTTCTCTGAGCGCGACACCGAAGCTATTTTATCAGGAGATGCCGATCTTTCACTTGAAGCAGAACGGCTTCGTTTTTTCGTTGCTTTTTCATCGTCAGGCGGACTTTGCCACCTCCCAGCAGGATGGGGTTGCGGGTTAGGTTCATCTTGATCTTGGGTTGGGCTACGCTTTCTGATTTCAGGAGGAGCCCTTTTGCGTTGCTTTTCTTCCGGGGTCGGGCTGCTTCGACGCTTTTCAGAACGCGGACTTCGCCTGCGCTTTTCAGGGGTTCTGCTTCTCCGAGCCTCTGGACTTGAGCTCTGTCTCCGTTTTACCGGACTCGGACTTCGTTTACGTCGTTTCTCCGGAGTAGGGCTTCTGCGCCGCTTCTCCGGACTCCTCTTGCGTTTTGCAGGAGCCGGGCTCAGTTTTCGTGCCTCCGGAGTAACACTTTGCTTCCGTTTTTCCGGACTTGGGCTTCGTCGACGCCTGCGCCTTTCGGGCGTTGGACTTTGGTGCTGTTCAACCGGACTTTTCTTGCTTTTCTCGGGGGTACGGCTTCTCCGGTGTTTGCTAACAGGGGTTTTCGTTTTCTTAGAAGGCCGTTCAGGAGACGGGCTCTTCTCGTCCGAAGAACTATCGCTTGAAACCGACGGGCTGCGGTGTTTGTCTTTAGCTTTACGCGGCGGCGATTCGATTACTTCCTTCTTTTTGCTTTTCGGCGGAGGTGACAAATCGGCTTTCCTTTCCGGTGAAGCTTTACTCTTATCGCCGGACGATCTTCGTCGTTTCTCCAAAGGACTTGGACTTCGACGAGATTTGGATCTCTTCTTGGGAGTAGGGCTTCGGCGACTTCTGACTGGACTACGGCGCCTCTCAGGAGTGTGACTTCGTCGTCGGAAAGCGGGGGAGGGTGTTCTTCGTCTACGAGGTGGAGTACGCTGGCGACGGGGCGGTGTTGGGGATCTACGGCGTCTGTAAACGATTGGACTTGGGGAGCGGTAGCGTCTGCGGGGTGGGGACGTCCGGGACGTCCTGTAAGGTATTGGCGTTCTGAAAAAAACAAAAAATTGAAATTAATCTTTCAAATCATGCACATAATTTAAGAACTTTTACAAATACAACAAAACTCAGTGCAGCTCTTTCTAAAGTCAATTTTCTTCCAAGCAGCCTAAAGATGTATTTCTGTGCTCACGCCCAATTTTATAAACTTAGATGTCCCAAAATGTTTACTATTCTGCAATAGACCGTATCGAAAAGCCGCCATTTCGTTGGGCACCTTTTGTTACTTAAACCGTTCAACAATGGAAGCACAAACCATGCATGTCCTCAAGGAATAAAGAAACTGCCCCACGAAACGGCGGCTATTCGATACGGTCTATACACATATCTGCTACAATTTTTTAAATCATGTTGTGACTAGCAGTAGAACTAACCAAACTACAGTAAAACCAATTTAATCAGAGGTATTTTGGACTTTGTAGATTATCTGGTTGTAAAAAGGATGTTGTATTATCAGGAATGACAATGAAAAAACGAAGGCTTGGGACCTACTTTTTGGTTTCAAGCAAAATGTTGAACCGACAGTGTTTTTTTTTCAATATTGAGCTTCAACTGTATAAGCCCTTTTATTATTTTTCCTCATTTCTTTTCTAAAATCTTTTCTCAACATACCTTCGTCGTCTCGGCGACACACTACGACGTCGTTTTCTCGGCGATCGTGAATCCGAGCGACTTCTGCGACGCCCACCGGCCTTGGGCGGTTCTTTGTCGCTGTCAGAACCCGAGGACGAACCACTCGAGGAGTGACGGCGATAGTGCCGTTGGGGAAAGCGGCTCTTTTTCTGGACGACTGTTTTCGAATCGTCGGTTTTTTCCAACGAGGCATCCGATTTGTCCTTCTGTTGGCAGAAAGGGGAAAGACTTATTGTAATTTTTCTTAATTGTTGAATGCAACAGGTACATTTTTAAGCCTAGCGTACATCGACATTGCAACTCAACTGATCAGTTGCGCAACTAGCGGCAACTGGGAGCAACTAGTCAGTGCACATTTCCAGAGCGCGCACATCGACACGGCAACTCAGTAAAGCCTAGAGTACATTGACCTCGCAACTTGGAAGCAACTGCTGCTTTCAGTTGCTGTCGATGTGCGCGCACATGATCAGATTCACGCGAGCAACTGGCAGCAACTAGCTGCAAGTACGCGTACATCGACGCAACTGGGTACAACTAGTTGCCAGAAAGTAGAAAATGAGCAACTCGCGGCAACTGGGATTTTTTTCAGTTGCCAGTAGTTGCAAGTGCGCGTACATCGACCTAAATTTCCATTCTCTTTTGTCAGTGAAAAAAATGAAACACAAAGAAAATGATGCTTCATAAATGTTCAACAACTACGCCAATTTTGACCAGATCAATTTGAAGCTGAAATAATGACAAATTCAATTGTCAGCCTAAATAATAAAAAAAATACTAGCAAAAACATCATCACTTCTTTAAAATTTACCTCTGATGTTTCTTTCTTCTTCTCTTTCCCTTTATAGTGGGTCGGTGGCGGAGAGGCCGAACCATCGCTGTCATCGCTACTCTGCGTTTTCTCCTCTTCTTCTGAAGAAGACGACGATTTTTCTGGCGACTTGGCCTTGGTTTTCTTCACTGGAGACGGGGATTTTTTTGAGGCTTTGGCAGATTTCTTTTTGACCGGTGAAGGAGATCGAGACGAACCCGAGGAGCTAGAAGAATCAGATTCGGAGCCGGACGAATCGTGTCGAGTACGGGGGCGAGATCTAGGAGTAAAAATAAAAAATGTTCGGTTTCATTTCATGTGTTTATCCAGATCGGTAATTCAAAATATATTTCATGGACATGATCATTTCAAATATGTACCTTTTGGGCGATGGACTTCGTCTTTTCTCTGGCCGGCGTTTTGGCGAGGGACTGCGTTTTCTCGGCGATCGGCTACGTTTGCGCAGCGATGGGCTGCGTCTTCGCGGTGACGGACTTCGTCGTCTTGGCGAAGGGCGTCGACGTCTTGGAGGCGGCGGCGGTGGCGGCGTCCTAGATCGACGTCTAGGCGACGATCTTGATTTGTATCGCGGGGATGGCGTACGTCGCCGCCGCGGGTAGTACGGTGACCTGGACCGGCGACGCGGTGGAGACCGCCGCCTTGGAGATCGTGATCTACGCCGAGAACGTGATCGCGATCTACGTGGGCTCCTAGAATGGCGTCTGGTCTTTCGCTTTTTGGATCTGAACAAAAATGATCGCTTATTGTTAATTATATATTATTAGTTACATGTATCGCGTTTATACTGTAGGGTTTACATTCCTTCCGAAGGATGGAGCAAGTGTGTTTAACCCTTTAGTTACTGTGCCGCCCAAAACCGCCCCAACAATCCATACTTTTGATTTTTCAGTGAATAAATACATTTTATTACAATGTAATACAGTTGCTAATGGGTTAAGTGCCTTGCTTAGGGGCACAGCTACCACGGTCGGGTATCGAACCTGCAACCCACTCGGCCACGGTACCCCACATTAAAATATTTATCCAAATGCACATAACAGTTCACAGTGAGTCGTGCATATGCAGATAAGTAGATATAGTTTCTTGCAAAAAACACAAATTTCAAAACATTTACCTCGAGCGAGATCTTTTCTTGCGCCTTTCTCGATCCTTAGAGCGAGACCCACTCCTACTCCGCGACCTAGAACTATCGCTACCCGATGAGCTCGACGAGTGATATTTACGGCTCTTTTTCTTTTTCCCATCTTCGTCTTTTTTCTTGACTTCTTCGTGTTCGGAATCCTTCTCGTCAACTTTCCTGTTGGTCGACCAAAGTATAACACAGGTAAGCGATTTTGGAATTCAAGAAAACCGAATCCAAAATTCCTTTATACAACACTTGACGCCGGAGGACGTGTAAACACGTTCTGGCAATGTATAGTCACAGGGGCGGTCGACGAGTTAAAATGTCAGCTATGCCGTCGTCTTCCACAGACATGTCCATTGTCTACCATTCATTTGTACACAATATGTTTTAAACTTTTTAACCTGTCAGTGTAGCAAATCTCGCTCCGTGGCGGCCGCCTCGGAGTGCTAAACAGCACCATGAAATTGTCCCCTGGTCTTAACTTTTGGCCAATCACATGCCTTTTTAAAAAATGTGTATATATTTTTGCCAGACACTATCCTAGCGTCAATTGATTAAGAACAGCAACTTACTCAGTTTTCACCGAATCCGGCTTTGCGTCTTCCTTCTGCGCAGGGGACGCAGGTCCCTCGACTTTGGACTTGTTCTTAGGCGATACTGACCCGCCCCGCGATCCAGAACGAGAGCGCGACTTGCGACCGTCTTTCTCAGGCGACTTGTGGGGCTCCCAGTCCCACTTACCAGGACGGGCGTGAACCCTGGAATTTGGACAAGGAAGTTGATTAAAGGAGTGCGTCCAGATCACACTTTTTCAACCCCCATTTTTCCCATGGGTGTTGAGATTTTGATACCATATCATGTGTCATATTTTTCTCATTACCATTCTGAAATGTCACGCTCTCAATCCATACATTTCAAAGGATATTGTCAAAAATCCATCGAAGCTTAGTAAACTAACTTATCCGGTTACATAAAGCAGTGCAGTGATTACACCAATCTGCTTCCACATCCAAGTAGTTTTGAAGAGGTATTTTATAAAATTTTTACGTTAAAATAAAATCCATTTTCTGGGAAAAAAACACGCTTATTTAAGGACCTCTTATTTATTGTCGGACGTCTTGGGGCAAAACCTCCCCTACCTTTCCCATTCTCAATATTTCTAATCAAACCCTTTTTATCAAAAGTCTTGAAGTAAGATTTCCAGCCTGTCCCTGTTCCTTTCTTAACACTCCGAATCCATAACTCACTTCTTATCCGGAGACTTTGAGCCCGACCTGGCCCTGTCTCCGCCCCCGTTGACCCCTTCGCCTTCCTTGCCCTTGGCCTTGTCCTTCTCCTTGCGTTCCTTGTCTCCGTCATCCTCCACGTCGCTTCCGCGACGACTCCTCGAAGAGTCCTTGTCCTTTTCTTCAAGTTGCTTGAGTCCGCTTTGGATGCGTTCCTGTTCCAGCTAAATTAGGTTTTAAAAAATAAATCAATCAATAAAAAATATGGAAATCAATCTCTGACCGAAATATGGAAGCCGAGAGACTTAACATTTGCAAAAACAGGTAAGCACCATTCAATACTTTTTATGTACCTCATGATTTTTTGTTGGACTTTTCAGAAAATATCAAGCAAAATGTAAAAGAAAGGTATTAATTTGGTAAAACTGAGTCACTTCTACTAATTGAATGTCTCAGAGCTACATTTTGCTGGGTACTTTCTGAAAGATATTTAAAAAAAGATATTTTAAGAAAATGGCATTCTTTTTTGAGAGTATATTGTCCTTTTTGACTGACCTGTCTTTTCTTGATCTCTTCTTTCTTCTGTTCCAGGAACGCGGCCGGAATTCCCGCGATATTCTCCTGGGCGCTCGTGAGGAGTTCCCAAAGTTCTGTCATGAATTTCATGGCATTTTTGGCGTTCAGAAATCCAGTCAGGTTGATCTGCATCATCTTGGGGTTTGGGTTCTGCAAGCACAAAACCAAGGCAATTAAACAAGGAAGTCAGGGGGCTAGACCTATTATACATAATAGTTTTTCTTATCTAAAAATATTGATGCAAATTTGCATTTCGTAAAGTTGATTGTCTAATAAGGGAACTGCAGGGGCCATCTGAAACATTTTACATTGATTTTTTTAGAGAAAAAACAGCCAAAAATCTCAAAATTCAGCGAGACGCTTACTAAATGTGCGTCAGTTTCAGAATTTTCAGCTATATTTAACTGATGTCATTTTTTGGAAATTTTTTTTTTATGATGTACATGCTTCAACTCTAATGATGCAAAAATCCTTCAAATTAAAAATTGTTCACTTACTGAAAAAGTTAGGGTTTTAACGATTTTAGTTGTATTTTGAAGATATTTTTTTTTGAAGTTTATTAGAAAACCAATAATAAGGACAATGAAGTTGAAGGACAATTTCTAATACGTATCCTTAAAACAAGGGCCTAATCCCTTGAAGGAAGTACTCTACTCATCCCTCGATACAAACCAACAACCCTTTTATCCCCACATCGGGGGATATTTCTTTAAAACCTGTCAACAATGTGGCTTGTACCGTCTGTCCTCCGATGGAGGGACCTTGCCTGTCGACTGTGAGGATGCGCGAGTCTTTCTTCCGAGCCTGTTTCTTTATGTGAGCATCAGCTTATTGGATGGCAAGAATTTATAACAAACATCTGAGCGTGAAAGATGAGATGGGGGAGTACATTAAGATGCTATTCTGTTTTATGTTTTTACAGGGGAAAAAATTTGTTTCTGTCAAATTTTGTCTGTTTTACATTGATTTATCCATACAACAGGGTTTCTGTGCATGCTTTTGGTGAAACCCTTTTTATGGGAGAATGTGTCAACTTCATAAATTTTATGAAATTGTCCATCTCTGAGAGAATTTAGACGTTAGGAGACGTAGAATATCTCCAAGATATTAATAAATGTTTTGGGGGGTGCAAAAGATTAACATATATCTTAAAATTTTCAAACTTGGTAAGTTGAAATTTTTAAAATATTTGTTATTATTAATAATTTTTTGGTGATTGATGTTTTCTTTTTGTTCATGGTTTAACAAGAAACCCCATCATGCAAAAACCCTTACGTAGGGAAATATTCTAAAGACTAGTCCAAACGTTTCGGTGAGGCCTGGCCAGTTAAATGCCCAGCCTTGCCCCAGCCTTGTTGGGCCTGAAAGCTTTTTTTCTAAGACTTTCCTGAATGGTGACTTTCTTGAATAACCAACTTTCTTAACACTGAAACTGTCAATATTTGCCGACCCCAAACGATATCACTGAAACAATTTAAAGGCACAGGCTCGTCAGCAATGCACGCGCCAAATTCGTGCCACGAAATACGCAGCTCCATAGCAAAGGCGTAGAGCTGGATATTTCGTGGCATGCATTGCTGACGAACCTGCGCCTTTCAACTATTGTTTGGTGACTTAGACATCAGCAAGACATCAGGCATGATAGCCAGGGCCAGAACAGGCCTTTAAGCAGCTTGGCCTCACCGGACATCTTGGATTAGCCCTTAAAGGTGATTCAGATTGTGTTTAAAATGGCTCAATTTGCCATTAATTCAAACGTTTTTAGTGTTAACCCAATCAGCTTTGTTTTTTAAAAATTTATTTTTGAATAAGCCACAATCTTAATCACGTGGAAACAAACCAAATCCTAGGACAGTTTTCTGTTCCTAACTGATCAAAATGGATGAATTTATACTTACAGTCTTTGACGACAAAGACTTCGGCTTGGCTTAATTGGGTGGATAGACATAACGGGCGATTTTAAGGCTAAAAAAGAACAGAATTTTGGTTCTTACCATGCGATGTGGTTTATTCCAAAAGATGGTCATACTTTCGTTTCTACCAGGACATTTTCATTTTAAACAAAAGATAAAAATGTTGCATCGTACATACCTGGGGGACTGCTTGTCTGACTTTGTCTCAAGACGTTCTAACTTAGTTCTGTTCGTGTACGTATGCGCAAGCGACAGGTCACCGTAGGGACTGCGAACTTGTCTATTTTTCAGCGCCGCAGCTAGAACGTCTTTGGACATTACTCGTTAGTCACGTTGAGACCAAGTATTTTTACCGACAGTGATTTGAAAATTACATAGGCTTATTCAAACAAAGGTCAATCTGGAAACACGCAAACGCAAAATTAACTACATTTCTCCATGAATAATGATCATAAGACCATGGTGCATAGTTTAAAAAGGTATGATTGGAATGTGCTCAGAATTTTTCCGGGCAGTTCATACATGTTTTAAAAGACGTTCTAACAGTCTCCATAAAAGTTCCCAGTCCCTACTGTGAAATGTCACTTGTGCAAACGTACTAAGTTAGAACGTCTTTTACATAAAGACCAGGTCTATGTGGTCACTCGTGTGAATTGCGACGTGTTTCAACTGCTTAAAGCTACGGTAGTCTTTGTAGACGATTGTGTAAATAAGTTCTCTTGCTCTACATACAAACCAGTCTTTCAGGATCATTTGTGAGATTCTTTGCCGTAGGGCTGAAATAACTGCTGATGCTCGTTCTTTTTCTTGCAGAGAAGACAATCCTTTACTTCAAACCTTTTAACGGAAGGACTTTCCTGCCAGTTTCGATGTTACTTACCATTTTTAGACCCTTTCCTTACCACAAATGCTTAATACAGACTAGTTTCCTTGCAGTGCTACTGAAGCGCTTTAAGGTCTTACACCTGGATCACATTAAAGGGGAATTTTGTCATTTGACCAAGATTCGTGAATCATCATTTGGTTACATCTCACTTAACAGTGAGAGCGGTACCTTCCACATTAGGCAACCACTAACAAAGATCGAATCAAGCTGTGCAATGCCACAATGACCTGGGGTGGATTTTAGAAAGCACTTAAACATGGCTTGTGAAGGGTCACTCTTCTTATCTTGGAACGTTGGTATGGGAATTACGACGCAATGGGAATTATGACTAATTGGCGAGACCTGTTACTTGATTTAAATGCACGACCAGGTCTCAGTGGTTAGTCGACAATTTGTACTAACTGGCGAGACCTGTTACTTTATTTAAATGCACAACCAGGTCTCAGTGGTTAGTCGACAATTTGTACCAACTGGCGAGACCTGTTACTTGATTTAAATGCACGACCAGGTCTCAGTGGTTAGTCGACAATTTGTACTAACTAGCGAGACCCGTTACTTGATTTAAATACATGACCAGGGGCCGATTTCACAAAGCGCTAAGACGCGTCTTAGGAAGGGTCACTCTTATCTTGGTACATTGGTATGGGAATTACACTAAACTCGTCACAACTTTTGTGAAATCCATCCCTAGTCAAGTCTTTGTTGAAGTGATTTTCCTGACGTGAACAGACATTAACATTTTTCGACAAATGTTTACAAATCTCCACTGCAGTGCAAAACATCTTACCAAGTGTGAAGCAAGCCTTCCCTTCATGGCTTCGAAGCAACTATCCACCTGATTAAATTTACCAACCCAGGTCGCAGAGATTTTGTCGAGTAATGCCTGTGGTAGTGCAATGTTTTTTGGCAAATGTCCGCATTCTCGAAAAGCTCACTAAATCACATACCTTTCAAGTTAATGTTCTCCCATGTTACCCAAAACATCTGTCTTAAAAACCAACCACACCACTTCAGTGTTGTACATGTCGTTATCACGTGTCCGCCTTTCTGACAATTGTCTATGTACGTACCTTTTTACTGCTGGCTTTCAAAACCCCAGTGATGAGATGACATTTCATCCAGGCGAATTTGTTAACTACAAACCTTTACTTGGTTTCCTCGAGTCATCTTAAAAGCACAGGTTCGTCAGCAATGCGCGCGCGCCAAATTCATGCCACGAAATACGCAGCTCTATGCCTTTGCTATAGAGCTGCGTATTTCGTGGCACAAATTTGGCGCGCGCGCATTGCTGACTAGCCTGTGCCTTTAATGTCGGACGTTTTCTTTCCAAAAGTTTTCAAAACTACAAACCTTATGTTGTGATTTACACGATCATACTTTTGTTTCAACAACATCATCCAACATTTGTATGAAGATGTTCAAGGGAAAAAGGTTCTATCGTACAAATCGGAATTTGAACATCTGTGAACAAGCTCGAACATGTTGGACGATGTTTGAGCATGCATGTAAATTTAAACATGCTGGACAACGTTCAACCGCTAAACCAATCAGATTACAAAATTGGGTCACATGGTATTCCAGGTTGCAAGAAAATCCACAAAACATTCATGAACAATCTCTGGGACTTCTAGTGACCTTGAACAAGTGTGAACATCGTCATACATTTGTTGGATGGAATTTTTGAAAAAAGTATGATCGTGAAAATTGGCATTTATTGCACCAAAGCCCAGTTTATACTTCAAATGAAAGCAAACGCAAATTATGCAAAACTGATAAGTTAAATTTCACACCGCAAAATCGCAGAAGGCGGAACTAGTTTGAACTTGCGCAAATGTTAAACGAGATATCTGACGACAGATTTGTGTTCACTTTCGTCTGAAGAATAAACCTGGCTTATTACGCTGTTACGTTGGTAATTTAATCTTGAACTTGCATCAGAATTGTTAGAGCTGCTCTTTACTGGCGCTACCCAAAAACCACTTCCCCTGGACCACTTCGCACTTAACCACATCACCCAGAAGCCACTTTGCCCAAAATGGCACTTCGCCCAAGCAGCAAGCGAAATCACGCGTATGTGCGTGTATGGCAATTACACCCCCCTGATTGGCTGCATTTTGGCCAAATTGGGGGTAGACCAAGGTAGTTTTCTTGTTTCGGCCTAATTATTCTTTTGAAAATTATTTCATAAAATGCTATCAAAATTAAGAAGGCCTAGCCATTTGTCTTCCGCATGCACACGTGTGTTGCTTGGGCGAAGTGGCTTTTGGGCAAAGTGGTCTTTGGGCGCAGTGGTCTTTGGGCAAAGTGGCTTTTGGGCGATGTGGTCGAGGGCAAAGTGGTCGAGGGCAAAGTGGTCCAAGGCGAAGTGGATTTTGGGCGAAGTGACCAACATCATACAAGAGAACCCACCTGGAAATAAATGACGGGTCGTGTTTCCCAAACTTGTAGTACAGTACAAAGTTATCTTCCAACGTCATGGAATCCAGACAAGTTCGCCTAACTACAAACCCCCAAGGAATTGGTTTGCTTCCGTTAAACCTAACGTTAAGCATCTACTAGTGGCGTCCGCGAGATATGTTTAAACAAATTACCTCTTCCTCTAGCTGGTTATAGATGAACTCGATCAAAACGTCGTCTTCCATGCCCAGCATCTCCGTAACTTTTTCCGTGATCCATGGTTTCAGCGTGTCCATATTGACCTTGCTCATGCTCACCTGAAAACAAACGACCGAAAAATAACTAAACCTCAGTCATTGATCAAAATGTCAAAGGGAACGATTTCTCACCTTTAAACCAAACAACAAATCAACAAATGAGTGTCAGTTCGCGGTATCGACGACAAAATACTGCAAACCGTCCTTTTAATTTTCTATTTACCTTCTTCTCAAGAACAGCTCCAAACTTCATGTTCTTCATGAGTTTCTTCTGTTTGTTGGCAAACCGGTTATCTTGGTCGTAACTGGTACCCTGCACAAGAAAAAGGATGGATACAAAAATACGTTAGTACAGCAAATGACTTTTTGACCCGTAATCAAAAAGGCAACAGCAACAGTGCCATCATTTTCTTGTGGTGATCATAGGTAATTTAAAGTGAATAAGGATTTTAAAACGTGATACTCGAACGTTTGCAATTTCACGAAAATTCCTTGATCATGTTGATGGTACGTGTATTAATTGAGAACTGCCATCTTGTTTAACATTCACAGAAAGAATTGTAAAGTTGATCATGACTTCGGACCTTGTGTACAAAACATATGAGACAGGCTGAAAAGAAATTTTTCCCACTCAAATTTGGGTTTTTCTGTCAAATCGGCACTTACCGATGCTTAATTTGTCATTTTAAAATTAAAGGGAAAAAAATGATCAACTTCTCAAAGTGTTGGGAAGTTGATCAGAAATCGTTTTCTTTAAAATGACTCATCCAGAAGTGCAGATTTGATGGGGAAAAAAAAAAAACTTCGAGTGGGAAAAATTTAGATTTTGTGAGGAAACACTTTCTGTCTCATCATGTTTTGTACACAAGCACTAGTTAAGCCATGATCAACTTCTCAATTCTTTCCTCAAAATCAGTGCAAAACTAATTCTGAACCATTAAAAAAATATTGGAGTTTGGCTGGAGTTGGTTCAACGGTCGAGTTGTCCCGAAATAAGCACGCCGCATTTTTAACACACGCAATGAAAATCAGCACGACAACTTGCTCTAAAATATCGTCCAAAATACCCTCTTGATCTTTAATTTAAAGCAACACTAGCATACCAAAAGTAACCTGGAATATTAAATAACCGTAAATTAACCTCCGATCTTCAAAATTCGATCGCTGATCGAAATAAAAAGAGGGTAAACCCGTTTTTTTTTACCCGAAAAAATCCGGCGTCCGCCATGCTTGCACAGTCTTTGTACTAGTTCAAGCGCATGCGCAGAATCAGGGACGAGATAATAAGTCAGTTTTCATTTTGTCGCTGGGAAATCAATGGCAGTCTTTGCACAAATTTCAACTTTGAGCTGAATTCTAAAACGTTACTGTCACATTAGAAACTGCATTAGATTTTTAATTCTACCTTTTATGTTTACGAGTTTATTATCCTTTGGAAATACTGAATTTAAAGGGACAGTAGATCAACTGTGTGACTTTTTAGCTGTTCCTTTTCCAGCTTGTAGAATCTTGCCACATGTACACGTGCCCACCAGTAAAGTGAAAGCGCGCCACCACATGCTTGCGCCGTCGGAGATTTTTCTCAGCTGGTCGGAGGCGTGTCAACCCATGGAGGAAGGAAAGACAACCACAACCATGGAGGAAGGCATGCCACAACTGAAGTGATGAGAGTGTCGAGCAGCTGTCGTCGTGTCTTTCTGAATCGGAGGCTTAGTTCTTATTTATTTATCGCCTTGGACGCCTCTTCTTTTTTTCGGAAGACCACTGGATAGTGCAGCGTCTTGAGAATACTCTTTTAATTGTGATTTTCTGACATTTACCAGTCTTTTTTTTAGCTTGCCGCAACAAGTCAAACCGAACAAACAACAAAACAACTTCCGCGTTTGTGTGGTTCCGTTTTCCATAGAAACCTCCATGATTCTGTCGTCCACGGAATAAACATAAGTGCTACAAGTTGACAACATGTCGAAAGTTAGACAAATTGAGCTTTTATTTGTGGCGTTGGCTGCAGTTATCGTACACCTGTCATCCGCAGACGACGGCAATTCACCGGAAACCAAATCACCAGGCGGCGGCGGCGACCCGTCTGCCTGGCCCGGGCATTTAAAGCCCCTCGGCTGGAGCACGCGCCACGGTCACCTCGCCATCGCGGAAAGAAACACTTTCCCGGCCCCGCTGGATTTTTTTCAAAACTACGTCTACCCTTCCATACCGGTAGTCTTCAGAGACGGGGCCAAACGGTCGCCGGCTTTCCATAAATGGACGGACGAGTACTTGAAGAGTTTGCCAGAGTCAAAAGAATTAATTGATGTGGAGCAGCGAAAGGTTGAGGACAGAAAAGTGCCGACGAAATCGATGCCTTTTACGGAATTTTTGGATAGATACAGAGTTCATGATGAATACCTAGTCACTGGGGTGCCTTATTTTCTGAAGTGAGTGGGAAAAAAATTCGGTATAAATACCGTACACGTTTGTCACTAAATTCTGCCTAAAAATGCCCCAGAAAGTGTAAATTTTGTCAGGAAACATGATTTTAGCAATGAGAAAATATCAAGTTTTTCTTTGAAAACACTTAGGATTTTTATGTCATGCTCCATAGACTTAGTACATCATGGGATTGTAGGTCAAGGGGCGACTCGGCTAGGGGGTGACTCGGTCAGGGGGCGACTTGGTAAGGGGCGACTTGGTAAGGGGCGACTCGGCCAGGGGGCAACTTGACATGATTCCCATCATGGAGTCTCAACTGGCGAACGTACGTGTATGGTAGTTTTTCCGAATATGTTTTATTGTCATAGTTTCACTCGAAGAATAGAAAAGTTAGCAGGTGCTGTTTTGTTCAGTTTTCATAAGCTCCAACACTTATTATTTTTAAATAATATTTGATTATTTGGTCATTTTTTCAGGAAGGACGTGTTGATTCCTCCATCTTTGCACTGCGATAATATAACGGCAAACTTTTTTGATGCGGTAAGATTTTTAATATCCTGAATTTCAAATTTGAAATATTTCATTTAATATATAATCACAAATATCAGTTATTTTGAATTTTCAAACATTTCCTTACATCAGAATTTTGTATTTTGTATTAACGATTACAATCGTATCACAATCGATAGATGAGAATTCTTGTCATTGACCGATTGTGATACAATTACAATAGATTTGGGATCACACACACAAAATCTCGTAATCATACTATAGTAATACTACAATAAATTGGGATGTCGTAATTCGTCGATGGTCACAGGTGGTATGTAATCAATGCATTGTTACAATTTAGAAATCTAATCGAGGCCATTCTATAGTAAATTCATTGCAGCTGTTTTTTTATTGAAGTCGAACGGGTCTTTATTTTGAGCTTATTTGGCATAATACAAGGATTTGTTTTGTTTTGATCAATATGTGTGTGCTAGTTTTCTGTGCTATTTTAGATAAAATATAATTAATCATAGATACACTTTTAGTTTTTTTTGTTTTTTGTTTTTTTAATTTTGCTGGACATAATTCTTTTGTAATTTATCATTTATTTATATTTTGCATTTTGTTGGGTTTTTTTTTTTTTTTTTTTCCATAATAATAAAAGTTAATTTGTCTAATTTCATATTATGTACAGTATTTGTGTTTCAAATTTGAATAAATTATTGGGGTCCTGAGAAAATAAGGTGCCTTTTCAATGTAAAGTCCACACAGTAACCATAAAATGTTTTATTGGTTTTTGTTTTTAAATTATAGAAAAACATTTTTTTGACCAGTGTTAATTTAGATTGAATCTTTGTAGTTTGTGTCAAATAATTGCCATCATGTGGGGCAGTTTCCAGAGGACATGCATGGTTGCACATTTTGTGCTGACATTGCAATATTGACCAATTTAAATGTCAAAAGCTGCCCTACAAGATGGCAGCTATTTGATACGGTCTATTTAAACATGTTAAAGGAGCGTGTCCAGATCACATTTTTGAACCCCCATTTTTCCCATGGGTGTTGAGATTTTGATACCATATCATGTGTCATATTTTCTCATTACTATTCGGGAATTTGGCGCTCTCAATCCATATATTTTCAGGGATATCGTAAAAAAAAACCAATGTTTTGTAAACTAATTTAGCCGCTTACATAAAGCCTTTTCGCTTTTGGGGATTGCGAATTTCCTGTTTTCTTCCCATGGATAGTATTTTGGGAGGTATTTTATATGATTGTTTGGCTAGAACGAAATCAATTTTTGGAAAAATCTGGTCCCGCTCTTTTAAATAACAAGAGTTGTCCCTCAAGATGGCAGCTATTCGATACAGTCTATTTAATTTTACCTGGCCTATTGCCAAGTAATTTTCTTGTCGTATTTTATTTCTTGGCAGATAATGTGGTTCAGTAGCGGAGGCACCAAATCAGTACTACACAATGACGACGTCGACAATCTTAACTGTTTGCTTAGCGGACGGAAGGAAATTCTCTTCGTCAACTACACGAAATACAGGCACCAGGTTATCTATCAATTGTTCTATTAGGAGAAGGGGCGGGGCAGAGGGGTGGGATAGGAGGCAGGGCGTGATCTCCATAGTTGACGTTGATAAGATTGTGTGTTGCCAAGGGTCTACACTAAAACCAGTGAACTGTTTCCCTGCGCTATACCAATGGACGTTTCAGATTACCAGCTAATGTTTGGAGCCGTAACGGACATGGCACTTTAACATAGGTTAGCGGCAATCCTAGGATTATGCGGCCTAACTAGCATCTCTTGACTGGAGTTGGTTGGTATTTCAGGAAAACACATGTACCAACATAGCACCGGCTAGCTCTGGTGTAGAGCTGCTGGTGCGGCAAACATGAGGCCCTGGTTCCAATCCCAATTCAACCAAATTTTCTCTGCTCAATTTGAAATGAATTAACTTTACCCAGTAAGATTTCAAATCCCGGTAAGTAAAACTTGGACGACCAAAAATCATCTAAAATTGCCATGAATTCTCTAAAACTAAAAGTGACATTCATTTATTTCTCTATTTTATCCAATGGGGCGACACTTTTTGTGTAGAGAGCCCTATTAGGGCGACACGCTCTATTAGGGCGACAATTTGGTGTAGCCCCAATATTTTGGAAGTCAAAATCCATTTTTTTAGGTCAAACACCATCTTTTTAAAATCGAGAACCATTTTTATTAGGTCTAGAACCAATTTTATGTGGAACCATATTTGGAAGCTTCGGGTTACAGAAATTTGGTGTCCAATCGATGTCTTCTAGCCGAAATTTCGGTGGTAGTTTGGTAAAGTCTTATCGGCGGGTCACCCCTTTGCAGCATTAAGTGATATTATTATTATTATTAATTTTTCTGGTATTGAAATCAAGGATTCCTCAAAAGTGCCCGAGGCACTGTAGCTCGTACGTAAGCCTGAGGAAACCTGAGAAGAGAAGACGACGAAGAAATGCTCAGTTTTAGAGATGGGAGGAAAACCTCTACACAATTATGTATATGAGGAAAACCCACGGAATCAAGCAGGGACTGAGAACCCAATCCACATACTGACCCGGACGGGATTCGCACCAGGGCCACATAGAAAAATACCACTATGCCAGTCTGATTAGGCTTAACAGAAAACATTCCTCACTCAAAATTCATTGATTTATTTGTGTCATTTAACAATGCATTTTTAATTAAATTTCAGATATTGTTTGATCACCCGGAAGGCAGCTATTCCGGCGTAAACATCGAAAAAGTCGACTTCACCAAGTACCCTGAGCTGAGAGACGTAGAGTTCTTTGAAGCAACCATTGAAGCAGGAGATTGTATCTTCATCCCATACAAATGGTATTCGCTAATTTTCCCCATTTTGGTTCCAATACCTAGGGACAGTAGGGTGGAATAAGCTTTCAACAACACAAAGAGAGGCAACATCACTTAAAGGCCCTGTAGATGATCTGTTTTTGAGCGATTCTGCAAATAAAACCATTATAAATCAAAAGAAAGACATCAACAAACTCATCCGAAGAAATTTCAGCTTTGTCAAATGTACCACGTTTAAAATAACCATGAAAATCCATATGCATTTTCCTGGTCTTGGCGGGGTGTTTCAAATATTCGTTCTCAGTTGATCGGGTACTATGTGGCTTGCGTCATGCACTCTGTGGCGCACATACTGCGTGTGCGCGCGATCCATAAAAATGCATCGCGTTAGAACACGCACACGGAGTACACAGCGCCCATGCATTTTGGACCGCGTAGATGCGAACCAAAAATAAGTAAATCGTTTACAAACGATCTAAATAATTTCATCTTTACGGATTATTTTCTTGTAAAATATATCATTTTGAGCGAAAACCTTTCATTGGGTAGTTGCTATTAATTCAATCTTTACTTTCAGAACTTTTCCCCTGTAAACTCGTCGATTACTTTTTGGGGTCATTGCAAATGATCCACTGGGCCTTTAATCAATTTAAATCGCTGCTTAACTAATTTTAATATTAATTTTAATTTGTGTATATAGATAAATAGATTTATGTATAGTGTTTATCTTTTATTGTTTCATTTTATCATGCTTCAGTGTTTAGTCCTTTACTAATTTAATTGTATATGTTTTAACTAATTACATGTAATTGTTTATGTTTTTATGTGCTTTCGTATAGTTTTATCACTTTATTTCTTGCCACTCTTTTAAGTATTTTAAGTTCATGTCTTGGTTTGATTTTATCATGTCCTATCCGTCCACATTATTGTATTAATTTATTCCTAAATTTGCGTTTCTTTTTCTTACTCTGTTTTATAGTGTATATTTTTAACAGGGCCCTTATTGATAGCAGTTTTTATGTAAACTGAAGAGCCCACCCTGTATAAATAAAACAGCTAATAATAATAATAATTTGGTAACATATGTTTTTAATTTCGTTTAAAATTAAGTATTACATTCCATATGGATGTGTTCACGTGCACTGCATATACACGTATAATGCGTTTTATGAAGCTAAGTATATGTATCTTCCACATAAACATCGAGATACATAGCTGGGTGGTGCCATTTGCACTGGCTCTCTGGGCAGATGCTGTATACTACCTGAGCTATGAGGAACAGTGGCGTATTCTCAGATTTTCTTCAAGAATCCATTTTCCCCTCTACACTATGTGTTTTAGCTAATAGAATTTTGTGTTAGCAGATTTTCACCTATTGAGTTTAAAGGCAGTATACATGATTGGTATCTCGAAAATCAGAAATGTTCACAGATTTACGCCTAACTTACACAATATAAACATGATCACCGTAGAAAACTTCCCATGAAATGGTTTTGTCTCAAGTGCTATAGTCTTTGAAACAATTAGTGTTTGTCTCATGAGACGAAAATTCAATTCGCCCCCAAACCATTTCGCCCAAGTACCATTTCGCACCCAAACCACTTCGCCTGAGTGCCATTTTGCCCCAAATCACTTCGTCCAAACACTACATCGCCCAAATGCTACTTCGCCCCAAAACTACTTCGTGCACAGGCCGTGGTTCAGGGCGAAGTGGTTTTGGGACGAAATGACTACAAACCCTTTTTTGACTGTTTTCTCAGAAGTTAGACAAAGTACGAAGCTGGTTTTTGCTCAGGTTGGTTTTAATCTTGCATATCTTCAATCACACAGGGGGATAAAACTATTTGTAACAGTTTACCAATCATGTATACAATCTTTAAACTACATCTACAATTTGTTTATAAAATAAAAAAATAAAAACTCATTTTTTGTAACAAAAATATTCATGTTTTCTTTTTTTTTATGCAATGTCCTAGGTACCACCAAGTGAACTCTATCGATCGTAACATCGCTGTCAATATTTGGTGGAATCACAAAGCCAATATTATCCCGATACCATCGACATGCGGCAATCCTAATCCTGGGCTTTCATTGGCTGACGTAAAGTTCCACTCGGAGGAAATCGAAGAAGGGAACGAAGAAGAAAAAGTCCACCCGGAGCTCGAATTTCTTGATAGTCCTGCGTAAGTTGACGAAATGCTAACAAAAATTGAGACCTCTTACACACCGTGCAGATGCTCTACCACCTGAGCTATAAGGCACAGTGGTATATACACTCCCTCAGGTTTTCCCCAAGACATCCGACACACCAGGCAGATGCTCTACCAGCTGAGTTATGAGGCAGTGGTATACTCCCTCTGGTTTCCCCCATACCTCTGACGCACCAGGCAGATGCTCTACCAGCTGAGCTATGAGGCACAGTGGTATACTCCCTCAGATTCCCCCAAGACCTCTGACACACCAGGCAGATGCTGTACCAGCTGAGGTATAAGGCACAGTAGTATACTCCCTCAGGTTCCCCAAGACCTCCGACACACCGGGCAGATGCTCTACCAGCTGAGCTATAAGGCACAGTGGTATACTCCCTCGGGTTTTCCCCCCAAGACCTCTGACACACCAGGCAGATGCTCTACCAGCTGAGCTATAAGGCACAGTGGTATACTCCCTCAGGTTCCCCCAAGACCTCTGACACACCAGGCAGATGCTCTACCAGCTGAGCTATGAGGCACAGTGGTATTTTCCCTCAGGTTCCCCCAAGACCTCTGACACACCGGGAAGATGCTGTACCAGCTGAGCTATGAGGCACAGTGGTATACTCCCTCAGGCTTTCACTACAAACCCAGTTTTCTCTCTGTGTTGCAGGGATGCACAACTGAATAACAAATATTGGATAATTCCAATAATCCTTTTTTTTTTTTTTTTTAATATTTACGATAAATTTTCCTGATTTGTTGATAGCCAGGCAATTGCAGTTTACATGGAGGAGAGAGGGCATGTTTCGCTCTCTGAAGATGACTTAGTGGGATTTTTATCCGAGGTAAGAAAAAAATGTCATCATTTTAAGAAATGTCTAAGCATTTTGGGTGTGGGACCTCGAAAAATAAAAAGTTTTTTTGAATTGATATTTTTCTAGAAACATAAAAGTTATTCGCTTTCAAAAGAGACATCAACGAAAAAAATTGACCAAAGCTTAGTTATTGAACAATTACTGTCAATATTTCGAATTATTGGCTCACAGCAAGGCGTAGACTTGCTCAAGTCTGACTTCCCGTGCTTGTTCTGTAATGTGCAGTGCACAGCGCGCCCTCTCTAATATCTTTTCTTCTGTTTCTTCTGTCTCGGAAAGTCTTCCGAGACGGAAGAAAAGAGATTTGACAGGCCACTAGTCCATACGGTGCACTGTACGCTGTGCATTATAGACCGAACAAAGGCGCAAGAAAAATAAAAAACGACCGTACAAAAATGGCGTTTTTCACGATGTCTAAAATACAAAGTATTTTAAAATAAAGTAAATGCTTTAAAAATTCTTTCTGCGAAACATTTTTTTTTTTCTAGTAGAGGCCACTGAATTTTCCTTTGATGAAGGAAGGGATAAATTAATGTATCCATTCAGTGTTTTTCAATCTTTCATCCGTGTACAATGATCATTTGTTGTTTTTTAATCCTTTTTTTCATGAAGAAAATGCTGACTCTCCAAGGGGGAATTTGGAACGAGGAAGCTCTTGACATAGGACACGAGGTAAGGGGGAGATGCACTTGGTCAAATTTTTATTTTTTGTCCTCAAATTTTGAGTAGTCATAAATTTCAGCTGTTAAAAAAAGAAATTTAAAACTACTATACAGAATTTTAGAGTTGGAATGAAGGAAGTTAAACAGACGGTGGTGTCCCAGTTACATCCACAACCACCACTTTCCGATTTTTGGTTTGGATGTTTCATTTCAATGGTGATCAGGCACCATACCAGATGTTGCGTTCGTTACTTTGCCCAGTTGAGCTACCATGCAACACTGAGAGAAAAATTGGGTCCATAGGGAAAACCTGGGGGAGTACACCAACTGTGCCTTATAGCTCAGCTGGTAGAGCATCTGCCCGGTGAATCAGCGGTCTTGGGTTTGAATCTCGATAAGGCCCTTACGATTTTTCTCTCATCCCAAGTTTGGTTGAACCACCACTTTATTAAAATATTAAAAATGTTGACGTTAGAGTCACACTGGAGTCAACATCGCAAGCTTTAGCTCAGAACATCTTTGACCTATGTCTGCTTTTATGAATTTTAAATAACAATATTAGACATGTTTTCCTAGACTATATTTTTGTCTCTTTCTGGCAGATTTTCAAGCTTATGGATGAGGGCAAAGATGGCCAATTAACGTCAGAAGATATAGAGAACTTAATGAAACAGGTATTTAGACAAGTCAATGTTTGAGGTGCCAAAGAACATTATAGTGATTTTATGCAACATTAATTTTTCAACTAAACTCCTCAAAAAATGTTTTGGAAAGTCAAGTTTGACTGACGATTTCTCTCTTGTTGCAAAATAATTTTCCTTGAATTTTATATCATTGGAAAGCCCTGTTATTCCTCTTTACGATGATGTGTCATTTGTTATGATTAAGCAACTGGGGGATGTGCAGCACAGCTGAATACGGGGGCGGGTGTAAAGTGAAATGTCACAAAATGCATTGCTATTGTCAAAAAGTGCATTGACACATTCCCATCCTCCAAGCAAAAGGGGAATGCAGTGGCATGACAATAGCAGTGAATTTTGTGACATTTCACTTTCCACCCACCCCTGTATTCCGCTATACTGCACATCCCCCAATTGATTAATCATAACAAATGACACATCACTGTAAAGAGGAATAACAGGGCTTTCCAATGATACCAAATTCAAGGGAAATGATTTAGTAACGAGAGAAATCGTCAGTCAAACTTGACTTTACGAACTTTTTTGAGGAGTTTATATAAAGAGGCAAATTAGGGGACCAACAATAATCTAACAAATTTAAATCCCAAATTTCAAATTCTTTATTTACCCCCTTATGCTATATTATACTGAAACGCAAAAGAAACGTTGATTTTTCAAATGTTGATAAAACCTCAACAGAAACATGTCCTTTCTTTGTCATTTTTAGTGTGCTTAATTTGACAACATGTTGTACCATTACACTGAAAGTTCACCAAAATGACCAGGGCCCAATTTCATAGAGCTGCTTAAGCGCTAGCTGAAAACGAGTGCTTACTGTAGCAGAAATGTTGTGCTAACGATAAGGCTATTTCACGGCCGCGGCGTGCTTAAGCATGCGCGCGCTTGGAAACCGCCATTGTTGCGTCACTATCTTAAGCAAAATTTGGCTCTGCGGTTAAGGCAGGTTTTCAGTTGCTTACCGTTAACGATGTCTATGAAATAGCCTGACGCTCGGTTAACGGAAAATGGGGCTGTATGAAATACAGCTCTATGAAATTGGGCCCAGCTGAATAATGATATTTTCAAAATGAAGCTTCCATTATCCAGATTTAAGCGACGTTACTTTTGCGGTGAAGTGCATTTAGAAGCTTGGTAATTTTCATTCGGTTTCATTCTAGTAGAAAGAAATGTAAATTACAAATTTGGCAGAAACACTGAAGCGAAGGCAATTTCATATTTAATTTTTTTTTTAGAAAGACGACGAAAGCCCTAGTATTATTCTCCAGCAGCAGTTTATGATGTTAATTGACGTCATTGATGAAGAGATTGTTAAAAAGAGAGAGGTTAGTTTAGAAATCAAATATTCTGTTTAAAAAATAATTGGGGCAAGCCTGGCAGGGGTTTGGAGCGTATCTTATGTGATCTCTGGGAGGGGTGGTTATCTCATTGAAGGGTTTATCCCTCTGTATGCTTGCTAAGCTCACGTGATAGCCAATCCCAACCAGTGAGGAACAACTGCACTACCGTGATTCGAGACCACCAGTTGGCTTCATAGCTCAATTGGTAGGGCGTCTGCCCGTTAAGCAGAAGGTCCACGGTTCGAATCCTGGTGAAGCCAAGTTTCTTTTCACTGCATCCAGATTTCCTAAACTCATGGACCTTTGTCCACATTTGTATTAGAAAATGCATTAAAAAAAAATTATACTGAATTATACTTTTAGGTCATTATCGGTCAGTAATGTGTATGAAAACCTCTCGTGGCAAGGCTGACTGCACCAGCCTCAGTACGAGCCACTGAGGCAGGGTGCGCCACTCTGTCTAAAGTGCCTCCCTGAGCTATTGCACTTCTGGGGCTGTTTTTTATGCAGATATTTGTTATTGTGATGCAACTTGTGATGTTATTATTATTATTATTTTTATTATTATTTTTTTCTTTTTTTCACTCGTAAGCGTGAGGAAACCCATGAAGAATTATAATTAAAAATGGCCAGAGACACCGGGGAATATCCCCTTGCTCTTCACGAAAGAATGCTCTGGGATCTTTAAAGTGCATTACCATTACCTAACACACTGGACCAACGGCTTTACATTCCTTCCGAAGGATGGAGCAAGTGTGGTTGAGTGCCTTGCCCAAGGGCACAGGTACCACAGCCGGACTTGTGACTTGACTCGTGTCCCGACTAGCAACCCGACTCGCGATCTGACTCACAAGCCCAACTCACAAGCCCAACTAGCAAGCCCAACTCGCAAGCCCCACTTGCAAGCCCCACTTGCAAGCTCAATTCGTGAGTCCAACTCGTGACCCAACTTGTGACAGATTGCACTTTATGATTAACTCACAACTCATAACTTTGCCTTCAGAAACTTTTGAGGAAGCTGAACAAAAACCAGACTGCGGAGAAGACCGAAACTTTGCCCCAAGACCAACTTAAGATGTCGGGAGGAACTGCTGAGCCATCCAAAGATGAGTTATAACTTTTGAATTCTTTATAAAATTGTCCGAGTTCATTGTTGATCTCACTTTGAAAAACAATTTTGATTGAAAATTCAGTAATTTTCACCTTTTTTCTATAGGCAAATCCGGTTGCTAAGGACTCTTTCCCTGCCATCCACTGCCATGAACCGGGCGCTCTGTGTTGTTGTTAAATTGAACAGCGCACAACACGCCCCCTTCGCGTACACAGGCTTCGCAATCTTACAATAAATGCGCAAAATTGTTCGAAGTGACAACATAATGTAACAGCTTATCATCAACACAAAACGCACAGCTCATGGCACTGGATGGCTCCCAGTTATGGCGGACGTCAAAGAAGAGGGCTTTGTGACATTTGTTTACATATATATAGTACCCTCTAATCAAATCTTTCCTGCCATTGTGCGCACGCATCGTGCTTTCCATAAATTTGCTTAGGGAATAATGTCAAAGGTCATTCAAAGCCGAAGTGACCGGCAACCTCATTGCGTATTAAAATTTATGCACAACAAGATTCGCACGCACAGCGATAGCCACACCCCCGATGTTTTGATGTCTGTTGTGACATCAGAGGTCACACAGTCTATTGACCCCTTTTGAACACGTGCGAATATGCCATTTTGGGAGTCAAATAATGCTGAGTCATTGTGGAAGCAATGTGCGTGCGCGTTGTGTGTGTCTCTGGTTGGCGTAACGCGGTTTAGTTCACCAATGGGAGCCTCAGCATAGTGCGTTACTCGCGCTATGGACACACACAACGCGCACGCACATTGCTTCCACAACGACGCGGCATTGTTTTACTCCCAAAATGACGTCATTGGCATGAGCTCAATAGTTACTAACTTTCAAACAATGTTTCAATCAAAGAATTGGAAAGGCACAATTAGGTGTAGTTTTGTCCCAGACACCTAGAATTATCACCCAAGTATGAGTACGCTACGTAAAAATGCAAACGCCAGTTATTTTCACGAACTGACATTTGCATGTGCACATGCACTTCGTACACTCATAATGCAAGAATTTTGGTTTTCGGTGGATTTTCTTTGAAAAAATCTTTTAAATGCTTGACATTTGTAAAAAATTGACTAAAACACTCTGTAACTTAGATAAACCGAGAGGGTTATACATTTTGTGTTCAGATTTTTTCTCCAGATGAAATCGACGAGCTCAGATGATATCCATTTAGCTGGGTATATGTTGGGATGTAAATGATCATTAAAGGCCCAGTGGATCATTTGCAATGACCCCAAAAGTAATCGACGAGTTTACAGGGGAAAAGTTCTGAAAGTAAAGATTGAATTAATAGCAACTATCCATTGAAAGGTTTTCGCTCAAAATGATATAATTTTACCAGAAAATAATCCGTAAAGATGAAATTATTTAGATCGTTTGCAAACGATCTACTTATTTTTGGTTCGCATCTACGCGGTTCAAAATGCATGGGCGCTGTGTACTCCGTGTGCGTGTTCCAACGCGATGCATTTTTATGGATCGCGCGCACACGCAAGTATGCGCCACAGAGTGCATGACGCAAGCCACATAGTACCCGATCAACTGAGAACGAATATTTGAAACACCCCGCCAAGACCAGGAAAATGCATATGGATTGGTATGGTTTTTTTAAACGTGGTACATTTGACAAAGCTGAAATTTCTTCGGATGAGTTTGTTGATGTCTTTCTTTTAATTTATAATGGTTTTATTCGCAGAATCGCTCAAAAACAGATCATCTACAGGGCCTTTAATGTTGGGGAATGCATAGTTCCGACCTGTCAATCAAGCCGAACCCGCCGACCAATCACAACAGAGCTATCAGACGGCGCCCACATAGGTCAAAGTGATGCAATCATCACGCAATCACGCGATTTTCTGCCCATACAGTTTGTATGTTGTATGCGCCAGTGACCGGGTGAATTTTGGTTTCCATGTCGGGCGATTCGCTGTTCAAAGCGCATTTTTATGAATATATGTCATCCCTGCATTACTAGCCCTTCGCTCAGTGTGTGCTACGGTAACTGTCGACCCTAAAACATAAATACCTTTGAGTTTTCTCCAATGAATCTGTGCTTTCCATGCCGAGTCCCGTAGCTTTGTATGTTGTGTCGCCATTTTTTTGCGATGGCTTGTGAGCACATAGCAACAATATCTAAGGGGCGGGGTTAACTGGGCAATCTCGGAACTATGCATTGATCTGCGATTGTACTTCGGGGTAAAAGTAATCAAACAAGAACGTAATGTATGTATGCACTTTTTAAGTGCCTTGAAAATATTTACTTTCAAGAATTTAATATTTTATTTTCTCACCTTTTGAGAATTTTGACACTTACAATTTTTAGTTGTTAGTGCCTGGCACACATTGTGCCTTATATTACTCATTCAGAGAAGGGGTAGAATGGCCTTTTGCATAATATGTAGTTATTCAAGATAAGTAGTTTTATATCTATATTTTTATTCCAACGAAGGTTTAAATCTATTAGGAAACACTTGAGCGCAGTGCCTTAAGATAAAACCAATATATTTATTTCATTTGTATATGTGGTTTCGCAGTGTATGCCATATTTTTTGCAAAGTAAATGCACGTGGAAAACAAAGGACAAATTGTATCCGAATCAAAACATGATGTTGGGATTTGATGCAGTTAGGGAGGGGTTAGGGATAAAAATAACGTAAACATTGACAGCAGGCATGCTCTGTCACGTAAAGTCAGTCTATTCCACAAATTGAGATAATGATGTCGGGCAAAATGTGTAAAACCACGTTCTTAAAAAAACAAATTTTCAAACAAAATTACCCTGAAGAGACAAGTTAAAGTTGTCAGAATCGGACCAGATAAAAAGAGAAATTAATTTTCGGATCAGTTCAACAGACATTCCAAATTCGTTTCCAAACCTTTTATTTTTCCATAATGCAAACACATCAGCTAGCCATCTGGGAGAATTCCCTGTCCAACGACAGTTAGATAAAATTAATGACACTAATTTATCAGAAACGGTTCGTCCTAGTGAAAGCATGTTGTCATTTATCAACCGGGTGTAACGCCCCAAAACATTTTTACCTTTGTAAATATATTTCTTTCAGTCGCGTAACTTCTTGGTGATAAATTTATTACAGAAGGCTTTCAATTGAAACTTTCTTTTAATTAAAATATTTTTTTCTTCTAAATTGTAGGCGCCACGATGAGAGGAATATGATTTATTTTGTACAAAATATACTGACTTTTGGTATCTTTAATCGTTTTAATCGGGAAAAATCATCTGCATAATAATACTTAATTGGCTTTCTTTCTCTAAGAAAACACAAAGCACGCAATAAACTGGTTTCAAATGGATATTTACAACTGTTAAAAAATAGACATTATCTTGAAGAAATGCAAAAAAAAAAACGTATTTTTTACACGATTTCCTGTTTAAGGTAGAACACATGATTGGTAAACTGTTACAAATGGTTTTATCTCCCTGTG
Source organism: Henricia sp. BOLD:AAB3569 (assembly GCA_037783545.1). Classification (NCBI taxonomy): domain Eukaryota; kingdom Metazoa; phylum Echinodermata; class Asteroidea; order Spinulosida; family Echinasteridae; genus Henricia; species Henricia sp. BOLD:AAB3569. The sequence goes on along the minus strand of JBBELK010000705.1, from coordinate 357,247 downwards.
TGATTGAAGATATGCATGATTAAAACCAACCTGAGCAAAAACCAGCTCCGTACTTCATCTAACTTTTGAGAAAACGGCTTTTGAAAAAAAGCTTTACAGTCACTTCGCCCTGAACCACGGCCTGTTCACAAAGTGGTTTTGGGGTGAAATGAATTATTTTACTAATTTCTCAAAGACTATAGCACTTCAGACAAAACCATTTCAGGTGAAGTTTTCTACGGTCATCATGTTTATATTGTGTAAGTTAGGCGTAAATCTGTGAACATTTCTAATTTTTGAGATACCAATCATGTGTTCTACCTTTAAAATTGTGCCTTGCTATAAACATGTATAAATTTGCTGGGAATTTGAATGCATAATTTTGTTTCAGATCTAAATCTGCAGTTTAACTATGTGCAGTTGTTTAAAGTGCCTTGTTCTACTTTGTGCAAATATAATTAAAAGTGACACTACTCAATTAAATCTTGAGTGACTTTAATGTGCATATTTTTCACAAACTAGACATTTTACTTCGATAGGATAAATATCACCAAAAATATTGAAATGATAGTTTGTAAAAATAGGCCATCACAAAATAGCTGATTGGTTGAGAATCGAGTCGCAACATCCAACTTTAAGACTGCCAACATTTGTCCCATGTGTGAATTGTTTACATAGGGCACAGTACAAGTTACACAGAATGTGCTTGGTACAGTGTATGTCATTATTTTAACTTTAAGCCAAAATGCAGAATTTGTAAAAAGCACCTGTCTTTTTCATGAGTTAGCAGTGGGGCATTCTTCACGAATGCCTCTGCTAAATCGGACAAACAAACGGCGTCAGAAGTTTAAAGCCCAATTTCTACGATCATACGTTTGTTGTAAAACATCGGATTATGACAATGTTCACAGTCACTAGACGTCCCAGTTTACTCCGTAGGAATTTTTTCAAGATTGTTCATGCCGTTTTGGTGGATTGTCATGTGACCAGAAATACCATGTGACCCAAATCTGTAATCTGATTGGTTTAGCGGTTGAACATTGTCCAGCATGTTTAAATTATTGAGCATGTTTAAATTAAAGGCACAGGCTCGTCAGCAATGCGCCCGCGCCAAATTCGTGCCAAGAAATACGCAGCTCCATGCCTTTGCTATGGATCTGCGTATTTTGTGGCACGAAATTAGCGCGCGCGCATTGCTGACGAGCGTTTAACTTTTTCTCTACGGCTAGAAAAACGTCCACCCCCGGACGGAAAGCTGGTACCAGCCGGCAACATAAATAAACCTGTCCTTGGAAAAAATATTCTGTCGGAGCTTGAACAAATAGTTAAACAAAGAGTTAAATTATAGTGAAATTGGTATTGTCTAATGTTTAATTTGTTTGTTTTTTTTGCAGCCGATTTTTGCTATATCCATTCTGTCTTTTGATAAGCCAGAAAAACAGATCGACGCAGCAGTAAAAATATTTGTGTCCGTTTAACTTACAGTGCTGATTATCAGATACATGATTTTTTTGATTTTATTTCTGAGCTACCTTGAAATTTTTCCTTTAAAAAACATCTGCCACACTGCTAAATTTCTATGGACGGTTTTTAAGATTCAAGATTTTAAAAACAGCTGGCAAATGTATTCTAAATGATAATTCTGACATTGTTGCGTAAAAACATTATAAAATCGTCGGACCGAATCAGTTATACCATTAACCTAGACCCTGGTATGTACCGCGACTCGCTCCAAATATTTGATTCGCCGCAGTTCCCAAGTCGACGTTGGCACTGATTACATCGGTGATAATCCTCGCACTGTTCGTGGACGAGGATACCGGGAGTGTGTGCGCGGAGTTTCTGCTCTTCTTCGCCATATCGTTTCAGGGACGCCGCATCTTTCCACGTATCTTCCAGGGATTTGCGCGTCTTGAAGGATTCGTTGTAGCGGTGTGCTCGGTCTGCTATGAGTCTGTCGGTTGCGGAATAAGAAAGGTTGGTGGTTTAGAGTTTGACAATTTATTAAAGTTTAATCTGTAATCTTTTCATTCGATGAAACAAATTTGCAGTGTGAACGTTCCCTTCTGCCTTGTTTGCAGAGAAGGTCGTGAGTTCGAATCCCACCCGAGCATGCTATGAAGTTTTTTATAGTGTCTCGGGAAAGCACGGTGCTAATTTACGTCGGGTAAGGGCAAAACAAACCCTAATTAACATTCATTCTCCCCGACGCAAGCTAAATCAATTACTGAATGTTTTCTCGTTTGACGAAGCAATTTGGCAACCTGGGATCGATTTCACAAAAGTTGAGACAAGTTCGATTTGTCCTAATTCCCATACCAACGTCCCAAGATAAGAAGAGTGCCCCTTCCTAAGACGCGTCTTAGTGCTTAGTGAAATCGGCCCCTGGTCATGTATTTAAATTAAGTAACAGGTCTCGCTAATTAGTACAAATCATCAACTAGCCACTGAGACCTGGGATTGATTTCGTCCTAATTTGACCTAATTCCTATACCAACGTCCATCACAAGTCCTTGAGCCTTTACAAGTCCCTGCGTCTTAATTCAAGTCACAAGCTATTCAAATGAAGTCCAACAAAGGCATTATTTTGTGCGTGTTCATCCTTTGCTTCTTGTGACGGACTTGTGCGGGACTTGTCACAGACTTGTGATTTTATAATTGGCTCTAGATTTGTGATAGACTCGACTACAACCCTGAAATCAGGACTTACTCTCTGCGCGTCCTGTCTAATACGCCCATTTCTTGTCTCTGAGTCCTGAGGTGGTTCAGTAGCTTCTGTCGTCTTGACTGTTCCACGGCGCTAAGCTGCTCCTTGTACACCTCTATGGCGCGACGTCTCTTGTCGGCTAGCTGTTCATTGGTCGCGTCATTCTTGCCAAATATAGGTTCTTTGGAGTCGGGCACGGCAGCTGGCAAAGGGAGGGGCTTAAATCGCACCTGTGCCCGGAGAGATTAAAATCCAGGTGAGATTTGTAAACTGAGATTCAAAGCCAAACATTAATAAAATGATAGCTGTGCATTTTGACCAGTTCTTGTGCTAAGTTTCAGTCCTATAGAGCTTCTGCACCGGCGGCCATGACAGGGGGCAGGTTTTCTTATTTAAATGATGTAACAATTGAGCTCGTGCCAATGACGTCATTTTGGGAGTAAAACAATGCCGCGTCGTTGTGGAAGCAATGTGCGTGCGCGTTGTGTGTGTCCATAGCGTGCGTAACGCGCTATGCTGAGGCTCTTATTGGTGAACTAAACCGCGTTACGCCCACCAGAGACACACACAACGCTTCCACAATGACTCGGCATTATTTGACTCCCAAAATGGCATATTCGCACGTGTTCGAAAGGGGTCAATAGAATCACAAATCACCTAATCATGCATGACACACTGTGACAATGTGACTGCCCCCTGTCATGGCCGCCATGCAAAGGCTCTATTGGGGTCAACATCAATTAAATAGCCTGTTGGTTTCTTTGCCTATTTCGGAATTTGATTACGACCAATTGTAAAGTGAATGCTCTTCTCGTTTGATGAAGCGCGTCGTGCATCAAGCGCATAGCAAGCCTTGTTTTTAACGCACCACTCGAAATCCACACAGTGCGTCAGACACTTCAAATTCGACGCTTGATGCTCGATGCGCATGTGCCACCAATTATAGTGGCATCCCACAGCTTCATTCGATCTTCGTTAGCGGTTGTCTAATGTGAACGGTACCGCTTTTTGTTTGATCTTCGTTAAGTGAGATGTGAACACATGCTTCATTAACTAACGACGATTAAAGATAGTATACATGATTGGTAAACTGTTACAAATAGTTTTATCCCCCTGTGTGATTGAAGATATGCATGATTAACACCAACCTGAGCAAAAACCAGCTACGTACTTCGTCTAACTTTTGAGAAAACAGTCAAAAAAGGGTTTGCAGTCATTTCGCCCCAAAACCTCTTCGCCCTTAACCATTTTGCCCTGAACCACGGCCTGTGCACGAAGTGGTTTTGGGGCGAAGTGGCATTTGGGCGATGTAGTGTTTGGACGAAGTGATTTGGGACGAAATGGCACTCGGGTGAAGTGGTTTGGGGCGAAATGGCACTTGGGTGAAATGGTTTTGGGGCGAAATAAATTTTCGTCTCATGAGACGAAAAATAATTGTTTTACTCATTTCTCAAAGGTTATAGCACTTTAGACACAACCATTTCAGGGGAAGTTTTCTACGGTCATCATGTTTATATTGTGTAAGTTAGGCGTAAATCTGTGAACATTTCTGATTTTCGAGATACCAATTATGTATACTGCCTTTAACTAAATCTTCATCGAAAGAAGCAATTTCTCTAGTGTGACTAGGGTATTAGTCACATCTAACCCTACATATTAAAAAACTTGCTATCTTTTTTGAATTTGCTTTTTGACCTAACTAAATGCCTAAAATATAATTCTTAACTATCTGCATATAACTATCCTAGGGCTAAACAACCTAACCCCTACCGTTCGCTGATCTGGTAGCTTTAACCTAAGAGGTTCCATCTTGGAGAACGGCAGGATGATTTTAGGTACCGGGAGGCTAAGAGGACCTAACAGCCTAGGGCTGGCTAAGCTACGCTGGGTTGGAGAACCCCTGGAGCTCTCTATGTAACCTAGCTGATCCTGCTCGGCTAAATCGGCCGCCTTGGCTAGCCTGTCTCGTATATGGATCTATGCGGGGATGCACAGAAATGGAAATCAGTTCGAGAAAGGATGAAGAAAAGATATGGTGAATGATAGTGTTTGTCAGGGTTATAGTCGAGTCCATCATAAGTCTATTACGCCAAGTCTATCAAGTCCAGAGCCAATAAAATCACAAGTCTGTGACAAGTCCCGCACAAGTCCAGTTCATTTGAATAACTTGTGACTTGAATTAAGACCCAGAGACTTGTGGTGGCTTGTGATGGACTTGACTACGATATATGGCGAGTAAAAGAGTTTGAAAGAGCTTGCTACGATTTTTCCAGAAAATGGGTTTCACTCTAACCTAGCAATCGTGTAAAATACTATCCATGGGAAGAAAACAGGAAATTTGCAATCCCCAATTTGGATGTGGAAGCAAAACGGTTGGTGTAATCACTGCACTGCTTTATGGAACGGATAAATTAGTTTACAAAACGTTGGTGTATTTTTGACGATATCTCTGGAAATATATAGATTGAGAGCGCGATATTTCAGAATGGTAATGAGAAAAATATGACAAATGATATGGTATCAAAATCTCAACACCCACGGGAAAAATGGGGGTCCCAAGACCTTTAAAGGAGCGTGTCCAGATCACATTTTTGAGCCCCCCATTTTTCCCATGGGTGTTGAGATTTGGATACCATATCATTTGTCATATTTTTCTCATTACCATTCTGAAATTTCGCGCTCTCAATTCGTATATTTTCAAGTCTTACGTCAAAAAAAACACCGATGTTTTGTAAACTAATTTATCCATTCCGTAAAGCAGTGCAGTGATTACACCAACCTTTTTGCTTCCACATCCAAATTGGAGATTGCAAATTTCCTGTTTTCTTCCCATGGATAGTATTTTGGGGAGGTATTTTATCGATTGTTAGGTCAGAATGAAATCCATTTTCTTGAAAAATCTAAACAAGTTCCTTTAATATCCTAAGCAAGCAAGAAAATTGTCAGTCAACCAGCCAATTTAATCACCTAGTTTTCTAAACAGGTTAGTTGCTCAATTAATCATTTGGGTATGATGGCTTAAAGGAGCGTGACCAGAGTTTCTGGAAAATAGTTTTCGATGTAACTTACCAATATTATCAAGTAACTCCCATACACACCTCCCATGTCCCAAAAACCCGAAAACATTCGCAATTTCCAGTAAAAAATTGAACAAAACTATCGAGTATGCTTTCAGCGGATAAACGTTGATACTGGAAAATTAGTTTACAAATAATCGGTGGATTTTCGACGATATCCTCGGAAATATGCGGCCTAGAAGCGCGGGAGTTTCAGTTTCGTAATCAGAAAAATATAACGGATGTTATGATATAAAAATCTCATGACCCATAAGGTAAGTCCCGGGGAGTTATGGGTAAAAAAAAGTGATCTGGTCACACTCCTTTAAAGGCCCATTGTATCATTTGCAATGACCCAATTTTGTTTTTCATGAGTTGACAAGAAAAACCTTACTCAAAGTGTTGATAGCAATGGTAACAAACACCACATGAATTTATATCCGTCCAAAATGGTATTTCATGCTGGAAATTGACAACCGAAGGTGGTTTTCTAAAAAAAAGTCTTGTGCACAGGACTTTTTTACCATTCACTTGTACACAAAATCCATATATAGATTTTCAAGGTTTTCTAAATTTCTTCAGGCTAGTTTACCAACATTTTTCCTTGGATATGTTACACTCTTATTCCACGAATCTGTAAAAAGGTCTATCTTGCAAATAATACATAGGGCCTTTAAACAAAATCACGAATGTGATTATCTTGATAAGTAGCAATTTTTGAAATTAAAAATCTACACCAACCTAAACCATTATTAATCCCGTCTACTTTGCCAAAATAAGAATTTAGCATACTATCCACAGATAAGATTTATTCATAGACATTTCTCTGAGTAGCCTGTACATATTGGTCCCCATACCTGTGCGGAGAGAGCTCGCTGGTACATCTCAGTTTGCCCTGCTTTGTCTCGTAAGTATTGCTCTCTCTGTGCTGCCAATCTGCAAAAAAACAGGGCCAAAGTCTTAGAAAATAAACACTTGTTAAAGGCAGAGGCTCGTCAGCAATGCGCGCGCGCCAAATACGTGCCACAGAATACGCAGCTCCATGCCTTTGCTATGGAGCTGCGTATTTCGTGGCATGAATTTGGCGCGTGTGCATTGCTGACGAGCCTGTGCCGAGCTCACGTAATAGCCAATCCCAATCAGTGAGAAACTGTAACACTGTGTTTCGAAACCACCAGTTGGCTTCATAGCTTAACATCGGTAGGGTGTCTGCACATTAAGCAGATGGTTCATGGTTCGAATCCCGGGGAATTCCTTGCCATTTTCTGACATAATTTATCAGTACTATATGCTCACTGCTTTCTTGAGAATAGTATAAAAATGTCATAACATGCTCGGGTGGGACTCGAACCCACAACCTCCTGTATTCACACCAGGGACCAATTTCATGGCGCTTTTTAGCAGCCGATTTTGTGCTAACGGAGGCTCCGGCAATTTCATGGAGACCGTAACCTTAAGCACTGCTAAACGTTTGCTAGCTTCAGAGGCAAAATTTGCTAAACACTAGTGACGCAACAATGCCCGTTTCCAAGGACTCGCATGCTTAAGCACGTCACGGCTGTGAAATAGCCTTAAAGTTAGCACAACTTTTCTGCTACAGTAAGCACACATTTTCAGCTAGCGCATAGGCGCGAGGTCAAAATAGAAACGGTCTGTATACCGGGAAACGGTACATAAACGATACACCGTTACACGGTTTTCAGAGAACAAGCAAACGATTCAACTTGTCTGGCCAGACGATAGATAATTGGCAATGTTCAACCCGGCCCACGTTCGCTGAACAATAGAGAGCTTATCGGATTACGGGCCATTGTGTGACAACTCCAGGCTGACTGGCTGCCACTGTTTATCACGTGACCGCCCGAACATGGGTGTTTAACCACAACCCATTCATGCGCCCGGCTGAAGTCGTCGGCCAGTAGCAGCCTTTTGTTCCCTTCGTGCAGGCGGCTAGTTGTAAACCTGTCAATCATCGACCAACCCAGCAAGTTGGAAACGGTTCCCTTCAAACCGGCACACGTTTTTCTGTCAACAGAGAAACGATTTGAAGACGGATTAACTTGAATCGTTTACCGGTATACAGACCGTTTCTATTTTGACCTCGCGCCTTAAGCAGCGCCGTGAAATTTGCCCCTGATGTCTGAATCACTTGACTATCCCGCGAGGTGGGGAAAAGGGGCATAGACTTTCCTAGGTCCATCGATCGATCATTGAACTCACTCTTCAGCAAGTTGGACTTGCTCAAGTCTCTCCAGGAATTCTTGATCATGCTTCCGATTGATTTTATTGGCCGCCTTGGCTTCGACTTGCTCGGCGAGTTGATCTGCGTATTCTTCTTGTTTGATGTGACGTGCTGGCGTCAGGCAACGACGTTGAAATACGTAGGATCTCTAAAAGAACGTAAAATTTGGAAAATAACTTTAATTTTAACATCAGTAGTGTTAAAGGCACAGGCTCGTCAGCAATGCGCGCGTGTCAAATTCTTGCAACGAAATACGCAGCTTTATAGCAAAGGCATGGAGCTGCGTATTTCGAGCCTGTACCTTTAAGAATAAACAAAGTCCTAACTCGTGCTAAAAGTCACATAGATATAATCCTAAGTTTTATCGTACGTCACAATGAAAATCGCATATCATATGTACTTTTTCAAAAACTGTTTTACTTACGTGGAAGTCAGTTGTTCGTTCTTTCTGTTTATTTTTGATTGCTTCGCTGACACCGAGGTTAAAAGCGGCTATTTTCTGTGAATGATGTCTGTTGGAAAAATTCTGAGACTGTGGAAAAGATGAAAAAGAAATCATTAATTTAGTATTTTCTAATTTTTACACAAAATATCTTAATACTGCCCGTTATTATCTCAATGGTACAGGTAGGCACTGATTTTTCAGTGATTATCCGTATAATAAAATTTAAAAAATTGAAATGATATACATGTATGACACTGGCATTTTTATTAATAGATTTCAAAGCGTTTTTCGAATATGACACGCTTTTTACGACGTCATTACAATACGTTTTTCAGGAATTACACTTCCATCAAGGATGCTTGAAGAACATTGTGTTTAAAATCAAACAACTTGAATACGTGAAGCATTACAAGCCCCCAAAGTCTCTGAAGTGTAAATCTGAATTTATGGAATTTCTTCTTTATTTCTTTATTTATTTGTTTTTATTATTATTATTTGTTTATTTAATGGGTTTAATGAACTTCAATTCGCAGCCCGTAGGCTATGTTCCACCTAAACATCGAGATACAGAGGTGGGTGGTGCCATTGGCAGCCGACAGCCAGAGACACGGGGTAATCCCCTTACTCTTCACAAAAGAGTGCTGTCGGATCTTTTAAGTGCGCTACACAACACACTTGACCAACGACTTTACATCCCTTCCGAAGGATGGAGCAAGTGTGTTTAAGTGCCTTGCTCAAGGGCACAGGTACCACGACCAGGTATCGAACCCCCAAGTTTTCACCCGAGTGTTGCGAGTCAGTGACCCAAACTACTCGGCCACGGTACCCCACGAAATGCCTCTTGAGGGGTCACTTTACCTGTTCATTTATTATTGCTTCCGTGTCTTTAAGATGCTGATACTGCTGGAGCAACCGATCTTGTTCTTGTTCCTTGCGACGTCTCTCGGCGTCAAACGAAACGGGGACGTTCCTATCAGCTCGCTGATGACATAAATAGCAAAGTTCCTGCCCCGCGCCGTGCCCGCACGCCGAGCCAGGCGGTGTGTATTCCATCATCTGAACTGCCCCCACAAACGTCGCTTGTTTTTTGGGTGAGGGGATTTTTGGGGATCGGGGAGGGGACAACAGTTCGCCCTTCGGGGATGCTGGTGATTTGGCAGCAGGCAGGGAGGGGGTCATGCTGCTGCCTTTAATACCCCGTGGGGGTGTGGGTAGGGTTAGGTCGTCGATTAGGCTTATACCGGTCGCCTTGGCGGTGGGCGCAACTTGGCGAGACGGAGTACGTGATTGGGAAACTCTCTTCTCAATAACTGGCTCTGAATAAAAAAAAATTAAAAGGAGCATGTTCAGGAAAAGGACTTCGTTCTAACCTAACAATCATATAAAATAACTCCCCAAAAAACTATCCATGGGAAGAAAACAGGAAATTTGCAATCTCCAATTTGGATGTGGAAGCAAAAGGGTTGGTGTAATCACTGCACTGCTTTATGGAACCAGATAAATTAGTTTACAAAACATCGGTAAATATATGGATTAAGAGTGCGAAATTTCAGAATGGTATTGAGAAAAATATGACAAATGATATGGTATCAAAATCTCAACACCCATGGGAAAATTAGGTGGGCTCAAAAATATAATCTGAGACATGTTTTAGGAAGGGTCACTCTTTTTATCTTGGGACGTTGGTATGGGAATTACAATGCATTGACTTTTGTGAAATTGATCCCAGGTCTCAGTGGCTAGTTGATTTGTACTAACTGGCGAGACCCGTTATTTGATTTAAATACATGACCAGGGGTCGATTTCACAAAGCGCTAAGACACGTCTTAGGAAGGGTCACTCTTCTTATCTTGGGACGTTGGTATGGGAATTAGGATGCATTGAACTCGTCTTAACTTTGGTGAAATCGATCCCAGGTTTCTTTCTTTTTATAACCGTAAATATTCTATAGTATCTTACCTTCTCCTTCCAATTCCTGCCCCTCCCCCAGCTGGTCCTCAAGCACCTCCCCCTCCTCCATCCCTTCATCCTCTTTTCCCCCCTCCTCCCCCTCTTCTTCCTGAAGCTCCGCCCCTTTATTTACAACTTCCTGGTCTTCATCGATAGTTGGCATTCTTTTGGTCGGTTCCTCATTTTCAGGTACAAGTCCGTCTTTCCCAGGACTTTGAGAAATTCTGTACAAAGTAATAAAGACATCTTAGGGCAATAGACCCTTTGCACTGTGCCTCATAGCTCAGCTGGTAGAGCATCTGCCTGGAGTGTCAGAGGTCTTGGGGAAAACCTGAGGGAGTACACCACTGTGTCTCATAGCTCAGCTGGTAGAGCATCTGCCTGGTGTTTCAGAGGTCTTGGGGAAAACCTGAGGGGGTATACCACTGTGCCTCATAGCTCAGCTGGTAGATCATCTGCCCGGTGTGTCAGAGGTCTTGGGGAAAACCTGAGGGAGTACACCACTGTGTCTCATAGCTCAGCTGGTAAAGCAACTGCCTGGTGTGTCAGAGGTCTTGGGGGAAACCTGAGGGAGTATACCACTGTGCCTCATAGCTCAGCTGGTAGAGCATCTGACTGGTGTGTCAGAGGTCTTGGGGAAAACCTGAGGGAGTATACCACTGTGTCTCATAGCTCAGCTGGTAGAGCATCTGCCTGGAGTGTCAGAGGTCTTGGGGGAACCTGAGGGGGTACACCACTGTGCCTCATAGCTCAGCTGGTAGAGCATCTGCCTGGTGTGTCAGAGGTCTTGGGGGAAAACCTGAGGGAGTATACCACTGTGCCTCATAGCTCAGCTGGTAAAGCATCTGCCTGGTGTGTCAGAGGTCTTGGGGAAAACCTGAGGGAGTATACCACTGTGCCTCATAGCTCAGCTGGTAGAGTATCTGCCTAGTGAGTTAGATGTCTTGGGGAAAACCTGAGGGAGTATACCACTGTGCCTCATAGCTCAGCTGGTAGAGCATCTGCCTAGTGTGTCAGAGGTCTTGGGGAAAACCTCAGGGAGTATACCACTGTGCCTTATAGCTTAGCTGATAGAGCGACTGCCCGGTGAGTCAGAGGTCTCAGGTTCGAATCCCGTTAAGGCCCTTGTGATTTTTCTCTTATCCCAAGTTTGGTTGTTTCATTTCAATGGTGATCAGGCACCATACCAGAGTTTATTAAGTTTTTCTTAGTTACCCAAGTTTGTCTTATCAAAAATCCACTGTAACTTCCAAATATTGCAACTAAATATCCATGATTACCTTGGCAGGACCAGTGTGTTTCCAGTCAGTGGTCTGTAAGTTGACGCTCGGGATAAAACGGAGTCCGCGGTGTCCGGTCTCTGCATGTATGGACCAATCATTACGCTTCGTTTAATTGACTGATTATATTACTTGTAAATAATAACCTCTTTGTTACCACATTGCCATGCCTTATTGCATAGTTTATACCATGGTGTTTGGTTTCCAGAAAGATCGAGTTAAAAAGTAACTTTGTATTAAACAAAAATGGAATTTGAGATTGTGCTGGAATGAATAAAACCAATTCATTGTTTAGTGTTTGAGGCTACTTGGGTAGTTTTTGGATTTGTGTATTTATACAATGTATTACTTAAATGCAAACCGAATAGATTGAAATACATTCTATATAATACAAATGTTTACTTTTAGGTTGTTTCAAAGACAACAAATGTTTATATTTGTCGCATTTCTTTTGGGTGCTGAACCTACTTAAAGAAGATTTACAGATGTTAAATATTTGAACTTGTGACGTGACTTGTGACGCGATCTGTGACACAACGCAACTTGTGACACAACTTGCGACGCGACTTGTGATGCGACTTGTGAAGCGACTTGTGACGCGATTTGTAAAGCGACTTGCAATGCAATTTTGACGTGGATTGTGATGCGACTTGCGACGCGACCTGTGAAGCGACTTGTGAAGCGACTTGCAACGCAATTGTGACATGGATTGTGACGCGACTTGCAACACGACTTGTGACACAATTGTTACGCGACTTGCGACGCGACTTGCGACGCGACTTGTGACACGAATTTTGACGCGAATTACGACATGACTTGTGATGCGACTAAATATGTGACTTGTGATGCGACTTGAGACGCGACTTTTGACGTGGATTGTGAAACAGCTGATTTCTCAAAACTCATTTTCTCAATACTTACATTTTTCAACGCCTCGACCAACGTTCCCGAACCATCCATCATGTTCAAGAAGTCTTTATAAAACTTCATTTTAACTTTTCCCTCGCGTATGGCCAGCCGACCGATACCCATAAACGTGAACTCCACATTGCGGCTGGACTGCACCGAGCGTGACAGGGACAACAATACTTCCTTAACGCAACGCTCGACCGTGTCGCGATCGAAGGGGCTCTCGGTTGACAGAACTGCGAAGTTTAGTTGGACGATTGGAATTTGACCTGAAAAAATAAATAAAAAATTGTCAACCAACAGTTGATCAAATGGCATTTAACGTAAAAATGTAGAAAAATTTTTTGTTTGTAGAATTATGAATAATCACTTGGAAAGTGAACTCAAAGCAAAGTGCAGGTACTCAGGGAGGCACTTCAGGCAGAATGGCGCACCCTGCCTCAGTGGCTCTTATGGAGGCTGGTGCAGTCAGCCTCTCCACAAGAGGTATTCATACATGTTACTACTGACTGATAAAATATGTTAAATCTCTCAGCCTTCTTAATCTTTCGATCCGAGAATAATTTGAGTTTCATTTTGTAAACCGTGTATTTAAAGAAAACTCTGTCCGTTGGCGCGGGTTTTGTTTTAGTTGAAGCATGGAGAAAGGAAAACAACTGGTCTCATTAATCATGCGCGGTAAAATATTATGTCGATACACCGTTATTGTACACCCAAATGCCGCTTTGTTATAAACTGTTTTGCCTATTTTCCTCGTAAATTACTGCGAGTGTAGACGTTAAAAGCAGTAACAAGTGAATTTCTCCTGAACGTGTTAACAAGTCCTCCGCTACACCGATGCGGAAATCTTGGGTTGTTTAAACGCCCTCCGGCATCAAGTGGGTAAAAAACACATCTTTAAAGAGACAAACTTTCTCAGAAAAAATGGCTACAAAAAGATTTTAATTTTACAGACCTGATGTAAAGTGCTTTGCATAGTCAAGTCGATGCGTCTGTGCAAATTTCTCGGACAAGCTAAACACCGGTCGTTGAATCAAAATGAACTTGTTGTTACCGATGTCCAGTTTTTTCTGAGTGAATGTGAAAGTGCCGAGACCCGGAATATTCACTCCCTAGAAAAAAAAACAGGGGATGCAAAGTTATAAATAAAACCCTTTGTTGCAAAATACAAATAAATACAATCAAATTTCAAAAATACCGCAGTTTCTTTTGATGGAAACATTATATTTAAAAGAAATAGTCTAATTTCCTGTTCATTAAAGGTAGAATATCTCGAGGAATCAGAAATGTTCACAGATTTACACATAACTTACACAATATATTAAACATGATGACGGTAGAAAACTTCCCCTGAAATGGTTTTGTCTGAAGTGCTATAGTCTTTGAGAAATGAGCAAAACAATTATTTTTTCATCTCGCATGATGTAAATTCATTTTGCCCCAAAACCACCTCGCCCTAGACCACTTCACCCTAAAGCATTTCACCCAAAGGCCATTTCGCCCCAAAACCACTTCGTCCAAACACTACCTCGCCCAAATGCCACTTTGCCCCCAAACTACTTCGTGCACAGGAACTGATTCAGGGCGAAGTGATTTTGGGACAAAATTACTTCAAACCCTTTTTTGACTGTTTTCTCAAAAGTTAGACGAAGTACAGAGCTGATTTTTGCTCAGGTTGGTTTTAATCATGCATACCTTCAATCACACAGGGGGATGAAATTATTTGTAACGGTTTACCAATCATGTATACTACCTTTAAGAATAAGATATCGGTATACCACGTTCAACAAATTATAAATTATACAAAAATGATTATAAAAAGGTTTATTTTCAGTAAAAGTAATGCATTTTTTAAAATAAGGCTGTACAGTAAATACAGTTAAAAAGAACTTTTCCTCGTTATGATCAGAATAACAGTGCACTTATTTTCATAAATTTGACTGCACTTTTAAAGGGAAAGTTATTTTGAGTTTAAGAAACTTTTTTAGTTATAAATGTAAAATTTCAAAGAAATTATGATTCTTGAAATGAGTATACTTACTTCTGCCTCGAGACAATTGAATGGGGGCTTGGGGAAATGTCCTATCAGTAAATACCGAGGCAGAAGTAAGTATACGAATGTTAAAGAATCCAAATTTGACTAATCAATATTTCATTGTAAATTACCCCTACTAGGCTATTACTATTAAATTCTAAATGGTATAAATTTGACAACAGTGATACCTTTTGCATATGCATGTGCCTCTCAACAAATGCAGAAACATTGTCCCAAACACTGACGACATCTGAAAAGAAAACAATTTGAAATAAAAAAAACATTTTAATTAAACTTAGTCTTACCCTATACTATAGGCCTAGGCCTAGATGTTGACAGTCGTGTAGGCCAACATTCAGAATTAATAATCCTAATCTGACACTTGCAATATCTCACTCTGAAAATCTCGGCAAATATTTCTTAAACTTACGAACATATTTTTGATTTAGAACCATGCACTGCCATGACTGCCAAGTGGTCCACACTTTATTTTAAAAACTTTCTTTCACTCTGCGCCAAAAGAATATTACCGTATCGAATAGCCGCCATTTCGTGGGGCACCTTTTGTTACTTAAACAATGGAAGCACAATATGTGCAACCATGCATGTCCTTAAGAAACAAAGAAACTGCCCCACGAAATGGCGGCTATTCGATATGGTCTAGGCCTACCCCTAGAACTATGGGGGATACAGTATCCCCCATAGGTTAGGCCATGAGAATGAAAGTTATAGATTTGCGTCCGGGCATTTTTGAAATGACATGAGGCTTTTTTTCATTATTCATTATTCATTATTTTCTCGTACTAGCTTCTTCAACGATGTAATTGCAATATGTATGTAGTTATTCATGCTAGTGATGCGTAATACCATGTGTACTGCATGCTTATACATACCCCTAGTTCGTGGAGACGATAGCGGAACGAACCTCTCATAGTTCTAGGAGTAGCTTATACATATCTATTTGGCTTGTGAAGGAAACACCAGAAACTACTGAAAGAGTTTTTCATTGAAAACGTCATAAAACTTTAATAAAACATGCTCCAAAGTCTACATCATTTTAGAGTCAAGATCAGAGAAAAAGTCCCGTTAACATGAATGATCAGGCTGTTTTGTGAAGGTAACACGTACAATAAACTACTAAAATGGTTGTTCTTTGCAATATGAAAACTTATTAAATCATGCAGGGATTCATGACCCAATGTCTGCATGAATTTGTCCAAAATTGTAGCGCCTGGACAAAATCGTCGAGCGCGCGCCCGAGCAACAGAATCACGACGTACATGTACACATGCACGCGCACAAGCCACAGTTTCAATGCGCTATTGACCCCTTTCGAACACGTGCGAATATGCCATTTTGGGAGTCAAATAATGCTGAGTCATTGTGGAAGCAATGTGCATGCGCGTTGTGTGTGTCTCTGGTGGGCGTAACGCGGTTTAGTTCACCAATGGGAGCCTCATCATAGCGTGTTTACTCCCAAATTACGTCATTGGCACGAGCTCAATAGGGCTAGGGCTGCTTTCGAGCGCAGCACCAGGGGATCCCTAGTGTTCCCTGGTGCGCGTTCGAAAGGCACAAACTGCATGTGTGTGACGTAACGTTACCAGCGCCTGGGAGCTGGTGGAAGCACCAGGGACGAGCGCTCGAAAGCAGCCCAACAAGTCGATCTTTTTGTATAAATAGTGTGCAGCGACTGGTACCCAGAAGTCGGCTATTTCGTAACGGCATTTCGCATGCATTTTTCTCTGTGTCGCAGGGCATCCTGACTACATTTTTAGTCGATGAACGGGACCTTGTCTACTACTAGTAAAATGCGTGAATATAACCTTTTACCATTGTTTGATGATTTGAAACTTGAAAATTCGTGATGCAGAGTCTTTTTTGTAAAAATAATGAAAATTTTTGAAAATAATGAAATTTTTCGGCGGTAGCTTTCAGAGCATGCGGGCGGTGGACGCAAATCTATCATTTTCATTCTCATGGCCTTATGTTGTTTTTTTCCAATATGGCGGCGCCTGAACTTTAAGATCGGACCGATACGGTTTAAGCTAGCGCAATAATCCGCTCCCCAATCGCCACCAAACTCCGTCTGATAGTTCTTGAGACACTCACCTTGCGTGTGTCTACGGAATTTCGGTACCATTTGTCCACTAAATTCTCCGAAAATAATGTTGGGAAATGAACGGGAACATGTGCGATGCATCCACATGCATGATTGAGGCATTCGGTAAAATGCATGTGGATGCATCACACATGTTCCCGTTCATTTCCCAACATTATTTTCGGAGAATTTAGTGGACAAATGGTACCGAAATTCCGTAGACACACGCAAGGTGAGTGTCTCAAGAACTATCAGACGGAGTTTGGTGGCGATTGGGGAGCGGATTATTGCGCTAGCTTAAACCGTATCGGTCCGATCTTAAAGTTCAGGCGCCGCCATATTGGAAAAAAACAACATAACCTATGGGGGATACTGTATCCCCCATAGTTCTAGGGGTAGTCTAGGCCTACACGTAAATCGAAGCGGAAATAAAATCTCACCTTCATCGGACACGTTGGGAATGGTTGAAAATCGGTGTTTTCTTGCATCTGAAACCAGCTCCTGCATAACCTCCGTCATCCTGATATACCTCTGCTACTCCTGACAAAGCAGGAATAAAATCAGGCGACTTCGTCCCAAGAAATAACTACTTTTCCGGCCCGATCATCTTCTCACCTCAGTACATTTTGGCACTTTAACTTAACTGTACACAATCAACGTTACCATGGAGTCTGACCTCTATGAATATTCATTACCGAGGTCAACTAACCACATGTTTGTCGCATGGTGGCGCTATTACGGATCCTTGTCAGCATCGCAAGACCTCGTGCGGAGAATCTCGGAACTTGAAAAAGTTGGCCAAACTGTGTATTTTTAGGCCAAACTTTATCGAGCACAATGCAGGAGGCGAAAGCTGGCGTTCAAACATGCCCCCATTGCTTTCGCAGCTTTAAAGGAGCTCAGGGGGCAGGTAAAGAAGTTGTTAAAAAGTGGTGAAAGTTCGATACAAATGTTGACAATATAAAAAGTGGCCGCAGCCGCGCGCGTGCATGCTGGAGGAAGGGGGCGTGGCCGGTAAGGGGAGTGGGCTAGGCGGGGGCACGGAGGCGGAGTGGGTGGCCCGAGAAGGGAGAGGGGGGTGGGGAGGGGATAGGGAACGGGTGGGGTGGTGGGAGAACATGTAACACAGTTGCAGAATACCCAGCAACTCGGTGAATAAACCTTATCGACGTTCGCAATGCATCAATGGATGACAAAATTGCCCGGCTAATTGTGCTTAAACGCAACTTTTTTGCTCATTTTTACGAAAACCAAAAAGAGTTCAAGAACCAACCTCCCACTACTTTTTCTTTGAAACATATCAAACATACTGACAAACATGTCCCGAAACAAAAATGTTGCAAATGTGAGACATCATCGGGATTCCCTTCGTGGCGGGGAAGTCCGTGTAACACGGACTCGCAGTGCAGAACACTCAATCCAACTATGCCGTGGCTATACGGCGGGTGTTGTATTGCGCATACCGAGATGCGAGCGCGGTACACAGACTCCCTCACTATGATGAAGGGAATCCCCGATGATTTCTCGCATTTGCAACATTTTTGTTTCGGGACATGTTTGTCAGTATGTTTGATATGTATTGGCGATAAAGTGGTGGGAGGTTGGTTCTTGAACTCTTTTTGGTTTTTGTGAAAATGAGCAAAAATGTTGCCGAGTTCGCGTTCGCCCCATAGGTTTATGCACAATTTGCCGGGCAATTTTGTCATCCAATACCATGATGCATTGCGAACGTCAATAAGGTTTATTGTTTTACAAAGCGAAATTCCCGATAAGACCTAGGGAATTTGTACTCGGACGTCATATGTACACTATTTTTTTCTTAAAATTACTTTTAAGAAATCTAGGCCTAATATAATAAAAAGAAACAAAGGAAAGATTACCATGCCCTCAGATTACCATACCACACCCTCTCAGACCCAATGCATTAAACCAATGGGACAACTCTAAACAAATCTTACGTTTTTCCTTAGTAAATTCATGACACCTTTCCGTCCTAAATTTGCATTTTTATCATCAACTAACATTTTTACATGGTTTATATGACATGATAAATCCTGGGTGTCCGTGCATAGAAAAAAACCTGAAACCAAATTTGGGGGGAAAAAATATGACGATTTTACTAGGAAAATTCTTCTGTGCTGTTTGATAGGTTTAGTGCAGGAGAGGGGAGGTTATGTGACGTCCGACTTGTAAATTCTTTCCAAAACAGCTAAACTCGTATTGTTGACATGCTTTCTCCCATCTAGCACACGACGGCCACTTGCAGCCTCTACTCCTTCGCTGCGGACACACATTCTGCCATGGATGTATCAGCAAGCAAGTTAAAGTCCTCAAAACGAGCATAGCATGCCCAACATGTAAGGTCGCCACTCAGATGCCGCTGGGTGAAGCTAGCATTAAACAGCTCCCTGCCAACTACTACATGCTAGGGCTGGCTAGCTGGAATGTAAAGCAAGTCAAGGATATGTTGTAAGTACAGCAACAAACTGGGATATTGGTATTCGTATACATTGAACACAGATTTTAAGGAAATTACCTCCTGGAATCAACACATAATGTAATTTTAAGATATACTTTCCACTTGCACTTTTGTCGCAAATGTTGCTTTTCTGTAGAAAAATCACGTTTTCTTCTTCAAAATTTTGTGCATTACTTCATGCAGTAATTTTATCATTTATTTATCTCAGAAATGCAACATTTGCGACGGAAGTGTCATTGGGAAGTATATCTTAGAATTGGATAAGCTATCTGTTCCAATATATAAATTCACCGAAATCCGCGTTCAATGTATATGAACAAAAATCCGGGAAATGTTCAGTTTAATGTGTCATTGTAGCTCAGCGTCGCAAGTAAAGTCATTTGTAATTGGCCAGGAAAAGTTGCAGGGGCGTGTTCAACGGCACAATACCGAAATACATATGGCAGCGTCCGTACGCTGCAACCGAAACGGCTTGTTGAACGACTGCATTCCAAAACGTACGGTCAAACATGGCCTCTGTAGACAACGCGATTTTCAAGGCACTACGGCTAAACGCAACGATTCTGACAATTACGCTGCAAATCCAAACTGCTAACTCACCTGGCAGTGGGCTTTCGCAGTCAAGGAATAAACACTTTGAAATTCTGCTCCGCACGCCGAATGTTGAAGCAAAATATTGACTTAAAACTCTGAGGTCGTAGCAACAATTTAACGTCGACCATCTTGATATGGTCGGTGTACTACGTTCGGGTTGGGACTGTTTGGAATGCAATACGTAATGGGCGTACCGTGCATTCAGTGTTTTCGGTATGCGGGTATGTCCAATACCGGTGTACGCACTGTGCTGTTGAACGCGCCCCAGGTGTGGAATTACTTACGAATAAGATGTGCATGTATTCTCAACGCAATTTAAAAAAAAATTAACTCAGAAATTGATTTAGCTTGCGTCTGGGAAACTGAATGTTAATTGAAGTCTGTTTTGCCCTTACCCGACGTAATTGTTAACACTTTGCTCAGTGCTGCCTCATTTGCAGGAGGTCGTGGGTTCGAGTCCTACCCGAGCACGCTTTGAAGTTTTTCTAGTGTCTCGGGAAAGCACTGAGCATACAGTGTTAACAATTACGTCGGGTAGGGGCAAAACAAACCTTAAATAAAATGTAACTTATTTATCTTATTTTTCACAGTGATCAAAAAGTAGAATTTCAAGCTCCATCCAGACTACGGTTTAAAGGAGTGCAACTCGCTGGTAAGCAAAAGATAATAGTGAAAAAGGAAAGAAAAATCTGACAGTGTCAAATGCGTAATTCCCAAAATTAGGGGTCTAACATTTTTGGTGTCCCAGTTACGTACGACATTCTCTGCTTCAAAAATCACAACTCCTGATCAGTAATGGCCTGTGATTATAGGGGGCAGCATCATTTTCTTGAATATTTTGTTCTCTGATTCCTGAAAAATATTCAAAACAAAAGACCATA
The DNA here is from genome assembly GCA_037783545.1 of Henricia sp. BOLD:AAB3569. Lineage (NCBI taxonomy): Eukaryota > Metazoa > Echinodermata > Asteroidea > Spinulosida > Echinasteridae > Henricia > Henricia sp. BOLD:AAB3569. The sequence goes on along the minus strand of JBBELK010000705.1, from coordinate 336,589 downwards.
AAGGCTTATAATTTGTTCCATGGTATTGAAGAGGAGTTTGGTGTCCCAGGTTACCTACGCCAATGAAAATTGGCTGTAGAATGAGTTTGCATTAACCTTGATGCCATATCTACACACAAACATTCAATTTAAGTTGGGACAATGGGAGACATGCGCAGATGCGCGTACTCACGCATGACTCGGCAAAAATGGCTGGCGCGTCGTAGAATAATTCTGGAAATTTGGGTTGATATTTTGAATGTTTAAGCTTCCACATCGAAACCAAACGTTGTAAATATTTTTATGATTTATTTTCATCAGATATCTGTGATTTATTTTCTGGAAAACCAAGACTTTATTAGCGGGGATGTAATTTATAATGACCGTGGTGCACCAGGGATCCCGAAAACGATCGTGTGTACACATGTGTGTGACGTAACGTTCCGAACGCCTGGGAGCACCAGGGACGAACGCTCGAAAGCAGCCGAAATGTCAACATTTTACAGTGCATGTGAAGTCCTACGCGGCCCCTCGACCCCCCTTCCCCCTCGACCGCCCCCTTCCCCCTCGACCGCCCCCTTCCCCCTCGACCGCCTCCCCCTTGCAACTCTTTGTAGAACCGTGAAAATGTTGTCAACTTTAGACATCTCTTAACGTCTTTTTTTCTTAAATAGGTGACAAAGAACTGTGTGCCAATTGCCGATGTATCTTAGCAATATGTACCTGCCAACATTGCGAGACTATTTATTGCGAGCCATGCTTCATACGAGCACATCGCGGTTCGCGCAGCCTGCAAGTTCACAAACCGGAACCGTTAGACTCCGTCAAGTAAGTTGAGCAGTTACGGATATAGAAATAAAGTAGAGGAAATTATTTTCACTTAATTTTTTAAAAATAATTTAATAATATTTAACTCACTGGGGAAAAATTTGTCTTATTACTCCTCGGAGCTTTTTGGTTATGTTAAGTCATGTTCATTGTCAAGGTCAATAACCAGAGTTATCCAATAGTAGCCACCCTTACTGAACACAAGATTTGAAAGAGGATGAGTCAAGCTATGAGTACATGCCTATCAATTGAGGGTGTGTTTGCAGAAACTTGAATTTTATTGAGTTGAACATGGATGAAATACTGGGCGGTTTTGGGGTGATTTGAGGAGAAAGCTGCAGGGCGGTTTGGGGTGCTTTGAGGAGAAAGCTGCAGGGCGGTTTTGGGGTGCTTTGAGGAGAAAGCTGCAGGGCGTTTTTAGGGTGCTTTGAGGAGAAAGCTGCAGGGTGGTTTTGGGGTGCTTTGAGGAGAAAGCTGCTGGGCGGTTTGGGGTGCTTTGAGGAGAAAGCTGCAGGGTGGTTTTGGGGTGCTTTGAGGAGAAAGCTGCAGGGCGGTTTGGGGGTGCTTTGAGGAGAAAGCTGCTGGGCGGTTTTGGGGTGCTTTGAGGAGAAAGCTGCAGGGCGGTTTTGGGGTGCTTTGAGGAGAAAGCTGCAGGGCGGTTTTGGGGTGCTTTGAGGAGAAAGCTGCAGGGTGGTTTTGGGGTGCTTTGAGGAGAAAGCTGCAGGGCGGTTTTGGGGTGCTTTGAGGAGAAAGCTGCTGGGCGGTTTGGGGGTGCTTTGAGGAGAAAGCTGCAGGGCGGTTTTGGGGTGCTTTGAGGAGAAAGCTGCAGGGTGGTTTTGGGGTGCTTTGAGGAGAAAGCTGCAGGGCGGTTTGGGGGTGCTTTGAGGAGAAAGCTGCTGGGCGGTTTTGGGGTGCTTTGAGGAGAAAGCTGCAGGGCGGTTTTGGGGTGCTTTGAGGAGAAAGCTGCAGGGCGGTTTTGGGGTGCTTTGAGGAGAAAGCTGCAGGGCGGTTTTGGGGTGCTTTGAGGAGAAAGCTGCAGGGTGGTTTTGGGGTGCTTTGAGGAGAAAGCTGCTGGGCGGTTTGGGGGTGATTTGAGGAGAAAGCTGCAGGGTGGTTTTGGGGTGCTTTGAGGAGAAAGCTGCAGGGCGGTTTGGGGGTGCTTTGAAGAGAAAGCTGCAGGGCGGTTTTGGGGTGCTTTGAGGAGAAAGCTACAGGGCGGTTTGGGGTGCGTTGAGGAGAAAGCTGCAGGGCGGTTTGGGGGTGCTTTGAAGAGAAAGCTGCAGGGCGGTTTTGGGGTGCTTTGAGGAGAAAGCTGCAGGGCGGTTTGGGGTGCGTTAAGGAGAAAGCTGCAGGGCGGTTTGGGGGTGCTTTGAGGAGAAAGCTGCAGGGTGGTTTGGGGTGCTTTGAGGAGAAAGCTGCAGGGCAGTTTTGGGGTGCTTTGAGGAGAAAGCTGCAGGGCGGTTTTAGGGTGCTTTGAGGAAAAACATGCACACAGTTTTTTATCGTTTTCTTGAAACATAGATGAGGTACTGAGCTGACACAGGTTGGTTTTTATCATACACATCCTCAATCACACATGGAGATAACGCCATTTGTATCAGTTTTCCAATCACGTAATCTATGTTTAATTCTGCAGGGGTCGTGGCGGGTGTAAGGACCACGAAAACCGAGAATTTGAGTTCTTTTGCCGCGAAGACAGCGTGCCAATTTGCGCCCTGTGTGCGCTGATGGGGAACCATAAGGGGCATGACATCATACAACTCTCTGATCAAGTAAGGACGTCCAGAATTTGGCGTCAAAAACATTTTAAAATTTCCTTTTTTAAAAATCCCAATATGTTATTTACAGTACCCAAAATTTGACAAGAAAAACCTGACTAAAAGTGTTGATAGCAATGGTAACAAACACCACATGTTAAATGGTACCTTTGTGGGAGAAATTGCCAACTGAAGGTGCTTTCTTTAAAAAAAGTTGTCTGCAGACAACATTTTACGCTTCATTCAACCCAAAAAATGCATGAATTTTTCAGGTTTTCTGGAGAAGTACTGCATCTAAACTCCTCAAAAAAGGTTTGGAAAGTCAAGTTTGACTGACGATTTCTCTCTTGTTACCAAATCATTATCATTGGAAAGCCCCGTTATTCCTCTTTACAGTGATGTGTCACTTGTTATGATTATTCAATTGGGGGATGTGCAGTATAGCGGAATACAGGGGTGGGTGGAAAGTGAAATGTCACAAAATTCACTGCTATTGTCATGCAGTGCATTCCCCTTTTGCTTGGAGGATGGGAATGTGTCAATGCACTTTTTGACAATAGCAATGCATTTTGTGACATTTCACTTTACACCCGCCCCCGTATTCAGCTGTGCTGCACATCCCCCAATTGCTTGATCATAACAAATGACACATCGTAAAGAGGAATAACAGGGCTTTCCAATGATATAAAATTCAAGGAAAATTATTTTGCAACAAGAGAGAAATCGTCAGTCAAACTTGACTTTCCGAACTTTTTTTGAGGAGTTTATGTGGCTGAAATTTCTACAAGGTGGTTTATCAACATTAGTCTTCAGCTATGTAATGCTGTTGTCCCTGTTAAAAATTTTACAATCATGTTTCCAAGTGGCATATATTGGCCCTAAAATTAATATTTTTTCAACAGGATCAAGAAGCATTTAAGGAGTTGAAACCAGCGTTTGACGGCTCCAAGAAAGTTCTGAAGCATCAGTATTATGCACTGCAGGTAAAAGGAAGATTGTTGCGTTGTCTGTCATAATCCTGCACTTGATAGAGTAAGGTTAAACAGTGGGTTAACCAGCATGGAAGCTGTAGGGATGAGGGGACCCCTTGAGCCCCCTCCCTATTTTGAAGGCTTTCCCACCAGTTGATATTCTCTCCTTGTCATAAACTTTGGCAAATCAACATTATTTATGTATGTTTTGAGACTTTACTCTATCAAGTGCAGAATCCTTTTGATTATGTGTGGGGAATCTCAATAAGTCTTGAAGAAGATGTGCCAAACTTGATTGCGACATCATGAACCTGTTATCAGCATTTGTGTCTTGTCACATGATCTGTCAGTTTCTAAGCCATTAGACATGCAAACCATGTGAAAAGTGCTTAAAATGTTGCAGAGCAACCTTTAGCCCATTACCCTTACTAAAATTGTTTCTATATCCTGACTTGGTCACAATTTTTCACAAAAATACTTTTGACCCTTATTTTATTTTGAGGAGTGTATATACTTAACTCGGTGATTTGCTAAACAGGGGTGTTGAGGCCATTCCTGCCCTATTTGACGCGATTTTTATTGTCCACGTACATGAAAAAGTGATAACATGATTCGTCAACAGATGACCAGGGACGCTCAACGCGAAGTACGTAAGGAGGTCAGCAACGTGGACGAAATTGTCAAATCGGCATTCGCACGGCTCCACGCCATACTACAGCTCAGGTACGCTAGTCATAACAGGCAGCTTAAATGTCATTCACAGAAAAACAATGCTAATTATGTTTCAGTAGAAATGTCCTTTGTTTTATTCAAATAAGTAACTTCGGAATGTTTATTTTGGATTTTGTACACTTCAACTTCAGAGTAACAAACCAATAGACCGGTTTTCTGAACGGGTGAGTGCGCTCAAAATGGGGTGACTTGGCGGAAAATGGGGGAAAGTCCCGTATGTGTTTGAACATAACTTGCGATGGGTGCGGGCCACTTGACAGCGCCCTCACGCGTTCAGGAATAGTCTATTCCTGAACGGAGAGTCTTAAAAGAGGCGTATTTCCACTGAATGTTTGGAGAAACTGACAATCAGGATGCAGAGATTGTGTGTAGCTGTTATAGCTGCTAAGGGGGATTCTTTGATGAACATCAAGTTCAGCCGTTTCTATTTACATGCTCTCCAATTTGTTGATAAAGCCCACTGCTGAGGCCGAAGATGGCACTAAAATTAACATGTATATATTGCTTTTTGTTAGAATACACCTACATTTGCTTTCACAAAATTAACATTCACAAAATTATACATTTTCTTCTCAAAAACCTAAAACTTTCAAGGTGTTTCCAAAGTTTTGATGGGTAGTGTATATAATGCCACTGTTCAAGGAATTTGTAAAGAATGTTTTGTCTGCAAATAGTAACATTGGATCATTAAAATTCTTGTTTGCATTGCAGAGAGCATGTATTACTGGAAAAGATCACCGGAATTGCAGCGCAGCAGTCGCAGTATCTCGGCAACATGTTGACAAATATTGCTGGGAATATCTCTCTTCTGGAGTCGGCCATGATCGGTAAATAGTCGAGAGAACCCGATTTGGCTTAAAGGCAGTATACATCATTTATAATCTCGAAAATCAGAAATGTTCACAGATTTACGCCTAACTTACACAATATAAACATGATGACCGTAGACAACTTCCCCTGAAACAGTTTTGTCTGAAGTGCTATAGTCTTTGAGAAATGAGTAAAACAATTAGTTTTCGTCCCAAACCACTTCGCCTGAGTGCCATTTCGCCCCAAATCACTTCGTCCAAACACTACATCGCCCAAATGCCACTTCGCCTCAAAACCACTTCGTGCACAGGATGAAATAGTTCAGGGCAAAATGGTTTTGGGGCGAAATGACTGCAAACCCTTTATTGACTGTTCTCTCAAAAGTTAGACGAAGTACGGAGCTCGTTTTTGCTCGGGTTGGTTTTAATCATGCATATCTTCAATCACACAGGGGAATAAAACTTGACTTGACTTGGGACTCGAAGGCAGTTTGACTTGACTTGACTTGGGACTCGTAGGCAGTTTGACTTGACTTGACTTGGGACTCGAAGGCAGTTTGACTTGATATAGGACTCGAAGGCAGTTTGACTTGACTTAGGACTCGAAGGCAGTTTGACTTGACTTGATTTTGGACTCGAAGGCAGTTTGACTTGACTTTGGACTCGAAGGCAGTTTGACTTGACTTGACTTGGGACTCGAGGGCAGTTAGACTTGACTTGACTTGACTTGGGACTCGAGGGCAGTTTGACTTGACTTGACTTGGGACTCGAGCAGAGGGAGACTTGTTACAACCCTGCAAGTTACGTAAAACTATTCTCCCAACGCAACTCAGCTTGGAGAAGTGGTAGTGTTCAAACAAATCTTACAAATCTTCAAACAAAATTTCTTACGAGCCTCAAAGAAACCTTTCGTCAAATTTGGTCTGAAAATGATGTTTTAATTGTTGGATGACGCTAAAAATTTAGAATCAAATAGAATAAGAGTTACTCTTTCCAAATATTACAAAACCCCTAAAATTGACCTCCCTTCAATTTTTGACTTTGAACCGTCGTTATAGGAAATAGCGGGGTGCGACTTTATGGTCATCATGATTTTTCAGTCAAATTTGCGTTTATTTTTTAAACATATAGATGCTTTGAGCGCACTTGAAGATGACTCTACAATACCGCCAAACGTGACCAAGCTCGTTCACACGTTGCAGTCGGCACAGAAACTACCAAGCCACGTTTTGCTACCGAAAGCGGAACAGCAACAACCGCTAAGTCACTTCACCTATAGCAGTGACTTAGTCAGTGACCTCATGTCGTTTGGTAGTGTCAAAGTATGCTCAGAACCAAGGTAACCAGACTTTGGTATACCTCGTACATATTCATGACTGACATTATGCATATTCATGTGTATACTTTATGCATATGCATATTTATTCTGTGTTTACTTTATATACTATGTATACGGGTAATTCCAAAAATTAGGGGTCCTAAATAGTGACATGCTTTTTAAGATTTTTAAGTGTTTTTTTTAGTGATTGAAAGTGGTTTTCCAGCAAAAAAATTATTTTTATTTGAGCACCGCTCAAATTTAATGTTTGTGTGTGGACAAGGCACCAAGGTTAATGCAAACTCATTCTACAGCCATTTTTCCTTGGCGTACGTAACCCGTGTTACAAAACATTGGTGCTTTATGACGAAATTATACGGATTGAGAACGTGAAATTTCAGAATGGTAATGTGATAAATGATATATCAAAATCTCAACACCCATCGGGAAAAATGGGGGCTGGACACACTCCTGTGAGTGTATTTTCTACCCGTTTTCAAGAAATATTTACAGGTTTATTCTGCTTTTATTTAAATTATATCAATTTATCCTGAATTATTTTGAAAACCTTGTATTTCACAAAAATTACCCAGTTATACCCCAAAATTCCGACAGACTAGAACTGAAGACAGACTCTGAATTGCCAGAGAATTGGGAAGCTCCCGAGATAAGCGAAGACGTCTTAAACAATTCGCAAGTAACTACTTACAAGAAAGATAAAGAACGTGCTAAAGTGCTGTCGCCACAAAGTGAGTTGATTTTTATCGAGCCTTGCTTTTTTAGTGGTATTTCTGTGGTATTTCGAAAAGTTCCTATAAAGATCTTACACAGATTTACAATACTATACTAAAAAGCAAAATAAACTTACCACTTGTTTAAAATGTAATGAAATTGTAACAATTCAAAATAAAACAAACCAACAATTGCTAATTGAAACATTGGCATTTTATTGATGACATGTCAAGTTTTTGACCAAGATACACCATCTCATCAGTTTGTTCTACAGTAAAGAACAGAAGAGGGTGCAATGTCAGTCCCCTTTCAATAGCGTGTGTGGCCATCATTGATTTTGATACAGGTAGTGCATCGTCGGCGCATACTGCCTACCAGTCTTGGCATGTTGCCTGAAATGCTCATTTTGCACTGGCCTTTTCAACATCAAGACATCACGTGCAGCTCATTACAATCATCCCATACCCCTTGGCTAATCACTGACAGTCAAAACAGCTGTGCCATGAAGTGACCATTGAAGGTCCAAGTGACCTTCAGACACCGTTTGGTCTGACAGTGAGGACACTATTGTCCACAAATAAGTTCACACATTACTACACGCAGTGTTATTGTTACTATTTAAGGGTTTAAAAGGTGGTAAGTTTCTTTTGCGTTTTAGTATATATAGAGCAGGGTTGTAGTCAAGTCTATCACAAGTCCTCACAAGCCTTCACAAGTCCACCACAAGTCCCTGGGTCTTAATTCAACTTGTGTGGGACTTGTCACAGACTTGTGATTTTATCGGCTCTGTACTTGTGATGACCTGTGATGGACTCGACTACAACCATGCCGTAACTTACTTGCCCAGATTTGAATAATGACTTGCTTGTATTTTACTTAGATAAGAACGCCCCCGTGCTTTCCCCTCGGACTTCACCAAAAGACGGGAGTCAATGGGTTAATCAAAACAAGCAACTCGCAGGTAACATTTTGTGTCATTTCTGAATTTTCATTTGTAAGCGAAAAAATAGTTAAATTTTTTGCTGAATTCAAAAATACCAATATCCAATTTTTGAAAATTCTGACTTTTAGCTCATTTCGTCGTGACTGGTCACATTTTGTCAAGGGGTGCATTTCAAGTTTGTTCAAAACATTTTCTTTCCCCCCAATTTGTAGGTAAAGACAAAAGCCCCAACTCCGCCGTTTCTTCAAAAGGAGATTCGTCTCTGCAAGCCGAAGGAGGCAGGCTAGTTAGGAGTTTCCTCTCTCCTAGAAACTCGGGTAAAAATTACTCGCTCATTTTTGCAATTTTACTGTCTAAAAGATGCAGGCTCGACAATGCACGACGAATAAATTCATGCCACAAAATTCACCGCACTCCATACCTTGCCTAGTAGGGCAGCTAACTCTTACAGTCCCGGAGGGTGGAGGCTTATAATTTATGCGAGCTCGCATGGGATAGACACGATGCGTGTGAAAATACGCGCTGACTTGGTGCGAATGAAAATAGTCTCGTCCATTCTATAAATAGGGGTGTATCTTTTCTAAATCAAATAATTATCGCAGAAAAACACAACCTTTTTTTATATTAACTACCCGGACCAAATTTAACACTTGTCTGTTTCGCATCTTTTACCGTTGTGTAAAATTTGCGTGTACGGACAAACGACACACAACAACACTAGCCTAGCAACGCATTTACACAATGCGGGAAATTTACTGTTTGCTTTCGAGCCTGTACCCTCCGGGATTGTAATAGCTGGCTGCCTTACTCGGGCAAGGTATGGAGCGCGGTGAATTTCGTGGCACGAATTCTTTCATTGCGCATTGACGTGCCTGCGTCTTTAAGTACCCCTTCAAGTTGGGAAACCATGTTTTTGATTGTTAACTCTGGTAGAATTTGAAGAAAGCATCTCCACAGTCCCCGATACTTTATTTATATGGTCGAATGGTTTGGGTCGTTTACTCGCAGCAATCGGGTGGAAACATGGTGTTGCGGGTTCGAAACCCACTTGTGGTACTTATGCCCTTGAGCATGGCACTTAACCACAATTGCTCCATCCTTTGGAAGGGACATACAGTCGTTGGTTCAGTTGTGTAATACGCTTAAAGGGTCCTAGTACACTCTTTCAAGAAGAGTAAGGGGATTACCCGGTATCTCTGGCGGTCGGCTGCCAATGGTGCCACCCACACTATGACACTTGTGAGCTTCATGCGATACAGCTTATGGGCTGTGAATCAAAGTTAAAATAATCAAAATAAAAAATAAAAATATTTTGTAATTTTACAATGAACGTTTCTATTTCGTCCAGGCGTGTTGGGTCGCGAGCTGGTACGCGTGACCCACATCCGTAACCCGTGCTGTTTCTACATCCAACGCGAATCTGACCAATCGCAGCTCAGTAGTATGATGGTTAGGATCAACAAAGAATGCAAGACAGTGCCGGAAACAAAGAGGCTTCCAGATGACCTAAACGTTGGTAAGAATTAAGGACGGGATATTTAAAACTGTACATCAAGGAAATCAATCGTGACCTGTCACCACAAAATGAGCTGAGAGGTGGAATTTTCAAAAATTGGATATTAAAATGTTGAATTCAGCAGAAGAGCTTTCTAATGGTATATAACACATAAGGTAAAACTATTCCCCCAACGCAACACAGCTTGGAGAAGTGGTAGTGTTCAAACAAATCTTACAAATTTTCAAAAACAATTTCTTACGAGGCACGAAGAAAGCTATCGTCAAAAATGGTCTCAAAAGGATGTTTTTAATTTATTTATTTATTCACCACATCCAACAGCGGAGGAACCGCCAATTACAGGAATGGGAGCAAGTGTGGTTGAGTGCCTTGCTCAAGGGCACAGGTGCCACAACCCGTCACGGCCAGGAATCGAACCTACATTCTAGTACCAGCACAGGAACTTAAGTTCGACGCACTAGACCGCTCGGCCATAACACCCCAATTGTTGGATGACACTAAAAATTTGGAATTAAATAGAATAAGAGTTACTCTTTCCAAATATTAAAAAATCCTAAAATTGACCTCCCCTTCAATTTTTGACTTTGAACCGACGTTATAGGAAATACCGGAGTGCGACTTTAAGCTCATTTCGTCGTTACAGGTCACACTGTACCTTTAAAGGTAGAACACATCATTTGCAGTGACCCCAATTTTTTTTCATAAATTGACAAGAAAAACATTACTAAAAGTGTTAATGACAATGGAACCAAACACCACATGATTTTATTTCTATCCAAAATGGTATTTTTTGTGAGAAATTAACAACCGAGGGTGGTTTTCTAAAATTGCAAAAGACTGTTCAACTCAACACAACACAAAAACCATGCATGGGTTTTTCATGTTTTCAGAAGTATTACTGCAACTATGTGGCTGAAATTTCTACAGGGCAGTTTTATCAACATGGGCTTCTAATCACGATCGCAAATTACAGTTTAACAGTTTACCAATCATGTGTAATACAAAAACTCTGTTTGCTAGGATAGGGCGACAATTTGTGTGTAAAAAAGCTCTATATTAGGGCGACACGCTCAATAGGGCGACAATTTGGTGTCGCCCTAATATTTTTGAGTTTAAAAACCATTTTTTAAGGTCAAAAACCATTTTTTTTAAATCGAGAACCATTTTTATTAGGTCTAGAACCGTCTCTCTTAGGTCTGTAACCATTTTTGGAAGCTTCGGGTAGAGACATTTGGTGTCAATTTGAGTGATTCTTCCCGAAATTTCGGTGGTTCCCGGGGAAAGGCTTCCCAAATTGTCGCCCTATTCCTGCATCCAGGGTTATTACAATGTACCTTTAATGTGAATGGTACGTTACTGCTCTTTGTGCGATTTTGTTTAATCTTCGATAAGTGAGATGCGTTTGCGTGTCTTTTTAATGAAGATTAACTAATTTTTGTTAAAAGAAGTGATTTTTGTTTTGCTGTGAAAATTAAAAAGTAATCACGTATGTTTTTGATAATTTGTCATTGACATAAGTCTCAAATTTAACTGCCAACTTCATAAGTGAATTTAAATGTTGTGAAATTGATAACTGTAAATTGTCATTTTAAACACAGATACCGTTTGTTGCTGCTTGTACGACGCCGACAAAAACTGGTACCGCGTCCGCATCAAGTCCATCACATACCCAAAAATCATACCACCAGTTCTGACGCCCCCTCTAAGCCCGGACGACACCCCTATCCAGTCTCCCGTGGACCCCGCCCTTCAAGCGACGCCCCAAACTCCGCCCCAAACAGAATCCGACACCGAAACCACCACCGCAACCAAAGAAAGCGTTGATTCCGTCGTGGACGTTAAATCGGAGGTGGGGTCCGAGGCGGGATCAGAAACCAGTTCAGACTTTAACCAGGATATTTTGCTCGATCCCAAAGCGATACTTTTGCCAGATGTAAAACCGAAAGTTAAATCGAAGAAGAAAACTGAAGAGACACAAGTGGAAGTGATTTACATAGATTACGGAAATAGTGAAACGGTTCCAATTTCAAGGTAAGTTTTATGTTAATCCCTTGTCTACGCATTTTTTATAAATTTACTGATAAAATCATTGATCATCCCCAATGATATTTTTTAAAAGTTTTTAATCACCAACAAATTCAAATTTTTTTGTTTTTCATTAGACTTTGCCATCTAAAACACAAACATCACAATATTCCTGATCTCTCTGTCTGCTGTTCACTTACGGACATCGTGCCGACTCGAAAGGTAAGAAAATGATTTTTGGATATATGTGACCCGCTCTGCAAAAAGGGGTCTTAAGTCGCGCTGGCTAGTATTCTTTTTGCGACCATAAAAAGAAATCCGCGGCAAATCCACGCTCAATAAAATACCAAAACACAATGGAAATTCCTGGCGGTGCCCAGATACCACCTGGAATGTCTGTGTTCCCCCTGGAATGTCTGCGTTACGCCTGGAATTTCTTTTGTGTTTAGGTATTTTAATGAGCGTAGAAATGCCACAGATTTCTTTTAATGGTCGCAAAACGAATACTAGCCAGCGCGACTTAATACCCTTTTTTGCAGAGCTTTTTTTAAAGGGTTTACGTAACTTCTATTCGCAGCGTAGACTGAATTGCATGAAGCTTAGAAATAACTTCCACTGTAGATAGCCAATCCGTGATAGCCAATCCCAATCAGTGAGGAACAACTGTACTACCGTGATTCGAGACCACCAGTTGGCTTCATAGCTCAATTGGTAGGGCGTCTGCACGTTAAGCAGAAGGTCCGCGGTTCGAATCCCGGTGGAGCCAAGTTACTTTTCACTGCATCCAGATTTCCAAAACTCGTGGACATTTGTCCACATTTGTATCGAATATCTTTAACCTTAAACATCGAGATACATAGGTGGGTGGCGCCATTGGCAGCCGACGGCCAGAGACATCGGGGAATCCCCTTACTCTTCATAAAAGTGCTCTGGGATCTTGTAAGTGCGTTACACGACACAATAGACCAACGGCTTTATACATCCCTTCTGATATTTGTTATTGCAAAGTTATACTGTGATATAATATTGGTCTTTTGTGCCGTCTTGTTTTAGTCTGGTCGCTGGTCTGCCGAAGCAGTGAATACCTTTGCGAAGATGGTTGGGGACAAGCCCGTCTACATGAGCGTAAGTCAATACCATTTACAGTTTACTGTTAAAGTTCGTAAAACTCTTTAAAAAAAATTTAAAATAAAAAAACAAAAAAACAATATTTTAAATTAACAATTCAAAATTACAGCCCGAAAAAAATCCAGTTATTAAACAAAATATGGAAGTTTGTGTAGCCTAGTGGGTAAGAAGCTGGACTTACAATGCAGAGGTCGTGGGTTCGAGTTTCACTATGATCAATATTGTCAGTGTCCCTAGACAAGTCACCTAACTTCAATTGTCTCGTTAACCTAAACAATATCTGGAGAGCTGTTCGGAGAATGCCACAATCCAAGTGCTGATAGGGTTGTGCGCCTTGGCCAGGCAGCCACCTAGTTGAAGCAAAATGGTTGTGGCGATTCCCTGATGGCAGCGGTAATAGTGGCAACAGCGCCAGCAGTACCCTGTAGGGGGAATGCCACAATCTAACTGCTGATAGGGTTGTGCGCCTAGACCAGGTAGCCACCTAGTTGAAGCAAAATGGTTCTGGTGATTCCCTGATGGCAGCGGTAATAATGGCGACAGTGCCAGGAGTACCCTGTAGGGGGAGTGCAACAATCTAACTGCTGATAGGGTTGTGCGCCTTGGCCAGGTAGCCACCTAGTTGAAGTGAAATGGTTCTGGTGATTCCCTGATGGCAGCGGTAATAATGGCAACAGTGCCAGGAGTACCCTGTAGGGGGAATGCCACAATCTAACTGCTGATAGGGTTGTGCGCCTTGGCCAGGTAGCCACCTAGTTGAAGTGAAATGGTTCTGGTGATTCCCTGATGGCAGCGGTAATAATGGCAACAGTGCCAGGAGTACCCTGTAGGGGGAATGCCACAATCTAACTGCTGATAGGGTTGTGCACCTTGGCCAGGTAGCCACCTAGTTAAAGTGAAATGGTTCTGGTGATTCCCTGATGGCAGCGATAATAATGGCAACAGTGGCAGGAGACCCTGTAGGGGGAATGCCACAATCTAAGTGCTGATAGGGTTGTGTGCCTTGGCCAGGCAGCCACCTAGTTGAAGCGAAATGGTTCTGGTGATTCCCTGATGGCAGCGATAATAATGGCAACAGTGGCAGGAGACCCTGTAGGGGGAATGCCACAATCTAAGTGCTGATAGGGTTGTGTGCCTTGGCCAGGCAGCCACCTAGTTGAAGCGAAATGGTTCTGGTGATTCCCTGATGGCAGCGATAATAATGGCAACAGCGCCCTACAGGGTAGACATGTGTGCTGAATAAAAAAGTACTATTTCAATTATTTAATTTTTTCCAAAAATTTAAAATTCAAACCAGCCATTTAACACCAGCCAGCTCAGTGGTAAAGTGTTTAGGACATCTGCCTCGTATGCAGTCGTGGGTCATGGGTTCGAGTCCCACCCGAGCACGCTGTAAAGGTTTTCGCACGAGGGTAAGCGTCGAGTACACACAGTGCTAATGAAGTTACGTCCGGTAAGAACAAAACAAACCCTAATTAACATTCTTGTTTTTTCCTGCCTAGATTCTTGGCCATTCTGGCGCCACGTTGTACGTTGATCTCCACAAACCGCCCATCATGGAGGTTGAGAACGACATGCCGATGTCGCTTAGAGATGCCTTGGTGTTCCTTGAGCTCGCCTGCTTTGTGTCGCCAGACTCCGTACCATCAGGTATACAGGATTTGACGTGTCGCAAAATTGTAATGTGACCGGAAAAACCTTACTCAAATGGATGAAAGAAGTGGTTTCAACTGTCCAGTGCAATTATCAATGTAGACTTAGTTCAAACCTTAAAGGTAGTATACATGATTGTTAATTCGTTACAAATAATGTTATCCCCCTGTGTGATTGAAGATATGCATGATTAAAACCAACCTGAGCAAAAACCAGCTCCGTACTTAGTCTAACTTTTGAGAAAACAGTAAAAAAACGGCCTGTACACGAAGAGATTTTGGGGCGAAGTAGCATTTGGGCGATGTAGTGTTTGGGCAAAGTGATTTGGGGCGAAATGGCACTTGGGCGAAGTGGTTTGGGGGCGAAATGGCACTTGTGGGCGAAATGGTTTTGGAGCGAATTGAATTTTCGTCTCATGAGACAAAAATAATTGTTTTACTCATTTCTCAAAGACTATAGCACTTAAGACAAAACCATTTCAGGGGAAGTTTTCTACAGTCATCATGTTTATATTGTGTAAGTTAGGCGTAAATCTGTGAACATTTCTGATTTTTGAGATACCAATCATGTATACTGCCTGTAACTCCTAAAATCATTCAATTCAGAGACGCTTTGTTTCCTGACAGCTAAGTTTGACTTTAGTAGGCCAACATACAAATTATTTTTCCCGCCTTTCATTCTTTGAAACCCAGCCCAACCTTCGAGGGGACCTCCTCTGAAGTTCATTGCGCCCGACCTCCCTCTACAAGGTGAAGAGATCGTGGTCACAATCAGCCATTTTCAAGATCCGCTGTGCTTCTGTGTGCAGGAGGTCAGTTTTAATAAACATCGTGTAATTGTCAAAATTATGTGTAGCCATGAAATTGGGCCCTTTAAACCATTAGACTCCTGCACCCGACTTTATGGAGCTGTTTAGTAAGAAATTATGGGTGAGGGGTTTACCACGTAAAATCCCACGTCATGTGTACACTACCCATCAAAACTTTGGAAACACCTTGAAAGTTTTAGGTTTTTGAGAAGGAAGTAATATTTTCGTTTATTCATAATAAACCAAGCTATTAAAGCAAACGGAGGTGTAAGGGGTATCTGGAGAGAAAGCAGTCATCTGGAGTGCTGTCCATCATGGAATGGCCTGCCCAGTCACCTAATCTCAATCCCATTGAGCTGCTCTGGGAGGAGTTGGATCTTAAGGTCGGAAATAAATACCCAACCAGCCAAGAAAACCTCTGGAGAGTCTTAAAAGAGGCGTATTTCCACTGAATGTTTGGAGAAACTGACAATCAGGATGCAGAGATTGTTTGTAGCTGTCATAGCTGCTACGGGGGGATTCTTTGATGAACATGAAGTTTAGCCGTTTGTTGTGCATGCTCTCCAATTTTTTGATAAAGCCCACTGCTGATGTATATATTGCTTTTTGTTAGAATACACCTACATTTGCTTTCACAAAATTAACATTCACAAAATTATACATTTTATTCTCAAAAACTAGAAACTTTCAATGTTTTTCCAAAGTTTTCATGGGTAGTGTAATTACCTTCATGCTTTGATTTTTTTGTCCCCAGATTGGCCCCGATTGTCAGTACCTGATTCAGATGATGAAGGACATGCAGGCAATGTACAGCAAGAGCCTGGACGATCGCTGGAATATCCTGTGTCCCAAGAAAGGAGCAATCTGTGTGTCGCACTTCTCGGAGGATGGCCAATGGTCAAGGGCTGAAGTTGTGGGTGAGTTGTAGAAACAGGACCCTGGGGGTCACTTGGCTCATGTGTGCGGTGACTATTTTGCTGCATTTTCTGTCTCGCGAGGCCATGGGACAAAAATCTAACATGTTTGATTTCTTTTGCCTTGCGTGGCCAAAATCTCACGTGTGCGGGGGTGCTGAGCCAAGTGCTGAGCTAAAATAAATGTAGCTGGCCAATTAAAAACCATCCCCTATTCACGTGATATGAATACTGTGCGCGCGGGCACCGCTAAGGTCACCAAACTTTTGCTAAAGTGTGATGACCTTGGCGGGGTTCGCGTGCGCGCGCTGTTTTCGTATCGCGCGCGTGGTTTTAATTGGCCAGCTACATTCATTTTAGCTCAGCACTTGGCTTATCACCCCCGCACACGTGAGATTTTGGCCACGCGAGGCAAAAGAAATCAAACATGTTAGATTTTTGGCTCACGGCCTCGCGAGGCAAAAAACGCAGCAAAATAGCCAAAGCACACGTGAGCCAAGTGCTGAGCAAACGGCCACGAATGACCGTTTGCTCAGCAAACGACCTCACGTGTGCGGCGGGCTTAAGAAACTACAGTAAAATGCCTTGACAATGTTAAACATGTGGTGTCCATGTGTACAAGAATCTTCTCATAATCGGTGATAGATTGTATAGTTAAAACCTCAAAATATCATTTAAAAAGTAGCAACTGTTTTGATTATGTTTCTCAATAAAAAACTGAAAAATAATGAAGAATCCACAATTTCTTGTTGCTCTAAAATTGCAGATTTGCCCGGCAACCAAGAGGTTGATGTTTTATACGTGGACTACGGGAACTTTGAACGAGTCCACGTTTCCAAACTTCGGAAGATTGCTAAAAAGTACCTCAAACTATGTGTACAGGTACGTCTTTTTGTCATAATGCGACCTATCACAGTTGAACTTGGCAAAACCATACACCACTGTACCAAGGATTCCCCTATTGATTGCTTTCGATGACGTCGAACATCCTGGAATGTCTGGCGGTCAACAGTCGCGCGCATACACGCGCGCGCCAATAGACGCACATGAACACGCGTAAAAAATACTCGCCAGCGTATTTTCATTCGAAGATGTCGCACGCGTGCGTTGTGATACGTTCAAATTATTGAGCATGCACTCAGCTTGTAAAAACGAAAGTGCTTTTACTTGATCGCGATGTTTAGCCTGAAGAAATGCGTTTTATCTTTCTCGATACAACAGCCATGGCGCAACAACATAAGGCTAGTTCAAGCAACAGAGGTAAGTGCAACCAATGCGCTTTTCTTGCTCTTTTTGCCGGTTATTACTCGAGCCACGTGGGTCATGAAAAATGCCCACCAAAATGGTGGATGGAAGGGGTGACGTCACCGTAAAGCAATCAATAGTGAGCATCAATCTTGGCTATTTACTATCAAAGATGGATTACATGATTGACAAATGGTGTTATCTCCATGTGTGATTGAGGATGTGTATGATAAAAACCAACATGTGTATAAGTCAGCTCAGTACCTCATCTATGTTCAGAGAAAACAATGAAAAACTGTCCATGCTTTCAAGAAATTGTGCGAAGCTACTGTCCTACTTAGGCTGGTTTCTTGGCTATAATACACAGAAAATGGAGCTATAATATTGGGGCAGTCAAGGGGCCTAGTTTCATTTACAAGAGGGCGCCATTGTAAAAAAATTGTGTGCGCACGCATTTATATACACTACTCACAATAAGTTGGGGATATTGGTGTGGTTAAATTTTTGATTTTTTTTTTCTTCAAATGACTGTTTTTACCTATTCCTGTGACAAGGTGTGTCTGTCATGCAGTTACAATTGTCTAATCATATACAAAATCATTCAAGCGGAATGCATACCCTCAATAAAATAGCTGCGTACACCCGACCCACAATATCCCTAACTTATTGTGACTAGTGTTAATTCATTCTCGGTTATCGTTTTCCTAAAAGATGATATCTCGGGCGGAATCGTTGCATTGGACAGGGATGCCAGTCTTCCGGCTATTGCCGGAATTTCAGCTTTTTCTTATTTTGGAAAAAGAAATCCGGCAAAGCCTTTTTTCCAAGCCGGAAAAATAAACGGCTGGAAATAATATTTTCAACTCTTCAAGTCCAAAAAAACGTTGACAATTGTCTCACTTACTGATCAACGATGTCCGGATATGCCCTATGTCATGTATACTACATGTATGTACAGCCTATGTACATGATTTGCACACATGCAGTATGTCTGTATCCCGGCCATAATCATTCACGGGTAAAGTACCACGAAACCAGACTATTGATCAGAAGTACATAGACTATAGAGGGCGCTGTATCCATACAGCAGTGGTGCTGGTGACATACTGTACATGTGCTGGCAAGGCTGTGTGCACACAACCATCTGTGTACATATGATACACGCATAGTGGATTTTTTTTTTCGGCCCTGAATGTAAGAGCCACTGGCATCCCTGATTGGACAGTTGGAACCATTTGAGTACGGTTTTTCCGAGCCAATCGTTGAGTTTTTACATTTTTATTTCAGGCGTTACCTAGTTCTCTCGTCGACGTCGGCCCAAAAGATCCTGAGGAGAGTTGGACAACTGAGGAAAAGGAGGGTTTTGGACAAATTGTGTTGACAAAGGCTTTAAGAGCCACAGTTAAAGGTAAACACGTGCAACCGTATACCTCAAGAATTTGTGTAACCCTTTTGTAAAGGGCCGTCCAAACGTTGTCAACATTTTCACAGTTCTACAGAGAGTAGTATTTTTCAAGACCCCCTCCCTCCCCCTGAAATATTACTTATCAACATTTTTTCAGTGTCTTGAAATATCAAAATTGTACAGTGCGTGTGAAGTCCTACGCAGCGTGTTGGTGTAATTACTGCACTGGTTTTAAGAAACCAGATAAATTAGTTTACAAAACATTGGTGATTTTTTGACGATATCCTTGAAATTATACGGATTGAAAACACGAAATTTCAGAATGGTAATAAGAAAAATATGACAAATTATATGGTATCAAAATCTCAACACCTACGGGAAAAAAAAAAAGTGATCTGAACACGCTCATTTAAAACACCCCCCGATACTTCTGGCATAAACAGGCCCCGGGTGATCTGACATATTTTACTTTTTTTCAAAACTGCTTTTTTCTTTCCTTTTTTTTAGGAATTGAGAAAGGCCGATTGTCCGTTATCCTAATGGAAGACCGACAAGATCGAGAAATTAACATCAATGCTTTGATGGTTCAGAAAGGGTTTGCCCAAAGCACGGGACCCGGGTAAAAATACTTCCGTGTACATTTTTATTTTATTTTCAAAACATTTTAAAACAAATGTTCTCTGTTTTTTTCTTTGGGCTAATTTCAGCTTGAAAATAGATTGAAATGAAAGTGGATGTCTGCCTCAAAAAAAGTTCGGAAAGTCAAGTTTGACTGACGATTTCTCTCTTGTTGCAAAATAATTTTCTTTGAATTTTATATCATTAGAAAGCCCTGTTATTCCTCTTTACGATGATGTGTCATTTGTTATGATTAAGCAATTGGGGGATGTGCAGCACAGCTGAATACGGGGGCGGGTGTAAAGTGAAATGTCACAAAATGCATTGCTATTGTCAAAAAGTGCATTGACACATTCCCATCCTCCAAGCAAAAGGGGCATGCACTGCATGACAATAGCAGTGAATTTTGTGATATTTCACTTTCCACCCACCCCTGTATTCCGCTATACTGCACATCCCCCAATTGATTAATCATAACAAATGACACATCACTGTAAAGAGGAATAACAGGGCTTTCTAATGATACCAAATTCAAGGGAAATGATTTAGTAACAAGAGAGAAATCGTCAGTCAAACTTGACTTTCCGAACTTTTTTTGAGGAGTTTATATCAGATTTTTACTGGGCAACTTGTCTCTCATCAACCTATAAATTATCACAGAACAGGCATAGCAACCATATCATGAAACATTATATAGAACACAACTCTCTGCTTACTTATTGGCCATCTTGTAGTAATGAAGAAATTTCACGTGTCCCAACTTCATGGAATTACCCTTAAATAAATTAATTATAAACATTCTTTTTCCCCAGCTCCGTCAGCGCAGCAATCATCTTCGACATTTCCCAAAGCGATTACTCCGACGACGACACAGTTAAAAACGAAGACACGTTCTCATCCGATTCAGGCACCGACACTCAATCCACCGTAAAAACGACCGGCAAAGTCGAACCGTCCAACCCGTCGAAGGCCCACCTCTCCCCCAAGCTCAACTCGCAGTACACGGCCGTTCATGTGAGCCACATCGAATCGCCGGGTTGTATCTATCTTCAGCTGTCTACGGCTGGAAAAGACGGACTTGATAGGTGGGCGGAAATAACTTTCAATGGGGCTGTCCAAAGTTGTCAACATTTTCACGGTTCTACAAAGCGTGAGGAGGGGGGTTGAGGGCCGCAAAGGACTATACATATACTGTAAAATGTTGACACCTCATGGTAGTGACAACAAAATGTGACCCGCTCTGCAAAAAAGAGTCACAAGTCGCGCTGGCTAGTATTCTTTTTGCGACCATAAAAAGAAATCCGCTGCAAATCCACGCTCAATAAAATACCAAAACACAATGGAAATTCCTGGCGGTGCCCAGATACCGCCTGGAATGTCTGTGTTCCCCCTGGAATGTCTGTGTTACGCCTGGAATTTCTTTTGTGTTTAGGTATTTTAATGAGCGTAGAAATGCCACAGATTTCTTTTTATGGTCGCAAAAAGAATACTAGCCAGCGCGACTTGTGACTCTTTTTTGCAGAGCGGGTCACAAATAAGATAATTTCATCTTCATGGATTATTTTCTGGTAAAATTATATCATCTCGGGCTGAAACATTTCATAGTTGGATAGTTGGATAGTTGCTACTAATTCAATCTTGACTTTGAGGAAGGTTTTCCTAGTCAACTCGTTAATTAACTTTTGGGGTCATTGCAAATAACACAGTGAGCCTTTAAAGGATTTTTGCTGTGTAGCGCAACTTGAAGTTTTCCAACTTTACGTCCCGTATGTGGTTTGATGGTTCCATTTTGCATAGGAGTGATTTCTTTGTTTTGTATTGGGTTACTCGAGGAGGTTAATTTTTTTTTTAAATGTTAATCTTGTATTACACTTGTGACGTGCATGTGACGTACATGTGACATGTTACACTTGAGCCATCTCAAGCAAAATCTCAAAGTATACTCAACTAAAAAGGAAATGCACATTTTGTTAAACTGCAAATATTCTGCAAATTAGCCACCACGGAGCAGCAAAATTTCACACCATTGATGACAAGCATTGTAAATTTCATCTGCACCTATTGTTCTAGGCTTGTGACCTTGTTGGGTCTGCCAGACACGTGTTACGTAATTTTTCGGATATCTCATGTAGGATATCTTATGTAGGTGGGTCTTTCCACACTAATGGGCCTATTTGAAAGATAAGTCAATAATTCCTTTCAAATGTCTTTAGTTTATCTCAGACTTAAAGAAATTTCCTTGTACTATTGTCAGGAGATAACTTTTGCCCAAAAAGGTAAGAAATTGCGGCCAAAACATACATTTCTGAAAAGCTTGTGTACAAATTGTCCTATTACGTATGTAACGTGGACAGACCAATTTGTGACATTTTTTTCTGTCTTTGTTACATACGTAATAGGAACAGGGTTTCAGAAATGTATGTTGTAGGACTATTTTTCTTACTCCTTGGGGTAAAAGTTATTTCCTCGGTTTAACTGGATAATGTAAAGATAAAATTAAGACATTTGAAGTGAACTCGGACCTAAGATCTTGTATGTCACAGAAATGTACCCCATTACTGTGGAAAGACCCAGGTGTATATAATTAAACCTAAATTGTAATTACGATTCTGATTACAGCCTCGTCCAATCTATGACGTCAACCTACAAACAAGCAGAGATATCCGAGGACGCCGTTTGGCAAGAAGGGGACCTGTGCAGCGCCCTCATGTTACGAGAAGGCGTGTGGTGTCGGGGACGCATTCGCACCGTTCTGCCTGATGATAATGCCGTGGTAAGTCCTTGGCTATAGGCTTGTGAGAATCCATGGTATTAGCCTTTTGGCGGACACAATAGGAGGGAGCACTTTGAAGCGGGTATAAAATGCAATATAACTGTATTTTTCACATTGCGCTTATTTATTTTATTTATAATTTTGTCTCTATTATAATTGCAACATGAAAAACATATTTTTGGAAAGAAATACAATTGTTAACAAAATTCAACTAATTTATCCGGTTCCATAAAGCAGTGCAGTGATTACACCAACCTTTTTGCTTCCACATCCAAATTGGAGATTGCAAATTTTTCCTGTTTTCTCCCCGTGGATAGTATTTTGGGGAGGTATTTTAACAAAATCCAGTTTTTGGAAAAATCTGAACATTCATTAAGTTGTGTAGATCTGTGCCGTTTCAAAATAATTTTTCTGCACTTTTGTGGAATTCTAGAAATTCAGGTCTCAGAATGTTCATATCTGTCAGGCCTTACCAGTTCATGGGCTGGCTTTATATGGTCTTTTGGGGTCAAATACACTTTAATTGAGTAGTATTTGCTGTTCGGGTATTCTATAACCTCCCATGGGTATAAATTACCAGCAGATTGTGTGCCAAAATCAGTGTGTTAAAAACTAGCGGCTCGATTGTTCAGCGGACCTTCTGTAGTGACAAAGGGAGCCCTTTGGAGATTTTAGTACGCCATTATTAAGCCCGTATCGTCACACAATAGACTAGTATGCATGTTGGTCCCAGAGCATTTATTGTTTCGGAACATGATTGGGTTGCTAACAGGTTTCTTTCAAAGTTGGATATTGGAATTAAGAGTCCGTGGATTGATTTACCATTTTGTTGGGGAAAAAAAAAAAGAATTTTTCTCTGTATTTATAAATTATTTAATTGCATTTGCTGAGAATTGATTGTGTGTATGAAAAGGTTGATTCATTTTACTAGCGTAGTTGAGTCCAGCAAGTGTCTGTCACAAGCCTTCACAAGTCTCTGGGTTTTAATTCATGTAACACAGTATTCAAATGAACTGAAAGAAAGGCATTTTTATGTGTTTTGTTACTGTAACTAAACCTGCGGTGGATTTACATGTATGACAGACTTGTGACGGACTCATGACGGGCTCATGACGGACTCGCGTCACTCGCAACGGAATCCTGAGGGACATGTGAGGAACATGGGATGGACATGCGACGGACATTTGACTGACATGTGACAGGCATGAGATACGTATGACATACATGTGACAGGCATGCGACGTACATGCGACGTGCGTGCGACGTGCGTGTGACGGGCGTGTGACGGGCGTGCGACGGGGGTGCGACGGGGGTGCGACGTGCATGTGACGTGCATGTGACGTGCATGTGACGTGCATGTGACGTGCATGTGACGTGCATGTGACGTGCATGTGACGTGCATGTGACGTGCATGTGACGTGCATGTGACGTGCATGTGACGTGCATGTGACGTGCATGTGACGTGCATGTGACGTGCATTTGACGTGCATTTGACAGGCATTTGACAGGCATTTGACAGGCATTTGACAGGCATGTGATGTGCATTTGACAGGCATGTGATGTGCATTTGACAGGCATGTGATAGACTCATGACGGACATGTGACAGACACTTGACTACAGCTGTGGTTATGGTGGTTTGCATTGCCTAAACTAGAACGTAACAAAGTGAGCAGTAAAGTTTTTTTCAATACTTGATGTGATTTTTATCATTGGTAATATTTAAAGACGTGGCCCAAAAATGTTTGCGATGGCATTTTTCATTAAGCCTGTTTTCTTAAGGTAACTTATGGCCTGGGCGGAAGATTGGGAATTGAAGCGGGAGCGGAAGAGCCAGTGTCATTTTAATAGATAGTTCCGTAGGAGATCTATTTCCCTCGCTACGTTGAGTCATGTTACTTATCTCATTCCAAATTCTTGACGTTTTTGGTTTTATTTAGCCAGTATTCTGCAATGCTCTTTGATGCCAAAAATTTCAATATATTTCAAAGCTGTTGCCAAAAACGGCTTTAAGATGCAATTTGTAAGCCGGTTCTGATTTCAAAAACACCCTTTCCCTTTCACAAAGGAACTCGGCAGAAACGATTCAATGAGCTTGAAGTCTCGTCATAACCGGGGTTTTTGTTTGCGCGCCAGACTGTGAGGGTGTTAAACTTCTGTAAGTGCAGTTTGCGCTTAGTGGGCTATTTTTCTGCTTTGTAAGTACAGACCCAACACCGAATATCAGTTTCGACGTGGCATATATCTTAACAATCAATATCTCCCTCGTGTTTTGTGCGCAGCGAAAAAATTGAAAGTGATACCGGTAACTAAGAGGGGTCCGCTTTGCAACTTTTCATTACTCCAAATACAAAAGCCGAAAGTGTACGTGATCTCCATGCAACTCAAAAACACGAAACCGGTCTACAGTTGCCGTTTTTGTGCTTATTTGAAACGGATCGGGCTTGGTTTAGAAAGCGTCGCGATAAGGTTTCATGCGCTTCATAGACCGAGTTAACATATTGTGTTGGGAGCAAATTAAGGCTTTCTTAAATTTCCCTCAGAAAATTTACATTTTATTTGCTTTGAAAGGAGCAAAAATACTTTTAATTGAAGGGACGACCATTCTAGAATAGCATTTATATTTTAAATTTTTGCTGAATATCCGAGTCCGCACAAATACATTTTTTAACCCTGCTGCCAAATTGAAATTGGAAGGGACTGTTGACTGCAAATATTTGATTTCCAACAACAAATAGGGAATGTATTTGCCCAAAACGTCTTTGGGGAAAACCATGCATTGCTGGTAAGTCATAAATTGATTTCAGATGATCGCATCCTGAGATCTCAGGGAATTTCTACTCTAAGCGCTGTTACAATCCCCTGAGGAAATCCACGCAAATTTGTGAAGTTAGCCGGCTGTTATGCTTAGTGAACGCACACATGTGTCATTTTTATGTAATTTAATCAATTTAGTCATGTTATGCTAAAGAGAAACAATTTGTTTTGCTTTTCAAAATTATCTGTTTCAAGCATGTCTCAACAACAACATTTATAACGCAACTTGTCCATCCATATTAACTGTTGTTCCGTTTCGTCGACATAATTTAATTTAATACCCAACCCTATACAAACATTGTCTACGTGAATGGGGACATAATAGAATTCACCACAACTTTTCTGTACATGGACTAATCACAGTCCTCATTTGTAGTCTAGTGCTCGTAGTTTCAGATTTTATCAGTTGTTTTGGCGGCAGCCGTACCAAAGATTTAATAAGCTAAGAACCATTATTGCTTGTGCTTACTGTAATTACTCAATGTGCTTAGAATTAAGCAGGCAATACTTGGATGAACCATACTTAAAGGGCTGTTAGATGCTTTAAACTAAGTAAGTTTTTTGCCCCAATCCAAAATGTTGAATCTAATAAATCTGGTTCGTACTAGTATGAATTTGTTGGAAAAACCTGAGGGAGTATACCAGAGTGTGTCAGAGGTCTTGGGGAGAACCTGAGGGAGTATACTACTGTGCCTCATAGCTCAGCTGGTAGAGAACCTGCCTGGTTTTTCAGAGGTCTTGGGGGGGAAAAGCTGAGGGAGTATACCACTGTGCCTCAGAGCTCAGCTGATAGAGCATCTGCCTGGTGTGTCAGAGGGCTTGGGGAAACCTGATGGAATATACCACTGTGCCTCATAGCTCAGCTGGTAGAGCATCTGCCTGCCAGGTGTGTCAGAGGTCTTGGGAAAAACTTGAGGGAGTATACCACTGTGCCACATAGCTCAGCTGGTAGAGCATCTGTCTGGTGTGTCAGTGGTCTTGGGGAAAAGCTGAGGGAGTATACCACTGTGCCTCATAGATCAGCTGGTAGAACTTCTGCCTGGTGTGTCGGAGGTCTAGGGGGAAACCTGAGGGAGTATACCACTGTGCCTCATAGCTCAGCTGGTAGAGCACCTGCCTGGTTTTCAGAGGTCTTGGGGAAAGCCTGAGGGAGTATACCACTGTGCCACATAGCTCAGCTGGTAGAGCATCTGTCTGGTGTGTCAGAGATCTAGGGGGAAACCCGAGGGGGTATACCACTGTGCCTCGTTGCATAGCTGGTAGAGCACCTGCCTGGTTTTTCAGAGATCTTGGGGAAACCTGAGGGAGTATACCACTGTGCCTTATAGCTCAGCTGGTAGAGCAACTGCCTGGTTTTTCAGAGGCCTTGGGGAAAACCTGAGGGAGTATACCACTGTGCCTCATACCTCAGCTGGTAGAGCATCTGCCTGGAAAATCAATGGTTTTTGACCCATACAATATTTTTCTCAATCCACGTTTGTTGTTTTATCTGGAAACTAATTTTCCACATATGCATTTTCTCTATTTGCTTTTTTGTAGATTCTTTTCACGGATTACGGTAACACAGAAGTCGTGTCTTTCGCCAACATTCGCCCCCTTCACGAGAAATTCCAAAAAGATCCGCCCTTCGCCATCCAGTGCCATCTTGCCGACGTAATTCCAGGGGGCGACAAACAGAAATGGACTCGAACCGCTTGCGAGTTTCTGGCCACCACTCTGTCTGATCTGGAATGTGTCATCGTGAAAAAGGTGAGTCAGAAGTCTCGGGTTCGAATCCTGATAATGCCTTTTCGCTTTTTCTCACATCCCAAGTTTGGTTGTTTTATTTCAATGGTGATTAGGCACCATACCAGATGTTGCGTTTGTTTGTAAAAAAGGTATTACGCAAAATTTAGTAAATGTGTGGATCAGTGGGTACACAGCTGTACTCATGATCAAAAGGTTATGGGTTCGAGCATCACTAGTGCCAGCCTGTTTGTGTCGCTGGGCAAGACACTTAATCTCATTTGCCCCGTCAACCCAAGCGATATTTGGGGAGCTGTTAGGGGAAATGCCACAATCTAACTGCTGATAGGGTTGTGCGCCTTGGCCAGGCAGCCACCTAGTTAAAGTGAAATGGTTGTGGCGATTCCCTGATGGCAGCGGTAATAATGGTAACAGCGCCAGGAGCACCCTGTAGGGGGAATGTCACAATCTAACTGCTGATAGGGTTGTGTGCCTTGCCCAGATAGCCACCTAGTTGATGGCAGCGGTAATAATGGCAACAGTGCCAGGAGTACCCTGTAGGGGGAATGCCACAATCTAAGTGCTGATAGGGTTGTGCGCCTTGGCCAGGTAGCCACCTAGTTGAAGCAAAATGGTTCTGCTGATTTCCTGATAGCAGCGGTAATAATGGCAACAGTGCCAGGAGTACCCTGTAGGGGGAATGCCACAATCTAACTGCTGATAGGGTTGTGTGCCTTGCCCAGGCAGCCACCTAGTTGAAGTGAAATGGTTCTGGGGATACCCTGATGGCAGTGGTAATAATGGCAACAGTGCCCTGTTGGGTATACGTGTGTGCTATACAAGAAACCACAACTTTTATTAAAAGTTTTACAAAATAAAAATGGTGTCATTTCTATTTAGAACACTAACACATTAATAAATCATGGCCCTTTTACACCCTGTTTACACTTGATCCCGAGCTCGGGGTCGAACACCGAGCTCGGGATCAGCCCCGGATCACAAACTGAGTGTAAACGCTCTTGGGACCAAATTGGGCCCGGATCAGATCATGGGAATTTGGTCTTGCGTTGGCGGAGGGTTCGATCCCGAGCTCAGGATCAGTTTGCGGTTAGATAAGCAATTAATCTTTACCGCATCCTGCCGCATCCGCTCTACAGCTGTAGCGGGGAGAAATCCCGAGAAATTCAAGTTGCCTTGTACACTGTACATGCACAACCCATGCACACATTGATCAGTACATGCACATATAGAGCATGACCTTTGACTGCAACTTCTGGCACTGCTCTCGAGATCAACTACATAATGTAAACGCGACAATCAGGATCATTGCGGTTAACATCTTATGAGGGGGTCAATCTTGATCCCGAGCTCAGGACCAGTGTAAAAACGGTGTTAGTTCTGTGAAGTTACTCAAGACTGTTTTCTGGAATTGTTTATCTCTAGGGCGATCTTGAGAACGGTTCTCTACCGATCGATCTTCTGTATGAACGCTCGATTGAGGAGAAATTGGAACAGCAGACTACGGAAGACTTTGGCAGCATTGCTAAGCTACTGTTGCTCAAGGGGCTAGCTTTGCCTGTTAAGTAAGTATCTCAAGTCTCACGTTAAGTAAAATCAAAGTGCCCTTCTTGAGTCCCAAGTCAAGTCAAACTGCCTTGGAGTCCGTAGTCAAGTCAAACTGCCTTCGAGTCCCAAGTCAAGTCAAACTGACCTCGAGTCCCAAGTCAAGTCAAACTGGCTTTAAGTCCCAAGTCAAGTCAAACTGCCTTCGAGTCCCAAGTCAAGTCAAACTGCCTTCGAGCCCCAAGCAGATGCTCTACCAGCTGAGCTATGAGGTACAGTGGAATACTCCCTCAGGTTTTCCCCAAGACCTCTGACACACGGGGCAGATGCTCCACCAGCTGAGCTATGAGGCACAGTGGAATACTCCCTCAGGTTTTCCCCCCAAGACCTCTGCCACACCGGGCAGATGCTCTACCAGCTGAGCTATGAGGCACAGTGGAATACTCCCTCAGGTTTTCCCCCAAGACCTCTGACACACCAGGCAGATGTGCTACCAGCTGAGCTATGAGGCACAGTGGAATACTCCCTCAGGTTTTCCCCAAGACCTCTGACACACCGGGCAGATGCTCTACCAGCTGAGCTATGAGGCACAGTGGAATACTCCCTCAGGTTTTCCCCAAGACCTCTGACACACCAGGCAGATGCTCTACCAACTGAGCTATGAGGCACAGTGGCATACTCCCTCGGGTTTTCCCCAAGACCTCTGACACACCGGGCAGATGCTCAACCAGCTGAGCTATGAGGCACAGTGGTATACCCCCTCAGGTTTTCCCCCAAGACCTCTGCCACACCGGGCAGATGCTCAACCAGCTGAGCTATGAGGCACAGTGGAATACTCCCTCAGGTTTTCCCCCAAGACCTCTGGCACACCGGGCAGATGCTCTACTAGCTGAGCTATGAGGCACAGTGGAATACTCCCTCAGGTTTTCCCCAAGACCTCTGACACACCGGGCAGATGCTCTACCAGCTGAGCTATGAGGCACAGTGGAATACTCCCTCAGGTTTTCCCCAAGACCTCTGACACACCAGGCAGATGCTCTACCAACTGAGCTATGAGGCACAGTGGCATACTCCCTCGGGTTTTCCCCAAGACCTTTGACACACCGGGCAGATGCGCCACCAGCTGAGCTATGAGGCACAGTGGCATACTCCCTCAGGTTTTCCCCAAGACCTCTGACACACCAGACAGATGCTCTACCAACTGAGCTATGAGGCACAGTGGCATACTCCCTCGGGTTTTCCCCAAGACCTCTGACACACCAGACAGATGCTCTACCAGCTGAGCTATGAGGCACAGTGGAATACTCCCTCGGGTTTTCCCCAAGACCTCTGACACACCGGGCAGATGCTCTACCAGCTGAGCTATGAGGCACAGTGGCATACTCCCTCAGGTTTTCCCCAAGACCTCTGACACACCGGGCAGATGCGCCACCAGCTGAGCTATAAGGCACAGTGGCATACTCCCTCAGGTTTTCCCCAAGACCTCTGACACACCAGACAGATGCTCTACCAACTGAGCTATGAGGCACAGTGGCATACTCCCTCAGGTTTTCCCCAAGACCTCTGACACACCAGGCAGATGCTCTACTAGCTGAGCTATGAGGCACAGTGGAATACTCCCTCAGGTTTCCCCCCAAGACCTCTGACACACCGGGCAGATGCTCTACTAGCTGAGCTATAAGGCACAGTGGAATACTCCCTCAGGTTTTCCCCAAGACCTCTGACACACCGGGCAGATGCGCCACCAGCTGAGCTATGAGGCAGCTTTTCCCTGAGAGCCTAATTTGTTCTTCCGGTGTTACATGGATGCGCCACCAAAGTAACAAACAAGAATTTGATAAATGTTAGCAAATTGTTTATACTTTTATTTTTTTAATATTTTTTTAAATTTCAAAATTGTTGGTTACAGACGTGCCCCTCCAAAGTCCCCCACCAAATCAACCGATCAGGCATCAGTGGACCCCAGCACCTCAAACAGCGCCCCCGCCGTGCTTTCTCAATCTCCTAAACCACCCTTCGACAACACCATTTTCGCTGACAAGAAAGACCCATCTGCGCCCACACCCAAACTTGTGAACGGCCAGTTGCCGCTATCCCACAATGCACTGGGAGAAACGGTCGCTAAGGACAACATTCCAAAATATCTGGCCCCGCCTCTTCCTCTGAGCGGAAGAATTGAACTAGTGGTCACTTACGTTAGTCCGAGTGGGGTCGTCTATGGACTGGAAGCCACTAAAGGTGCGGAAATATTTATTTTAATAAAAATTATTTAATGGGTTTAATGAACTTCAATTCGCAGCCCTTAGGCTGAATTGCATGAAGCTTACAAGTGTCTTCCACCCAAACATCGAGATACATAGGTGGGTGGCGCCATTGGCAGCCGATGGTCAGAGACACCAGGTAATCCCCTTACTCTTCACGAAAGAATGCTCTGGGATCTTTTAAGTGCATTGCACAACACACTGGACCAACGGCTTTACATCCCTTCCAAAGGATGGAGCAATTGTGTTTAAGTGCCTTGCTCAAGGGCACAGGTACCACGACCGGGTATCGAACCTACAACCCCAAGTTTTCACCCGAGTGTTGCGAGTCAGTGATCCAAACCACTCAGCCACGGTGCACTCCTTTCGTCTGGCGAGATAATAGTACACAACTACGCAATTAAATGAGCGTGTCCAGATCACATTTTTGAACCCCCCTTTTCCCCTCATTGGTGTTGAAATTTTGATACCATATCATTTGTCATATTTTTCTCATTACCGTTCTGAAATTTCGCCCTCTCAATCCGTATATTTTCAAGGATATCGTCAACCACTGATGTTTTGTAAACTAATTTATCTGGCTTCATAAAGCAATGCAGTGATTACATCCAAATTGGAGATTGCAAATTTCCTGTTTTCTTTCCATGGATATTATTTCGGGGAGGTATTTTATATGATTGTTAGGTTAGAACGAAATCAATTTTCTGAAAAAATCTGCACAGCTCCTTTAATTCCCTCGAGTGCTTCATTAGCAGTATCGCGACAGCTTATATGAGATCCGCTCGTTCAGTTTAGCCAAAAGCTATTTGCTCTAGCAGGTAGCATGGGAAATGATACGGACTATCCCATAACAATGGCCTGCAGGAGAGATTATGTCGTCAATTTGTGCCTCAGACAGATATTATCCGATTCAACAATGTGCGAGACTTGAGCGAGACAGTCTGGCTTGCCAGTTTAATTCCACACGATTGGCTAGTTTGGTAGTGGTGTTTCTTTATAAAGGCTCTATGTATCATTTGTAAGATAAAACTTTTTACAGATTCGTAGAATAAGAGTGTAACATATCTAAGGAAGAATGTTGGTAAACTAGCCTGAAGAAATTTTAGCTACTTAGATGCATCAATGCTTCAGAAAATCTATATAAACGCGTGTAAATAAGGTATATCGCAAATAATGTTTCACCAACAGAGGGTGCCCCTCTGCAAAGCACTATGGGATATACAGTAGCTAGGTCCCATAGCTATATCCCACAGTGCTTTGCAGAAGGGTGCCCTCTGTTGGTGAAATCGTATTTGCGATATACCTTATGAAAACTAGACCCCTCACTATCGTGGTGTGATGGCTCCATTCCCTAAATAGGACGGTGGGTTCACACAATTTCTTGAAAGCATGGACACAGTTTTTCATTGTTTTCCCAGAATGAAGATGAGGTACTGAGCTGACTTATACACAGGTTGGTTTTTATAATACACATCCTCGATCACGTGGAGATGATGCCATTTGTAACAATTTTCCAATCTTTAACTGACGTGTTTGATTTGCGTGTTTTCAGTGAATACATTCCGTGACGTCATGGACCGACTTCAGGCAGCTAATGCTATTCGTCAGCCAATCCCAACGGCTGCGGAGCTGCGCGAGGGGCAGGCCGTTTGCGCGCAGTTCCAAGAAGACACTCTGTGGTACAGAGCAAAGGTCATCAAGGTCAACGCCGACTCTGTAGAGGTATGTTAAATTTTCTAGGCAAAACAAACCCTCATTAATGTTCATTTTCCCTGACGCAAGCCAAATCGCAGTCTGATTTTTTTTTATTACGTGTTCATTTTCAATTAACCAAAGGAATGTGCCTAAGACTGGCGTTACATGAATTATAACGTCCCCATTTATTATAGTATTAATATAGTACCCTTATGACATTTTGTGCGTGTGAATTTATTGTGATTGTTATCAATTCAGGGGTGAGATTTTTCTGGATTTCCAGAATTTTACCAATTTGTAGCGGAATTTTATTTTTTTGTCGTGTGCTCTGCGGCCGCGTTCCATATTGTACTTTTTTTTTTTTTTTAAATTTCTTTTTGGCCCTTCTAGCCCTTTTTTTTTTAACGAGCGCCCTCAATTGATTCAGTAATTTTGCGAAGAAAACTTGTGCGAGTCTAGATGTCACGCAAGTGCCATGACATACAGCGCTTTACCATGTATGTACTGTGCCGCTCGGCGACCTGATCGAGTCTGCAACGAGTAGCGAAGCGGACGTGTACAAGTCTAATCCATAAGCAAGCGCCATCTTTGCCTGCATCGCAACAGCCGAGCGTGTGATGCGTGCATGTGTGCAGTGTCCCCTAGTATAAGTGCAGATCCACACTCATTAAAATACCAAAACACATTGGAAATTCTAGGCGGAGCACAGATGTTTCAGGCGGTATCTGGGGACTGCTAGGAACTTTCGTTGTGTTTTTGTATTTTATGAGCGTGAAAACAGATTTCTATTTATGGTCGCGAAAACTTGACCTAGCCTGCGCGACTTATACTTACCTTTTTCTAGAGCGGGTCATATCATTTGTCATATTTTTCTCATTACCATTCTGAGGTTTTGCACCCCCAATCCGTATATTTTCAAGGATATCGTCAAAAAACCACCGATGTTTTGTAAACTAATTTATCAGTTCCATAAAACAGTGCAGTGATTACACCAACCTTTTTGCTTCCACATCCAAACTGGAGTTTGCAAATTTTTTGTTTTCTTCCCATGGATAGTATTTTGGGGAGGTATTTTATATGATTGTTAGGTTGAAACGAAATCCATTTTTTGAAAAATCTGAACAAGCCCGCTGCTCCTTTAAATGTCATTTGTATGTGGGTCATTTATAAAAACAGGACACACTGTCCCCTTGTGTCATAAACAATCACACACAAAAATGCAGATTATTTTTCATCCAAATGTCACAACCACAAGAATTAAAAAACATCTATAGAGAGAATTCATATTGACTTGAAATCGCCCACACTTCGACCAAGGCAATTGAATTCTACATATGTACATCTTTACGCCCCACGGGAAAAAATGAGAAAATAAAATCGGAACAGAAATCAGGTCAGCCACTGTTGACTCACTCGAGTTCGATTCGCACGAGTCTTCACTTGTTTTCACACCTAGGTCTTCAGAGATGCTTACACATGTAGATAATATCGTCGGAAAGTACAACATAGTTCAGAAAATGTTATTTTATTATAAGCATGCAAAGAATAGTTAATCTGTTTGGAAAGAACTTGCACTAAACCCATGAGACAACTCGAAAAAAAATCCAAGATTTTCCTTGTAAAATCTTCATATTTTTTCCCCTCCAAATTTTGGTGGTTTTTTTCATCAGATTTGCACTTATTGATGCTTTATAAGTCATTTTAAAGAAAAAAATAGTGACGTCCGAGTATTAAATTCTTTCCCTCTGTTTTGATAAGATGAAATTTAAGAGTGCTCGAGGCAGTGACCACGAAAATATTACCAATAACTTTCCAATTCAAGCACCATCATGGGGCATCGCCGCTAGATTATGCAAATTTCAGTCGCCGCGAGTTACTTTCCAGAGCGCTAAGAAAAACAATCGCCGTGATACAGCCTCCTGAATTTGTATTTGTTTCAGGCTTAAAGTGTTATGAATAACGTCTGGAGGAGACAAAATTTGAGACAGAAATCTTTGCAAAATGTTTGTAAATTAGATAACCGAATATCCGAATTGAGTAAATAATGGTGTGGAACTGTTTCATAATCATAAGGACACCCTTGCCGGTGATTTACTTTCTTCAGATTTTATTGGGTCAGCGATCTTCTGTCAACAACCTCGGGCAGATAAATTCAACATTTTTCACCAGATATTTTGTTCCGATTCTACCCCGGAAAAGAAGTATTGTTCTTAGTTGCCAGTTCAACAAGAATTTTGACGCCTTCAAATTTTGTTAGGTGGTAATGTTTTAGCAATAAGAGCAGTATGGATGTACTACATGTAGCCCAAGAATGTTTGAATCAAAGTTGAACTGTGCTTTTGTAAACTGCATTCGTAGCTTTACATACTTTTTCCACAATTTTCATTTTGGATTTCTGATATTCAACTTCAAAATGTATTAAAAACTATAGAGTAAAATAAAAACACCAAATCCTCCAGTTTTACATGATTTTGCCATAGAACCAAGGTGTTAGGGGTAATAGGAAGTGACAACACTTGTTTGAAGTTATCAACAAATTTAAACAAAAATATTACCGATGTATTGCCCGCATAAACCTTCATGAGAATCAGAGAATCTTGTTTTCAAAGTCGGCAACCCAATTAACTTTGATGATAAACTCTGCAACTATGTGCTGCGCCATATTTGAAATTTTGAAAGGGATGATGACGTCAACCATGCAACGATTGCATGGATGACGTCAAGATTGATGCCTTGTTTCCTGACTCCCATACGCCGTGAAGTATGTACAGGTAAAAATCTGTTGTGTCCTGACCCACGCCCTCTCAAGTCTGAGCGCCGAACTGCAAAAGATGGCGACTTACATGAAGCATACAGAGTTAGGAAACCATTTGCAAGTGTTGTCCCTTCTTTTAAAAAATCAGTTTCATGTATAAAATGGCAAGTTTCCCAATTAATGCTTTAATTTTTTGAAGTCGGTTCAGTACAGACTTTTATGTTCAAAAATTTGATTTAGCCATTCATGGCTAGTCAACTAAATTCACTTTTTACCAACTAAAAATTTTATATTTTAGTTGCCCTTTTTATAAAAGTGAAAAGGGTATTTTTTACTTTTGAAATACATGTACATGTATCACACTGTAAATTTAGTGGCCTCGCGTTTCGACCCTAGTAGAGTCTTCTTCAAATGCAGAATGTGCTGTTTTCTGTATAACCTAGTCATTCCGCCTTTGAGAAAGACTCTGCTAGAGTCGAAACGCGAGGCCACCAAATTTAGAGCCTGGTTTTACTACAAGTCCTACTGGCTGGTAATGCTATGTTTACACCGAAGCACGACCAAGTTAGGGTCGACTTACGAGTTGTAAAATTCTGTATTTCTTGGACTCATGAGTGGTCATGAAACTTTTGTCAAGGGGGCGACCGAGAAAGTTTCCCGACCGTTTTGAACCGTTCCATACGGTCGGGGAACTTGTGCCGAGCGATGGCGATTCCCCCCGAGTGTTCAGGACTAACTTACGACCTTCTGACAAGTAACATAGGAGGAACTTAAGATCTTGCCGACCAACTCCTGAGGAAATGCCATTTTGACCAATTTTTGTTCTTAAATCACTCTCAAGTCCTTCGGGATTTCGGTGTAAACAGGGTATAAGCAGTTTGCAACCGTTCTGTGTATTAATTAACTGAAATACATGTATAAATAAAGTAACTTTAATTTGTTAAGTGAAAGTAATTTTGCCCACCGACGTGGTATGCACTACAAATATACTAAGTGCTTTTCCCGAGGACACGCTATGCTAAAACTCATAGCGTGTTCAGGCGGGACTCGAACCCATGACCTCCTGCATACTAGGCAGATGTCTTAACCGCTTGACCACCAAGCATGCCGATGGAGAAAGGCGGGTTCGATAGTCCTACAGCGGGTTCGATAGTCCTACAGCGGGCAACTTTAATTTATTTGTAAAATAGACGAACGTTATTTTCATTTCATCAAACCTTTGACTATACACATTATCAAGCAGTCTAAATACTAAAGCAATACTGATTTAAAGTACTATTAGATTGACCTGGTAACGACTGGTATTTAAATTCCACCTGTGCTGCAGTTCGCTGCACCCTTAAAAACTATTCACCAAATCCCCCGGCTTTTCTCTAATGCATTCACAATCACAACGACCAAAATCTTGCGTTCCCTCAAATCCCCTCTCCTAATTAGACTTTCTCTTCGGCCAAAGCGCATAATCGTCACTCGCAATCATATAAATTGGACCAGTGTATTCATTCCTAGTAATTACCGATTCTAGATGATTATTGAAATCCAGTGGTGTAAATTATAGAGGAGGAATAATTTCGCTGAAGAGTCCAGCGAACTCTAACCGAATTTATTTGAAATTCAGACATCAGATTTAAATGTCACGATTGGAATTGCAAAGAGATGATGTAGCTGTTAATGGATGTGCCTAGAGTAATTTAATTTTGCCCTGCGTAGACTACGAGATAGCATTCAAAAGATAGCAGTCTTTGTTACTCGATCACGAGACGAAATAATTTGGAGGGGAGACTTTGGAAAGATTAGCTTATTACTGAAATAGTCTCATTCTCATTCTTTGCAATACAGGGTGTCCATAAAAAAAGGAAACCCATCTTTAACTGCAAATTATCAGAAATCTTTGCAATATGTGACCGGCTCCTTCAAAACCCAACACTTGTGATGAAAATTCAAAATTTAAGTTTTGGTATCAGCTTAGTGTGCATACAAAAAGGTATCTTTTAAAACATGTTTGAGGAAATTCTGATAATTTTTGGCGAAGTTATGACCAATTAAAGTATGACAGATCAGAAAAAGTGAAATGGAGCTATTGGTCTTTAAAGTTTGACAAACTAGTTGATTATTTAATTTTTTTTCAATAATATGAGGAATTTTGAGACAGTTCAAACAACAAAACAAATCTTGAATGTATCCCGATGTTGATTCTGCCAAATTTTCAAGTTGGTCCCAGAGGCCATTTTTTTAAGGTTGTGGGCCCATATCACGTAATGGGAAATGCCGAGAAGCGTTGGGTTTTGCCAGAGTCGGTCACACATTTCAAAAAGAGGTGTGTATGCAGGGAAAGTCCACCACATGCCCGCCATTTCTCTCAATACACAGCTCACATCGTCTCATGTCTCTGACTGCTCGTCTTCATTCAAAATGCGTGTTCTCAACACTTCATTGCCCTTATCCCACTTTCAAACCGAGAAAATGACGAAGGGGACGTGATTGAATAGGGTATACTAGAGGAAGTTTCTTGGTTTGAAATCAAAAGAAAGTGCTCGGCTTTTCTCAACTTTTAAACTTTTTGCCAAGAGAATTGACATAAGTTCTTGCGCAGCATGCACAGTTTTGTATAACAAGCAACAAAAGAAGTATACACAATGTTCTCCCACTTTTTTATTGAAAAAAGCAGTCAATCTAAGAGTGAGAATTGTTGGCACACAGAAGCTTTATGCAGTCATGCATAATGAAGCTGTTATGTAAATATTTCGATCTCGACCTTATTGAAAGAAAAAAAAAGTTTGATTAATTTTTTTTTTTTTTTTTTTTTAAAGCCAGATCAAACCTGAATCAAAATTGGTATGAATGTGGCAAGCTCACAGATTTGTGATTCGAAAAAAAAAGAGTCAAACCTGTGTCTACTTTTACAAGAAAGCCACCGTCATTTGTTTGCAAAATGCAAATGTAAAATCGTGCAAATTACATTATCGTCTCCCAACCCTCTGAGTGCAGTGCATATTCTTACTTTTTGTACGGAAAGGTTTTGTTCCGAGAATCTATAGCGACCGCGGATGTCCATCTACGAGTGCTGCCGACTAGTTTAATAGCATCTGATAAAGCATCATACGAGAGTCCGCAATAATTGGTAGCACGCTTGATCTATTGTAAGGCCAGCCAGATGATAGATAAGCCATTCGGCCAAAATACGCCCGCCCTTAATTATTTTTTCATAACGTGGGGACTTTTCATTAGAAGTGCTTAGCAAAACACCTGGGGCGGTTGGTTTGGCTAATCGCGGCGGCACGAAACATTACTGATGAAATCTGTCTTGAAAAATTCATTTTTTTTAGCGTAGTCTCTAAGACTTTGGTAAAAATACCATTTTCCTTTTTGTGTGTGTATTATTGGGTAAGAGTTGATCTGAATTTTTCTCTTTAAAATGACTCATCAAGCATCGGTAAGTGAAGATTTGATGGAAAAACCCAAATTTAGGAGTGGGAAAATTTGAAGGTTTTGTGAGGAAACACTGAGAAAATGTTAAGCCTGTCTCACATGTTTACCTTGTAGCCTTAAGCCTAGCGTACATCGACCTTGCAACTGGAAGCAACTAGTGGCAACTGGTGTTTCGCTCTGGAAATGTAGATATAGCTGGATGCTCCCAGTTGCCGCTAGTTGCGGAACTAACACTATGAGCAAAAACATGTACATGTTCATTGTAACCCCATTGTTAGTAACAATGGTGTGTGCCCAATTTCCATTGTTAGATGTTCATAGTGTAATCAGTTGCTGTCGATGTGCGCGCTACGCACACATCGACAGCAACTGATCAGTTGAGTTGCTTCCAGTTGCAATGTCGATGTACGCTAGGCTTTAGAAGAAACTCACAGCCTACTCCATTTTATTAGAGGGGTGCATTAAAAGTTTTTAAATAAACCACTCCATTGTAGCTCAGGAGAGTAATGATTAAATTTAAAAACTCGTCATTTTGTTCCAACTCTTTGGACTTTCGCCAAAGAGTTCCTTCTGAAAATTTAAATATTGTGATTTATTCCTGGAAATATTTTAAGGAAATAACTGTTTTTAGTGCTCCTAGACTAAAGGCTTCATGAAAAATTTAACAGTACAAATTTTTACGTCGCTGGAAAAAGTCCCAAGACATTCAGCTAAAAGCTTAGAAGTGAAGAAACACATTATCCATTGTTTTGTTTCAAAAGCGTTATCAAATTTCAAGTCCGTTGGGTATCGCAGCATGTGGGCAGATTATATATCATATTTGATACATGGAGAGCTTAATATTCTCCAAAGTTTGAGTGGAAAATTTGTTTTTTCAGGATTTAATCCTCAAAATTTGAGATGTCTTGAAGTCTTGAAGTTATCTTAAGTACATTTGTTTTGCACTGATTAAAAGCAAAGCTTCGGATAAGTGCATCTTGAAAAGGAATCATACCCGAGGATGAATTAAT
Organism: Henricia sp. BOLD:AAB3569; assembly: GCA_037783545.1. Lineage (NCBI taxonomy): Eukaryota > Metazoa > Echinodermata > Asteroidea > Spinulosida > Echinasteridae > Henricia > Henricia sp. BOLD:AAB3569. The sequence continues at coordinate 297,182 of JBBELK010000705.1, read as the reverse complement.
TTCAGAGTCCGGGGAAATGTGGTCAGCACTTTTGTTTAGTTTGATTTTCATAACTCGAGTTTTCAATCATCTGTTTTGCTGTTCTCGTTAGAAAAATTCAACAAATTTTTTTGACAAGAATTGTAGGCTTTGACATTAACTGAGGCCACCAAGGCCAATGGCCTCATGCCCTGCTGAGTTGGCTCTGATGCCCCTTCAAGATATACACTTTTTGAGGCCAACTTGGCCAGCATGCCCTATCCCAGGCCTTGACATTAATCAAGGCTACCAATGCTAATGGCCTCATGTCCTGCTGAGTTGGTCCTGATGCCCCTTCAAGATATACCCTTTCTGAGGCCAACTTGGCCAGCATGCCCTATCCCAGGCCTCGACATTAATCAAGGCTACCAAGGCTAATAGCCTCATGTCCTGCTGAGTCGGCCCTGATACCCCTTCAAGATATACACTTTCTGAGGCCAACTTGGCCAGCATGCCCTATCCCAGGCCTTGACATTAATCAAGGCTACCAAGGCTAATGGCCTCATGCCCTGCTGAGTTGGCCCTGATGCCCCTTCAAGATATACACTTTCTGAGGCCAACTTGGCCAGCATGCTCTATCCCAGGCCTTGACATTAATCAAGGCTACCAAGGCTAATGGCCTCATGCCCTGCTGAGTTGGCCCTGATGCCCCTTCAAGATATATACTTTCTGAGGCCAACTTGGCCAGCATGCCCTATCCCAGGCATTGACATTAACTGAGGCCACCAAGGCCAATGGCCTCACTATGCCCTGCTGAGTTGGCTCTGATGCCCCTTCAAGATATATACACTTTCTGAGGCCAACTTGGCCAGTATGCCCCATCTTCTTAAATTTCATGAAACTTGTTTATTAAGGTTTGTTTTGCCCTTACACAACGCTTGAAAAAAATAGAAAGCTGGTAACTTTGGGCGTGTTTGTTTCATGACGGATCCGAATCCAGATCCCGATCTGTTTTACCGCGCAGAAACAAACAAAACCGCTCTCAAGATCTCAAATTACGTGAATTGCAATTTATTTACCAAATTTGTCAAATTTCTGTTCTAAATTTCTCCCACGACATTCGCCGTAAATAAACAAGCATTCTAAATTTGTTTGTATCGTGTGTTGCCTCTGAAAACTGAAACGACACGGTTTTACTCACACAAAATCTCCACGATGTTTAAGTCGCCATTTTGGATCTAGCGCTGAACCATCTCTCGAGAAGGATTCCACAGTTCACAGATCTCGATAAGGATGTGCGCGAAGTGAACGAGTTCACTTTGGATCTGCGGAGATCTGAATCTGGATCCGTCCGAAACAAACACGCCCTTAGGCCAACTGAGTAAATTATTTTTTTAATTTATTTTTGATACAGATTTGGACAAATGTCCATGAGATTTGTCCACATTTGTATCAAATTTATTCACCCCGGCGGTCCCTGGGTCATAATCCCTATACAAAAAATAATCACTTATTCATACTCAAATTAATTTTGTAATTCAAATTGTCTCTTTAAAATGATAAAGCATTTTTACAATTTGTTTTGTCCATCAGGTTCATTATGTAGATTTCGGCAACTCTGAAGTCGTGCCACTAGCTAGCGTCCATGCTAAAGCATTCATGTTGGACATGCCACAACAGAGTAGAGACTGCATTCTGATTGGCATTCGACCGGTAAGTCTAGCCGTGATTGGCTGTGGGCTAGGGTTCAAAATTATAAAGGGAACTTCGTCCTTGGATTCCATGCAATAAAGTGACTAGGAGCGTTGCTTTCAAAAATCTTCTAATTTTAAGTGTAAGACCGCCCCGGGATCTCTTTACTGACTTTCAGATTTCCCTGACCCTTCGAACTTAAAGGAACATGTCCAGATCTCATTCTTAAGCAACCCATTTTCCCCATGGGTGTTGAAATTTTGATACCATATCATTTGTCATGATACCATATCATTACCATTCTGAAATTTCGCACTCTTAATCCGTATATTTTCAAGAATACTGTCCAAAAAAAACCAAACGTTTTATAAACTAATTTATCTGGTTCCATAAAGCAGTGCAGTGATTACAACAACCTTTTTGCTTCCACATCCAAATTAGAAATTTCAAATTTCCTGTTTTCTTGCCATGGATAGTATTTTGGGGAGGTATTTTATATGATTGTTAGGTTAGAACGAAATCCATTTTATGGAAAAATTTGAACAAACATCTTTAAGTGTTACTCCGTGGTTTGCTTGGATTTTGTAACCCCAACGTTTTATAAACTAATTTATCTGGTTCCATAAAGCAGTGCAGTGATCACACCAACCTTTTTGCTTCCACATCCAAATTGGAGATTTTAAAAAATTCCTGTTTTCTTCCCATGGATAGTATTTTGGGGAGGTATTTTAGATGATTGTTAGGTTAGAACGACATCCATTTTCTGGAAAAATCTGAACAACATCTTTAAGTGTTACTCCCTAGTTTGCTTGGATTTTGTAAAGATCCTTCGCCCTGTGGGAAGACATAAGTTAATGCTTCCGTCAGACTTCTGTTCTTGGATCGTAGACAAAGTACAACATAACGAATGGCAAAGATTCACAAGCACATAAAGCCATGCGTGATCTTTTTGACGAGGCTGGGATAAATAAAATAATAAAAACTTTAAGTTCACGAGAAGTCATCTCGTCTCGAGGGATTTTTAGGCCTTCACAAAAAGACATTTCGTCTCAAGGGACTGTCGAACCGAAACCTTGGATAGCTTCAGAGTTGTCCTTAGAAAAAAGCAGTGTATATCGGGATGACAAAATTTTGTCTTTGTGTTGCATATTTTTAAATCTTGATTTATTGCCAAGAATGTTGATGAAAAATCAGAGTAAAAATGTAAAAAGAAAACGGAGACAATAACCGTACGATAACCTTTTATTTTGATTAGATTGTTATACCGGATTATCAATTATTATACCGTGCGTTTCTGATACTATGCAGCACAGAGCTCCAATCTGATGCGCGTCCACACTGGGCACACTAAAGCTGACGCGTACTCGCGTGTAGTGCATCGAGAGAATAGATTGCGCAGGTGTGCAACGCGTGCGTGAGTACGGTAAACAAAAAACGCATGCAGTTGCAAACGTTACAAATAAACTGAGAATATACTGCACTCGTCATGAAAATACCAAACTCGCCTTCGGCTCGTTCTGTATTTTCATGACTCGTGCGGTATATTCTCATATCACCCTCAAAGCCATCCAATATTATAGGAATGACCGATACTAGTATAGTCATGAAGGAATGTTTAAACGGTATTTTTCCTCATTTTTCATGGTTTACAGAAACACAACACGTCCTGGTCGCCGGAAACAATTCAGTTTCTTCTGGAAAACTTGGTGGAGCAGACATGCACAGCACTGATTAAGGTATAGTAAAAAAAAAATACATGTACCTTTGATCTTGAATAACTTTGTCATTTTCCAACGGATTTAAACCAAAATTTCGGATCATGTAAACAAGACCTGACAAATTTCCTTAAGTGAGTTTAATCAGTTTTGTCTAAGAGGGTGAGATTTAAAGTCTTACAAAAAACCCTTAAATTTCAGAACTTGCTACTTTTGACTTAACATCCAACATTGTCAAGGAAATTCTTTATGTCTGAGGTCCCTTTGCACCTCTTGATAAATTGCGCCAAACGATCAAGATGGTTTGCAATAACAATGGGGTGATCCTGCATTTCTTTAGAAGCTTTCGGCTGCAGCCCGCACAATCAACCACTGTCTCCGGCAATGCATTGACATTGAAGGAGGCGAAGTCGAAAATGGCGAATTCTGAAATTGACTTTTTTTTCGTATGGCTTTTAAATCTCACCCTCTTGAACAAAGCTAATGAAACTCCATTAATAAAACATTTTGAGCCTTGTTATATGTGACTGGCTCCTGCAAAACCCAACACTTAAGTTTTGGTATCAGCTTAGTGTGCATACAAAAAGGTATCTTTTAAAACATGTTTGAGGAAATTCTGATAATATTTGGCGAAGTTATGACCAATTAAAGTACGACAGATCAGAAAAAGTGAAATGGAGCTATTGGTCTTTAAAGTTTGACAAACTAGTTGATTATTTAATTTTTTGTCAATAATATGAGGAATTTTGAGACAGTTCAAACAACAAAACAAATCTTGAATGTATCCCGATGTTCATGTTGATTCTGCCCAATTTTCAAGTTGGTCCCAGAGGCCATTTGTTAAGGTTGTGGGCCCATATCACGTAATGGGAAATGCCGAGAAGCGTTGGGTTTTGGCAGAGTCGGTCACATATGATCCGAAATTTTGGTTTAAATCTGTTAAATATTATGAGATAAGAATATTTCAAATAAATTTCAGCTGCTTTGAAGGATTTTAATTTTTCCCATCTATACGCAGTCACGTTGCAAGAAAGGCGAACCGCTCAAAGTCGACCTTCTACTCCCAGCGGGCCAGAGCATTTCAAACCTACTCCTTGGCCAAGGACTTGTGGAGACCGAAGACTCGGAGAACAACGATTCAAATCACGCGTACCCCGCACAGACAGAGGCGGCAGACGCAAAGTGTGATGACATCACTGTGGTAATGGCCAATCAGAAAGCAGTATCGTCCGATGTGGGCGTGGTCGTGGCTATGGCGGGACCGGACGTGAAGTACACACCCATGAGGGTACAAGCGAAGGGCTCACTTTTGGCCGTTTCGGTTACGCATATTAATCAGCCGGATTTGGTGAGTAAAATAAATTTTTTTAAATAAATTAAATTGCAGTTGAAACTGAAAAAAAAAAATTTGTTTTCATTAAAGAAGCGTGCCAGATCACATTTTTGAGCCCCCCAGTTTTCCCATGGGTGTTAAGATTTTGATACCATATCATGTGTCATATTTTTCTCATTACCATTCTGAAATTTTGCGTTCTCAATCCATATATTTTCAAGGATATCGTAAAAAAAAACACCAATGATTACACCAACCTTTTTGCTTCCACATCCAAATTGGAGATTGCAAATTTCCTGTTTTCTTCCCATGGATAGTATTTTGGGGAGGTATTTTATATGATTGTTAGGTTAGAATGAAATCCATTTTCTGGCAAAATCTCCTTTAATAATCCCCATATTTAATGCCAGATCTTGTACCCTGTATCCATATAGGTTTACATACAGCCCTGGACAGAGGACTCCTACAGCACCAGTCCAATGCAACAGGAAACATACGACCAGTTGATTCAACTTCAGAAAATGTCGGCTGACCTAAACAAGATGGCGGCTGGTCTGCCTAGCGTTGTCAACCCGCAAACCGGTAAGCAAAATTTCATCAATCTCATTCACAGAATCAGAAATGTTTACAGATTTACACATAACTTACACAATATAAACATGATGACGGTAGAAAACTTCCCCTTAAATAGTTTTGTCTAAAGTGCTATAGTCTTTGAGAAATGAGCAAAACAATTAGTTTTCGTCTCGCGAGACCCAAAACCACTTCGCCCTGGACCACTTCGCCCTGGACCACTTCGCCCTGGACCACTTCGCCCTGAAGCACTTCACCCAAAGGCCATTTCGCCCCAAAACCACTTCGTCCAAACACTACCTCGCCCAAATGCCACTTCACCCCAAAACAACTTCGTGCACAGGCCGTGGTTCAGGGCGAAGTGGTTTTGGGGCGAAATGACTGTAAACCATATTTTTTTTCTTTCTGTTTTCTCAAAAAAGTTACACGAAGTACGAAGCTAATTTTTGCTTGGGTTGGTTTTAATCATGCATACCTTCAATCACACAGGGGGATGAAACTATTTGTAACAGTTTACTAATAGTTTAGAGCGTGATCCAATTCAAGAGACAAATGCCTTTCCTTTAACAACAAATGAAAACTAAAGTGAACCTGTATGTTTACCTTCTACTGATGTTAATACACACACCCAGTTTATCACATGTTGAAATTGACTTTACAGTTCTATGCAGATGTTGTTTTTATGCGGGAGGGACGGACAATCAATAAAATTTACAAAAACTACAATTTTTTACATAGTTTCAACTATTTCTTGAAAATGTGATGGCACAGTGTGCCCAGTCAAAATTATTCTGTTAATTTTTGTAATATGATTGTAAAATATGGACATTTCTTTACAGATCGAGGCATTATTTTGATTAATTTTAAAAAAATGTTCATCCAGTGTTTACCAGTTTTGGATCACGCTCTGTATACTACATGTACCTTTAATGTATGGGGCCGTCCATAAAGTACGTACGCATGAAATGCCCACTGTACGCATGTCATACGCAGTGGCTCCAACTCCCCCTCTACGCATACGCATTCCATGTACCTCAGCATTGGTAATAAAGCATTGGTAGATGGTTCAGTACTACGTGTATATATACTACTAGTACGATTCGCATGTCGCCTCCAAAGTCTGAAATAAATTTTAAAATGTATGGATTTCTGTTGCATTTAAAAAAAAACTTAAATCAATCATCAATAAAATAACATAGCTTTAATGAAAAAGAACCTAAATTGAGGAGTGAGAAAAATGTGTGGCCTCGTTATGTTTTGTACAAGGTCTGAAGCCATGGTCAACTTGTCCATCCTTTCCCGATTTACTAAAAAACAAATTTTCGGTTTGCGTAAATACGCATTGGCTTGGAACCCCTTCCCCCCTGTACGCGTGGTGTACGCAATGTTGTCAACCCCCTCTCCGTGCCTACGTACTTTATGGATGGCCCCTATTGTCTTTGATTTGATCTATTTAAAAGAACACTCCAATTTGTTTTCAAGCGATAGAATTTACTATCTCTAATATTCGTTTTTTGGAGCAAACCCAACTCTCGGGAAATCAAACTCCCTTTTCAGCCCACACTTCGAAAGATCTCATCTTTTAAAGCAGTTCTGCGTCTGCCTCTTTCAATACTCTGTGCTACTCACCCCGCTCGTAGGCTAATCAAGCCTCATCAAATGCGTCCGTGCTTTCACGCCGAAACCATTCATTGCCCGAGCTGGAGCGAGAATTTGATTCTCGTGTTTTGCCGTCCCTCGAGGTGTGTAAGCCCTGGGATGAAAATTGTCAGTTTTTCCCTCCATGAGGTCTTTCGGGCCAGATCTCGTTACAAAATATCTCCGTCATTCTATGTGCTACAAGTAATGTTCTTTAGAAGACGGCAAGGGCTTTTAATGTACTCTTGATGAAAACGTAAATCCCCTGAAACCGAACATCTAATTACATTTGTTCGCTCTTGTTATTAGCTACACATTAGTTGATGGCTTATCATGTTTAAACAAGATTTTTAGTCATCGTATTTGGCTGAAACGGTAAAAGTGAAGGCTTTCAGACACTATTTTTTAAGACATCTTTTTGTTCAGTATTACCAGACTTGATGTTCTTGATGATGCTCTTTGGTTTTAACGTTTAATCTTTTTTATCTATGTACATGTATATGTATGTTATCGCTTTGGTTTTTGTTTTTATACTGTAAAGTGCCTAGAGGCCCTGGCATTTGGCGCTATATAAGATTGCTATTATTTCTCTATTTTATCCAATGGGGTGACACTTTTTGTGTAGAGAGCCCTATTAGGTCGACAATTTGGTGTAGCCCCAATATTTTGGTAGTCAAAATCCATTTTTTTAGGTCAAAATCCATCTTTTTCAAATCGAGAACCATTTTTATTAGGTCTAGAAGCATTTTTATTAGGTGTGGAACCATTTTTGGAAGCTCTGGGTAACAGATATTTGGTGTCCAATCGATGTCGTTTAGCCGAAATTTCGGTGGTCGTCTGGCAAAGTCTTACCGGCGTGTCGTCCCTTTGCTGCATTAAGTGATATTATTATTATTATTTAAATATACACAGTCCGTGGTTCTCAGGAAATTATATTATTTGTTTTTTTTTCTTTTCTCCGAATGAATTTTTAAAGAATTTACTTTAAACGACAAAACATCATACTTTGTATTTTAGCCATCGGCAACCCTGTAAAAAAAACGGTTTTATACGGCCCAGTGTTCTCCACTGCTAAATATTTTGTCCGGGCACGAGAGCAGCGCAGGTGAACACTGATTCCCCGCATGAGGGCACTGTTCAAAACACATGCATGCAACTGCCATGGCCGTTATCGACCACGGATTGGGTCGCCGATGCGATATATTTATGAACGATAATGACACCAGTGGCTAGCGAATCATGTCTGGTGACTTTACACCTAATTTTGTAATGACTTGGCTGTACTTTCAAAGTGTTTTAGAGGGTAGAATGGATTATTTTCGTCTAGGCGGCCAAGTATTTATCCAGGCGGACAAAACCGGCAGTGGAGAACGCTGCGGCTGTTTTTACGCCTTGCCCAGACCTGCCCAGGGGTGACTTCCCGTGTTTGGTCTGTGGTGCGGTGCGTGCAGCATGCCCTCTGGGCTGGTGGCCTGTCAAATCTCTTTTCTTCTGTCTCGGAAGACTTTCTGAGATGGAGGAAACGGAAGAAAACAGATCAGGCCACTGGTCTGGAGGGCGCACTGCGCGCTACGTATTGCAGACCGAGCACAGGAGGTTAGACTTGGGCAAGTCTATGCCTTGAATTATTGGTGGCCCGCCAATAATTCAAAATATTGACTAATTATTAGATTACTAAACATTGGTCGATTTCTTTCGTTCATGTCTCATTTAAAAGCAAATAACTTTTGTTTCTAGAAAAATAAACTTTTTATTTTTTTCTGTACTTGTGCCAGATTTTTGGTAAAGGAAGGATTTAAATTGTAATTTGAGATACTGGCTCGCACATCCCCAGAGAAAATGGCTTTGCTACTGCCTCTGCACAATGTCCTTTTTCTGTTTGTCTCATCTGATCTGATCTAGAACAAGATTCGAGGACAGATATTTATCACTTTTTAAACTTCCTTCTTCATATTTTTCTTGTTCAAAGAGAAAACAAAAATGAGGTTAACAACTTTTCATCCCTCGGTGAAAGTGAAGGTTTTGCGGGACAAGCTGGGGCCCTGCGTGGGTTTTTTTCTGTTGCATTTTTCATCTTCTACCTCGCCGATACCCAGAAGCTCAAATTTCAGGCTTTCATATTTCCTGAGAGGCCATTAAATTATTCCACACACCCTCAGTTTCTTTGTGTTGACATTAATCAGGATGTTTTTCCTGCTTCTCGAGAGGGTGTCGGGTAACCGTTACTGGGGGCTTGCAACATATCAGTGCAGCTATGCCGCGGCTACCCCTGGATAGTGAACCCTGATTTTTACTTTTTTGTTTTTAAAAGCTGAGGCTTTTTGATGGAATGAAAATATTGAATACTTTTAATACAAGAATACTTTTAGTTATGTCCACCCCATTTTGCCCCACCTCGAATGGGCAACAAGAGTCGCGTGGCAAGAGTCGCGTGGCAAGTGTCGGCAGAAAGTGTCATGCACCAAGGTGCATGGCCAGAGAGTCGCGCGGCCAGAGAGTCGCGCGGCCAGAGAGTCGCGCGGCCAGAGAGACGCGCGGCCAGAGAGTCGCGCGGCCAGAGAGACGCGCGGCCAGAGTCAAGCAGGAAGACTCGCGTAGCAAAACTCGGGCAGTAAGACTCGCGTAGCACGAGTCATGCATCACGAGTTGCAGAGCAAGACCAACGCAGCACGAGTCTCGCACGGCACGAGTCGCACGGCAAGAGTCGCACGGCAAGAGTCGCACGGCAAGAGTCGCACGGCAAGAGTCGCACGGCAAGAGTCGCACGGCAAGAGTCGCACGGCAAGAGTCGCACGGCAAGAGTCGCACGGCAAGAGTCGCACGGCAAGAGTCGCACGGCAAGAGTCGCACGGCAAGAGTCGCACGGCAAGAGTCGAATGGCAAACTTCGTGCATCAAGCATTGCGCATCAATCATTGCGTGCATCAATCATTGCGTGCATCGACCATCGACCATCGCGCATCGACCGTCGCGCATCGACCGTCGCGCATCGACCATCGCGCATCGACCATCGCGCATCGACCATTGCGCATCGACCATCGCGCATCGACCATCGCGCATCGACCATCGCGCATCGACCATCGCGCAGGAAGTATAAAAAGTGATGCGTAACGTGACTGTCATTAGATTGTAACTTGTGTTTGACCTTGTGGTATTCATAATTCGGTCATAATTCTGGTCAAAGTCACACATGACCATTTTCATTGACTGAGCCATTTTCAAAATTCCACATCACAGGTCTATGTTGCTGCACATTGTATCAAGTCAACCAACAATGGTACCGAACTGTAATCCATCAAATCAAAACCACAGAGAAGCTATGCGAGGTGCAGTTTGTCGACTATGGGACGTCAGAATGGGTACCGACCAAGGGGTGAGTTTAAACTTTGTCATTGAAGACCTCCTATAGAACCGTTGCACTAACGGCCATGACAGGGACCAGGTTTTGGTATTTAAAGCCCCAATACATCTTGTGCAGTTACCAAAAATTTTACTTCACGAGTTGACAAGAAAAACCTGACTAAAAGTGTTGATAGCAGTAAAGTTGTACCTTTATGGGAGAAATTGCATACTAAAGGTGTCTTTTTTTAAAAGTTGTCTGCAGACAACGTTTTTACCATTCATTCAACACATAAGGCCAAAAAAAAAATAGTTCTGCTTCCGATTACATGGCATTTCAAAATAGGGTAGGTAGGTAGGGAATTGTTTTTTTTTGCCAATTTTTTTTGTGCACAATCATATGGAGGCATCTGCGTGTAGTCAAGACTTAAGGGTAACAGTAAAACAATGGAAACAAGACTACCAAATAACTTCTACAATACATGAAGCACGTCGTTAGAAATTTATTTATATGTTTATATCGATACACTAATTTAATTTTTATTTTATTTTTTTTTTTTCATTTTATTTTTCCGATATTTTTAGGGTCGCAGCCTAAAAATAGGGTCGGTCGGGAAACCGGAAGCAGAACTATTATTTTGTTTGGCCTAAAGCATGCATGGATTTTTCAGGTTTTCTGAAGTATTACTGCATCTATGTAGCTGAAATTTCTACAAGGCAGTTGATCAACAAGTAATGCTGTTGTTCGTGTTTTTAAAAGATTTCCAATCATTTGTCTTTAACACCCTGTTCATGCCATCTAATAAAGTCCGCCTACGCTGCCACGCTCTGCAGTCCACATTACCACTGCCGTAGTCGAATTAGCTGATTTTATTGACCCAGAAAACTGGAGTAATTTTCCCCTTTCAGTGACTTGTATCCCAGGTGTATAGCTGAGTAGATTAAAATTTCAGAAAGTCCAGAATCGTACTTTTTTTTAAAATTCCGTGGAGCTTTATTCTTCAAGGAAAAGGTTCGTTGAAAAGATATGGAAACCATAACTTCCCCCGCTTCCACCCTTCTCCGTTCCACCCACCCACCCCCTCCCAAAAAATGAAGAATTTCGGCTTCCCTTGAATATAATAATAATAATAATAATAGCAATCTTATATAGCGCCAAATGCCAGGGCCTCTAGGCGCTTTACAGTATAAACCAAAGCGATAACATATACATGTACATAGATAAAAAAAATATTAAACGTTAAAACCAAAGAGCATCATCAAGAGCATCAAGTCTGGTAATACTGAACAAAAAGATGTGTCTTAAGCTGGGACTTGAAATTACTGATGGAATAAATTTGACGGAATGAATATACACTACTCATAAAAAATTAGGGATATTGTGGGGTGTACACAGATATTTTATTGAGGGTATGCATTCTGCTTGAATGTTTTTGTATCAGACAATTATATCTGCATGACAGACGCAGCTAATTGTCACAGGAACAGGTAAAAACAGTCGTTGAAAAAAAAAATTTTAATTTAAAACAAAAATATTACCAATATTCGTAACTTATTGTTAGTAGTGTAAACTCACCCAGCCCCGTCCTCCCCAAATAATTGTTTATGTCCGTACAACTAAAGTTCGGTTTATTTATTTATTTATACTTCATTTATTAACACAAACACAAACGTGAATTTGACATCGCAGTGAAGTTTTTGTGACGCAAATTTGCAGAAAGTTTAATTAGTTTTAATTTGCGTGAATAGTCGCCGCAAAATGATTGCGTCAGATTTCACGTTCGCGTTCACTTTCTCGTGAAGTGTAAACTGAGGATCACGGGGAAACAGTTTTGGGATTTTGGGTCCCTTCGCATGTTTGAAATGCAATTTTAATGAGAATTCCTTGGTTGCGCGTCAAAGTGTCGACACTCGAATCTTTTAAAAATAATCAAGTTATTTACCTAGCTATTTCATAGACTCGTGTATAATTTCAAGTCGCAGTCAGTAAATTTGGACACGGGCTGAATTTCGACAATGGGGACCAGTTAAGAATGAGTACGCCCTCTGTTGAGGTATTTTTGTTTTGGACTGGTATCCTATACTGCATAATTAGCAATGTTCTTAGTCACTTTTGCTACAGTATTCTGAAACAATTTCACCTATCTCATGTAACATTTTTGCTTTCGTCTTTCTAAAAACTTGTTTTCTTTTTCTTATTCAGAACTTTTGAAAATTGACAAATCTTAACCCTATATATATCATTCCTAACATTTTTTTGCCCCATGTTGAACCCAAACCCCGATTCAAACCAGGGTTTTCAGCATAGGATCAAAGTCTCCCTCGGGTTAAAAGCACTAGTGTGAAACGAGCATGGTTAAAGTTACCCCAGGTTAAGTGTCATGACTTTGATCACACTCGTTAAGAACTCCCCTGGGTTAAGGCTACACAAATGTGAATCGTTCATACTTATCCCCAGGTTTAAATCACCCTGGGCTAAATAGCTCAATTTCCATTGAACAAAATTGCCAAATAAGTTAGAAAATGTGGCCCCGGGCTGATAATTCTAGTGTTATAACCCTGTAACCGTGTCTGTCTAAACAGTTTTTTTTTCTGAAAATGTTCCATTTAACTTCAGCAAAATTAGACCAGGGATTAGGGGGGAAAAAGATGTTAGTCCCCCGACAGTAAATTTCCAAGGCGATTATTAAAAGAAATTGAATCCTTGCAGAATCAGTAATCCAGAACTGTTTTCAATCAAAACAGTTTTTACTTTTAAAACGGCTTAATGCTTGGGGATTTAGTCCGAAATGTCAGATGCGGATTGTAATTTTGTTTGCCCGTCTGATTTTTTTTTTTTGTCAACAATAAGCAACAGTTAAAGCCAATCCCTGTTACTTTGTATCGAAAGGACGGTAACCCTCGTACAACTCGGACAACCTTTATTGGAAAACAGCTTTATCGCACAAATAGAAAAGTGCCTTATCGTGCAAACGCCATTTTTGTCTTGTTCCCCGTATTGTTGGGCACGATTGGTGTATCTGTGTGATTGGGTGCCACAATCTCTAAATCTGTTGATAGTGAAAGATCTGTTTTGTCGCGTTGCGCATTTGTTCGATCGCGCTATATGTACGTAACAGTGATGTACTATTTTTGCTCCCGGTCTCAATTTGGTTACTTTGTTTTTATAAAACCCCAATTATATCATTTGTAGTTACCACAAAATTTTACTTCACGTGTTGACAAGAAAAACCGGACTAAAAGTGTTGATAGCAATAGTAACAAACATCACATGATTTTTTTCCCATGTAAAATGGTACCTTTGTAGGAGAATTGCCAACTGAAGGTGCTTTTTAAAAGAATTGTCTGCAGACAATTTTGTTACCATTCATTCAACACAAAAACCACGCATGGATTTTTCAGGTTTTCTGAAGTATTACTGCATCTATGTGGCTGACATTTCTACAAGGCAGGTTATCAACATTATTCTTTAGTTATGTAATGCTGTTGTTCCTGTTTTTAAAGTTTTCCAATCATGCAATCTGTTTTTAAATAATAAGGGAAAAGGAAGATGGCCGCACCATAATAAAGGTCTATATCTAAGATAAAATGTGGCCAGTTAGTTTGGAGTTCGAATCTAACTTGCACACTTATTGATACAGACAGCCACTCAAAGACTCTCCCACGACAAATAGCCTTAGGTTCTTCAAGAAATAAAGAGAAATCACCGGGGAATATGCAAGAGACGCTCTATACACAAGACTGCCTTTTTGTCATCGTCCGTCCGATACAAACAAATTAGATTGTGGGCTCGTACAGCACGTTCTTCAAATACAGATTTGAATGTCTGAGGGAAGCTGAACTCAGATCATAATGTACATTTTCTGTTCTTTTAATCTTTTTCTGGACGGTAATTTGATTTCTGAAAGTGAAGTCGGAAAGGATAACGTAGTTTAAACTTGATTTCGGTGGGATTGGATTTATCGATAGCAAAGATTCTTGAACATTGGAATTAAGTAAAGATTTGTGCATGGAATTTTTGCTAGTAACGTGCATTGTGATTCGCATTCTTCTTGATACAATGGTGAATGCTCTTGCTCGAATTTATTTTCGAATGCATTGTGACAATATTTTGTATATTTCATTCAAAGCCAAATATCTGAAATTAGTTTTGTGCTGAGAAGGGGAAGGTTTTTCAAAAGGCCAACAATAAAAAGCTCCAAGGTCACTTAGAGGTAAACATGAGTCTTGAAGATGTGTTTACACTAGTCCCAAGCTCGGTATCAAGATTGATCCCCTGAAAAGAATGCGTGGCACCCTGTTTACACCGAGCTCGGGATCAGCCCCGGATCACAAACGAGTGTAAATGCTCTCGGAACCAAACTGGCCCCGGATCAGACCCCGAGATTTTGGTCTCGCATTGGCGGAGGGTTCGATCCCGAGCTCGGGATCAGTTTGTGCTAGCTAGGCAATAAATCTTCCCCACATCCGCTCCACAGCTGTTGCGGGCTAAAGCGCGCGAAAATTCCAGAGGAGCCCGCGCTCGAGCGCAGACAAGTATTATGTACATGTACATGTATACACACACATGTACCACTGGTTCCATGCATTGTGTGCATATGCACATGACAAAATGCATGATACCCCGACCCATGTGATGCAACGCTGAGATTCTCGTTGGTGTCCGTTCCGAAAACACAACGTACGACAAACGTAATTGGTATCCTGCATTCAGCAATATCTTTTGCGCGTCTGATACCATGGAGGTTTGTTTCTTCCTCCATGCTGATACAAACTTCACATGTTGAGAAAAAGTGTTTCTGTATTTCCTCAGAGACGTGGAGAAAATATATTTTCTCCACGTCTCTGATTTCCTCTACTTTCTGCAACTTCTAGCGACACTTCGTCATTATCATACAGCCAAGTTTTTCGTTGTTATATCAAGGATTTCAGAGTGTGATTCAACGATTTCCGACATAGCGTATAGGTTGACATTATTTCGTCGTGAAGAGAAGTTGACGAAGACGAAGTAGCCGAGACGAGTTGTCTTCGTGTAAAAAGATAGCAAACGAAGTTCGCGGGCGCTCGTGGAGCGGATGCGGTAAATAAACTAAAGATTAATTGCTTATCTAACCGCAAACTGATCCCGAGCTCGGGGTTCGACCCTCCACCGACGCGAGACCAAAATCTTGGGGTCTGATCCGGGCCAATTTGGTCCTGAGAGTGTCAATTGTGCCTGAAACATTTGACAAATTGGTAGAACCTACCAAGCATTGCAGTTGTTAGAACGTCACTAACACTTCAGTCACAAATTTTCAAAGAATGTGTCACAGATAGGACAGCAGAGGTCCCCACATGATTTTTGACTTGTTCCCCTAAAAAAATATCACAGGTGTTCTGTTGATCAAAATGACCCAACAAATAGACAAGGCTTGTTTAAATTGCTGGTTTTTGCCCTTGAAATTCCTCCAATACCTTTTAAAACTTCACAGGAGCCAAACCACTGCAAACAGATGCCACCCTTGTGTTTAATTGAGCATAGAATGTCCTGTTGACATTAAGAATGCACCCATTAACATCTCTTTGTAGAAGAAAAATCCCAATTAGTAGTCTCTTGTCCTTGCTGGAAGGGTCTCACATCAACTCAAATGAGTTGAAGCTAGATCAGCTCTGGCCATTTTGCATTACCAACAAAATTAACAGTGACGTGTTTACCGTGTCAGGTGACAGAATCTGGCCAATCATGGCAAGTGTTATCCAGCACTGGTGTTGGGTGACGTCAAGCACGTGCTTCGCAGGATACATTGCGAAGTTGAGCAGTGGTTGGGGCGGACGAACTAAGTAGTGGGCGCGCAAACCACTGTGAAAGGAGTGTAGTATAACTGGTGATGTCACAAATTTTGCGTACAGGGGGCAGGGGAGGGGGTGATTTAAGAAGTCGGCATTTCATGCATGTACTTTATGGACGGCCCCTAGTCTTGGTAAAATTACGTATGAACACGGAACAAAAATTTGAATATGAATGCACAATAAGATATACACAGACAAATTTTACCACAAATTGTGGTAACTTTCTGTGATTATAATAGTCCAAATAAAATGCAGCTTTACAGCATGTTAATAAAATCCCAAAAATTCCTTTGAACATACTGGGAGACATGTTTTGGTATCAGTCTTTAGGGACTTACATACTGTACATTCCACAAAACAACTTCAAGGTAACATGACAAAATGCTGATTGATAGTTTATTTTCTTGGAGACTTTTACAAAAACTAACCATGTATGTTGTTTACGACCTAACATCTGTTCATACTAAAATCCATATGATGAAGACAGTATGGGGCACCTGTTTACACTTTATCAAGAGCTCAGGATCACCGGAAACACCGAAACTCGGAAACACGGAACCATCGAAAAAACTTGAAACTCGGAACTCTTTCTCGAAACTCAGAAACACCGAGCTCGGGATCAAACACCGAGCTCGGTGTCAAACACCGAGCTCGGGATCAAACACCGAGCTCGGGATCAAACACCGAGCTCTGGATCAAACACCGAGCTCGGGATCAAACACCGTGCTCGGGATCAAACACCGTGCTCGGGATCAGCTCTGGATAACAAACTGAGTGTAAACGCTCACGGAATCAAAATTGGCCCCGGATTAGACCCTTAGATTTGGTCTCGCATCAGCGAAGGGTCGAGCCCCAAGTTTGGGATAAGTTTGAGGTTAGATAAGCAATTAATCTTCACCGCATCGACTGCACAGCCATTGCGTTTGGGGGGTGGAAGGAGCCCGCCAGGGGTGAGCCCGCGAAATTCAAGTGGTCTAGCACACTGTACAGTTGTAGTCAGAAGTTTACATACAACTGTGTTAAAACGGGTGTGCTTAAACTTGCATTGTCACCATTTTTGTAACAGTCTTTACTAAAGTCGTGATTTTGTGGAATTCCTCACGTGCTTGCAGTACTTAAAACATAGCTTGCACACCTTGCAATGGTTCGGGTAGTCCTGTTTACCATTTTGGGTGATGATGGTAGTGGTGTACATGTATGTAAACTTACTGTCTCAAAATAAAAGAAATAAGTTTCAGTTGTTCTGAAGAGATATCGTAGGCCCAAGATTACAAATAGTGTGACAACATGCCTTTCTAAAAACCCTGTGTACAAAATTACAATATACGCTCGTAACCGGGACGGCCTAAAATGTAACAAGTGTCAAATTTGTAAATTTTTGAAATTTGTACCCAGGGTTTTTAGAAAGGCATGTTGTCACACTATTTGTAATCCATTATGGGCCCAAGCTATCTCTTCAGAACAACTTAAACTTATTTCTTTTATTTTGAGACCAGACAAAGTTATTTCCTCGAAAATATGGTCTATGTTGCCAAAATGCCCTCTTTGCCATGGAAAGACCCATTTCTATGAGCGACACACCAGGCTATGCCTACGTACCAACTTGTGGGCACCCTTCTGACACAGAGAGAAATTTCAGTTGGTCATGATTAAACGAATATCTAAAGCCTAAAGTGGATTGCTTTTTCCCTTAAAATGTCACAATCTCTAATTTGTACAAATGGGAATTGAACTTCAATTTAGCGTAGACGCTTCAATTTCAGCCCCAGAATCGCTGATGGCCTGGGCTCATTACCTCGACCGACGAAGTGGTACTAATATGTGTAATGGATCCTTTTGGCACACACCATTACCGGTAGTTCAGGGATTAGAAATGGACAATGGTTGTGATCTCTTGATTAGATGGTATACCGGAAATGCTCCAGATAATGAGAGTGTAGCTCTAAGTGTATTGGGGGGTTAGGGGAGGTAGGGGGTCAGTTTTGACTTCCCGTGCAATCCTTAACCCTGAGATACCCCGGGGCAGCGCGAGCGTTTCCACTACTCTTTTTGTGCCCCGGGTTAAGACAACAAATTTGGCTGTTACCCCGGGGTTCATTAACCCTGCTAGCGACCAGGGTTAAGGGTGGGTTAACAGCCAAACCCCGGGGTTAGCATTGTTGTGAGAAACCAAGCAGGGTTAAGTGTTCACATGCGATCTCTGCGCTGGCACACATATACATACATACGTGCACATTTGCTCTCTCAATAGACTGATCCAGTAAGCTCCGCCCATTTTGGAATCAACCAATCACAGCCTCAGGTTGAGGTAACTAAAAAGTGGATCTCCATTTTGGTTACCCGAGTCCTCAAAAATTTTCTGCACAGAGCTACGGCGAAATGCAGTACGAGTGACGCAAAAACACCATAAACATCATTTTGATCAGCGCAGAGGACCCTAGCCGGTTTAAAACAGATTGTATAAGACTATCCTAACCTACTTTTAATCCCTTCATAAATGTGTTTTTGTGTAAACGGGAAAAACTCACAAAAATTAGCTTGTCGTTTTGCTATGTTGTGCATTCACTGCGTTCTAGATGTGTGTCGAGATGTTTTTGTTCGATCCCGCGCATTACGCGTATTGCAGGCGTGTTGTACGTGCACGCACATGACTGGATACCTAAGTGCACATTTTGCTTTCGAGCGTGCAGTTTCTGTGTGCGTTTGCATGTTTCAATACGCGCTGACCAGGGCGCTGACGCACGGCGCGGCCACGCGACTCTACTGCACACATGCCTTACATGTGTGGCATGTTGCTGGGGAATTTCTAAATGGGCGGAGCTTTCTGGATCGGTCTATTCAGGAAGTCCAATTCAACCATTCTAATATGTGAATTGGGTCCATGTTGCTCAGACCTACAGTCCAGAATGTTTGATCAAAAAAATCGCTTCCAAACTTCACCAAATTTGATTTCAAAGTCTCTGTCTGTCCAAACACCAGGTTAAGACAAATTCCAGAGAAGTTCACGACCCTGCCCATGCAAGCACGACTCTGCAAGCTGATTGGACTAAAGCCACCTGCCCTCTCATCACCTAATGAGGGCGCTACACTGCCGGACTCTGATTGGCCGATGGCGTCCGTCGATAAACTGCTGGAACTGGTGTCCAATAGGAAATTGATTGCTTCAGTTCAGGTAAGTCATTGTGTTTGAAATTCCTTCAATTTTAATTTTGATATTTCATTTTTTTTCTTCGTATTGTGGTTCCCAGATGTCCCCAGAGCACCGCGTACAGACTGAGCATGGGAGGTCAGACTTGGGCAAGTCTACGCCTTGAATTATTGGCAGATCGCCAATAATTCCGAATATGGACAGTAATTGTTTGATAACTAAACGTTTGTCTCATTTGAAAGCGAATAACTTTTATGTTTCTAGAAAATTATCAATTCAAAAAGTTTTTATTTGTTGAGGTGCCACACCCAAAACACACTGACTGTACATTTTTAAATGACAGAAAACTGCAAATCAGACACTCGTGCACTCATGATGTTGCGAAGGATATTGCTTCAGGAAAAATACATCAACTCACTTCAATATTATTAAGACATACATGTATTAACAGTTGAGTTCCTCGCACTTTAGCAAAAACAAAATTTAGCTAAAAGCCGTCCGAGACATGTTTGCACTCTAAATACGCTTGCCGGACGTTTTGACGAAGATTCATTTTGAGCAAGTCATTTTTGTCGTCAGACAGACGACATTGTCCGTTGAGTACTGTTTTCGTAATTAATGAAATGGGCGTTTATTTGTCGACGCGTGTCAGTCTTTCTGTATGCCTAGTATTCGCCACCTGTCCGGGCATTTCCTTGGAGCAATTTTGTCAGGCTGGATCAATATCAGCGATGTTTCGTTCGAAGAGGAAATTGTGGAAAGTTAGTTTCTGTCACGAGCGGAGTTCCCGGAAGATGTTAAGTCATCCATTCGTTTAATAATGAAAATGGTCCTGGAATTGACCACAATAAAACTGCTTGAATACTTGCTTTGTACATGACTAGTTTGATACTTGTATTTACTTCTGTGTGTTGGCAAACATATAGGCCACTTACTTGAGCATTAATTTATAGTAATAAAAATGGATTTAAAACATGATGATCAAGATATTTTTAACTTAAAGGTAGTCTACATGATTGGTAAACCGTTACAAATAGTTTCATCCCCCCGTGTGATTGAAGATATGCATGATTAAAACCAACCTGAGCAAAAATCAGCTCCGTACTTCGTCTAACTTTTGAGAAACAGTCAAAAGATGGTTTACAGTCACTTCGCCCTGAACCACTTCGCCCCCTGAACCACTTCGCCCCCTGAACCACTTCGCCCCCTGAACCACTTCGCCCCCTGAACCACTTCACCCTGAACCACTTCGCCCTGAACCACTTCGCCCTGAACCACTTCTCCCCCTGAACCACTTCGCCCCCTGAACCACTTCGCCCCCTGAACCACTTCGCCCTGAACCACTTCGCCCTGAACCACTTCGCCCTGAACCACTTCGCCCTGAACCACTTCGCCCTGAACACAAAGTTGTTTTGGGGCTAAGTGGCATTTGGGCGAGGTAGTGTTCGGACGAAGTTGTTTGGGGGCGAAATGGCCTTTGGGTGCAGTGCTTCAGGGCGAAGTGATCCAGGGCGAGGTGGTTTTGGGGCGAAATGAATTTATCATTGTTTTGCTTATTTCTCAAAGATGATAGCACTTCAGACAAAACCATTTCAGGGGAGGTTTTCTACCGTCATCATGTTTATATTGTGTAAGTTATGTGTAAATCTGTGAACATTTCTGATTCCTCGAGATACCAATCATGTATTCTACATTTTTGAACCCCCCATTTCCCCCATGGGTGTTGAGATTTTGATACCATATCATTTGTCATATTTTTTCATATTTTTTCATGTGAAATGTCACATCTTGAAGTGTTCTTAAAAACATTACATGTACATACCCCAAGAAAATTTAATAATATTTGACTGTTGCGATATGTCGATCATTTCCAAATGTTTTTTCGTGTCAACAAAAACTGTTATTCCTCCCCAATCAAAACTTCAGTCATTCTTTTTTTTTTAATATAAAATAAATCACATTACATTACTTGGTACTTCTTGTCAAAACCGTTGCATGCCATAAGTCGGCCACGCTTGGCATACGGATGTAAGTCTATTTGTGCTTGGCAATCAACTGGGCAATTTATTTTTACCATCTATGTAATTTGTGCTTTAACTTTGCGACGTGTTTACCCATAAATTAAAATATATGTCAGGATGACAAATATTTGGTATCTGCTGTCTGGGTAAAAAGGAAGTAACTTTAATTACTCAAATTGTTCCGTGTTTGGCATTCACAGGATATGAGAATGCTTGTCAAAACTAGTCAGAACACATTGATTGACATTTAACATGTATTACACAGTCTTTACCAGTTTTACATTTGTAAAACATTTTACAAAAAAGACCAAGCTATCAAACAGCTGAGCTATGTGGTAACTTCCTCAGGTTTCCCCCAAGACCTCTGACACACCGCAGATGCTCTACCAGCTGAGCTATGAGGCACAGTGGTATACTCTCTCAGGTTTCCCCCCAGACCTCTGACACACAGCAGATGCTCTACCAGCTGAGCTATGAGGCACAGTGGTATACTCACTCAGGTTTTCCCTCAACACCTCTGACACACCAGGCAGATGCTCTACCAGCTGAGCTATGAGGCACAGTGGTATACTCCCTCAGGTTTTCCCCAGGACCTTTGACACACTGGGCAGATGCTCTACCAGCTGAGCTATGAGGCACAGTGGTATACTCCCTCAGGTTTTCCCAAAGACCTCTGACACACCGGGTAGATGCTCTACCAGCTGAGCTATGAGGCACAGTGGTATACCCCCCTCAGGTTTTCCCCCAAGACCTCTGACACATTGGGCAGATGCTCTACCAGCTGAGCTATGAGGCACAGTGGTATACTCCCTCAGGTTTTCCCAAAGACCTCTGACACACCGGGTAGATGCTCTACCAGCTGAGCTATGAGGCACAGTGGTATACCCCCCTCAGGTTTCCCCCCAAGACCTCTGACACCCCAGACAGATGCTCTACCAGCTGAGCTATTAGGCACAGTGGTATACTCCCTCAGGTTTCCCCCCAAGACCTCTGACACACAGCAGATGCTCTTCCAGCTGAGCTATGAGGCACAGTGGTATACTCCCTCAGGTTTTCCCCAAGACCTCTGACACACCGGGCAGATGCTCTACCAGCTGAGCTATGAGGCACAGTGGTATACTCCCTTAGGTTTCCCCCCAATACTTCTGACACACCGGGCAGATGCTCTACCAGCTGAGCTATGAGGCACAGTGATATATTCCCTCGGGTTTTCCCTAAGACCTTCAACACACCAGGCAGATGCTCTACCAGTTAAGCTATGAGGCACAGTGGTATACTCCCTTAGGTTTCCCCCCCAATACCTCTGACACACCAGGCAGATGCCCTACAAGCTGAGCCATGAGGCACAGTGGTATACTCCCTGAGGTTTTCCCCAAGACCTCTGACACACCAGGCAGATGGTCTACCAGCTGAGCTATGAGGCACAGTGGTATGCCCCTCAGGTTTCCCCCAAGACCTCTGACACACAGCAGATGCTCTACCAGCTGAGCTATGAGGCACAGTGGTATACTCCCTCAAGTTTTCCCCAATACCTCTGACACACCAGGCAGATGCTCTACCATTTAAGCTATGAGGCACAGTGGTATACTCCCTCAGGTTTCCCCCCAAGACCTCTGACATCCCCAGGCAGATGCTCTACCAGCTGAGCTACCGTATTAGGCACAGAAATAACTTGCAAATCTCACCGAGTCTTGAAAATATTTGAAACATTCGGTCCGAAAACAGATTGGGGTTATTTTAGAATTCAAAGTTCTTGCTGTTCTCCAGAAAATTGTAATTAATTTTTTTCCCCATTATCTCCCACGTAGGTCACTGACTTGAAATCGATCGTACTTTCCCCTAGCTTTTCAATTTGTTGAACTTTCCTATCACGGAGAATTATTGCTGCTATTTCCCTAAAGATTTCTTCAAGCAGAAATGTAGTCTCCCCCCCCCCTCCGCCCCCTCCCCCTCCTCGTACTATCTCGCTATGAAATATCTTTTATAATTCATCTTTTTTTCTACTGGTTTTTAATTTTAAAAGCCAAACGCCACTGTTTTGTTCGAGAAAATGGCACTAAATGGATTCCTTTTAACACCGGATCATGTTCGTTGTCCATTCAAAATCATTTCTAATTTAGCACATTGTCGCTCAAATCTCGCTTATTTCATCCAACGAAGATTCCACTCCATTGCAGTGCATTAGACAAGCAATTCTCATCGGGGAATTTTCGAAAACGAACAATCCACTCAATTACTTAGGAAGTATCCACTCTGAAAGTGAAATGATCGGACGTAGCTTTCTACAAAATAGCACCTTTATTAAAATGATACGGTGAGGATTGAGTTTCCTTTTTTTTTATCAGGAAAACCTCTTGAGATATGGTTTATTGTGAGAGAGACGTTTACATTGCATTTTTTTTATGTGCTGGGGTTTGAGTTGCGAATCTTGTGTTTGTGCAAAATTTGAATTGGCCGTATAGTTATCGCTAGCCCATAACTAGCGGTCGATTTGACGAGAATGTTTGCATTGCAATAGTCATGTTGTTGGTTTAACCCATTATGCAGTGTTTCCCACCATGTAGACTTGGGGGAGGGGGATTTAGGATTCGAAAGGAGTTGGAATGAACTCCTTCCCGCCAATAAAGTTTGGATTCGATAGACAAATTTAATAGACAAATGTACATGAGCTTAGGAAATCTGCATGCAATGAAATACAACTTGGCTCCACCAGGATTCGAACCGCGGACCTTCTGCTTAACCTGCAGATGCCCTACAATTGAGCTGTGAAGCCAACTGGTGGTCTCGAATCACGGTATTGCAGTTGTTCTTCACTGATTGGGATTGGCTATCGCGTGAGCTTAGCAAGCCCTGCAGAGGGTAGACTTGAGGTCAAGTCTCTAGACAGTCGTATTTGGTCTGTCTGACGCCTATAATCCCCACACGCAACAGTCGTTGTTATGAATAGTACCTGCCTAGAGACTTGAGAAACCTCAATATTAATGCATTCATGGCGCGTAATATAATCACGCACTGACATGCAGTTGCCATAGAACAAGTCAGAGGAGTAACATGAATATTAATGTCGTCCTGCGTTTCGACCAATCAGCTCTCTACGTCCAATTCTGGTAGCAAACTCCATAGACCGTGTACAAAACGGAAACAGGTTTCTCAAGTCTGTAACTAGAGATCGATTAGACTTGTTTCCAGTCCATTCGCGACTACGCTGCTGCATTTTACTAACCTACATGTACCTGTCTAGTTACACACTTGACATCAAGTCTATGCAGAGGGATACACCCTTCAATGAGATAACCACTCCTCCCAAAGATCACTTAAGATACGACCCAAACTCCTGCCCTGCTTTTCCTAATTATTAAATATAAATAATGATTTCTGTTAAGGGTAATGACCCAGAGACTGCTGGGGTGAATTAATTCAATACAAATGTGTCCATGAGTTTGGGAAATCTGGATGCAGTAAAAAACAACTTGATGTGTAAATGGAAAACGTAACTTTATTTCTTGGCTCAAAATTCCCAATACACGGTAGTCAATCGCACTTGACTAACCATGAGTTTCCCAACGCATCGCAGCGGGAAAAAAAACGCTCACGGGGACATGTTATCCCGGGCATGTCATACTTTGTAGCTGGTTCATGCATGGCTAATCATAAATTCTGCGCAGATGTTTGTGCGAGACCCTAAAATAAATGCAAATTAAAACTACAGTAATCTCGGTGCTTTAGATTCAATTACGACTCCGGGCAAAAATTCTGCTGATGTTTTGAGAGAATACTGTTCTTATGCAAACAAGTACTTGTAATTTTGCCTTGAAATGCCTGCAGCTGTGCACGGTCTGTTGCTTTTAATGTTTAGAGACACTCGTTTGTTAATTTAAACTGCATGTGACGGATATTTGTAACAAAGAAGCCTTGTTTAAAGGCAGTATACATCATTGGTAATCTCGAAAATCAGAAATGTTCACAGATTTACGCCTAACTTACACAATATAAACATGATGACCGTAGAAAACTTCCCATGAAATGGTTTTGTCTGAAGTGCTATAGTCTTTGAGAAATAAGCAAAACAATTAGTTTTCGTCTCATGAGACGAAAATTTAATTCGCCCCAAAACCATTTCGCCCAAGTGCCATTTCGCCCCAAACCACTTCACCCGAGTGCCATTTCGCCCCAAATCACTTCGTCCAAACACTACATCGCCAAAATTCCACTTCGCCCCAAAACCACTTCGTGCACAGGCCGTGGTTCAGGTCGAAATGGTTCAGGGTGAAGTGGTTTTAGGGCGAAATAACTGCAAACCCTTTTTTGACTGTTTTCTCAAAAGTTAGACGAAGTACGGAGCTGGTTTTTGCTCAGGTTGGTTTTAATCATACATATCTTCAATCACACAGGGAGATAAAACTATTTGTAACAGTTTACCAATCATGTATACTATCTTTAAAGGTTTAGTGTGTCATTTTCAGATAAGTTTTTTTTTATAAAGGCATTGCAAATCTAATGTAGAATGTTGATAAACTAGCATGCATAAATTTCAGCTACATGTACACATAGATACTGAGCCGAATACATAAAAACTAGCAACTGCTGATAAGAAGAAGCACCGGGTACCGTGGCCGGGTGGTTTGGGTCATTGACTCGCAATCATGGGTGAAAACTTGGGGTTGCGGGTTCAAACCTCCCCCCCTCCCCCCCCCCCCTCCCCCCTCTCCTCCCCCCTCTCCCCCCTCTCCCCCCTCTCCCCCCTCCCCCCCCCCCCCCTCCCCCTCTCCCCCCCTCTCCCCCCAACCCCCCCGGCTGAGGTACCTGTGCCCTTGAGCAAGGCACTCAACCGCACTTGCTCCATCCTTCGGAAGGGATGTAAAGCCGTTGGTCCAGTGTGTTAGGTAACGGTAACGCACTTTAGAGGTCCCAGTGCATTCTTTCGTGAAGAGTAAGGGGATTCCCCGGTGTCTCTGGCCATTTCTAATTTTTCGTGGGTTTCCTCCCGCTTGCGAGTGACAGTGCAATGATCACTTTAGAGGAATCTTTGGTATAAATACCAGAAAGAAATCATAATAATAATAATTCTTCTTAGAACTCTGGATGCGGCAATATGGCGACATTTCGGGAAGCCTTTCCCCGGGGACCACCGAAATTTCGACACCTTATTTGTTTACCCAAAGCTTCTAAAAATGGTTCCAGACCTAAGAGAATTGGTTCTAGTCCTAATAAAAACGGTTTTTGACCTTAAAAAAATAGTTTTTGACCTAAAAAAATGATTTTTAAATTTTAAAAATATTGGGGCGACACCAAAATGTCGCCCTAATAGAGCGTGTCGCCCTAACATAGCTTTTTTACACACAAATTGTCGCCCTATCCTAGCATCCATAGTTTTTGTAAATGCTGCAAACGGTCGACACCTTGGAAAACCTTTCCCGAATGACCACCGAAATTTCGGCAAGAATCACTCAAATTGACAACAAATTTCTTTACCCAAAACTTCTAAAAATGGTTCTAGACCTAATAAAAATGGTCTTTGACCTAAACAAAATGGTTTTTAACCTCCAAAATATTGGGGCTACACCAAAAAGTCGCCCTAACCGACCGTGTCGCCCTAACATAACTTTCTACGCAAAAAGTGTTACCCTATTGGATAAAATAGAAAAGTAATCAAGCAGAAGCAAATGAAATTTAGCAATTGCTTGAACACATAACCCTTTGCTTTTAGCCAACAGTATTTTCTTAAGCTTCTTTAGTAATTGCTTGGGGTTCTGAACAATAGCGCTATTCATCAAGGGGTAACGCGTATTATGTAAGGGCTTTGTATAGACGCATAGGTTTGCTTTAGGTTTTCAGTCAAAATATTATATTTTGTGTATTAAAATTGACTGATGTTCTGCTATTCTTGCTAAAAACACAAGTAGACATACAATTTTTCCTATTAACCCATTTTTATAAAGCAAACAAATTTTGGATTAAGCAAATTGTTCTGCTTAAATTAAATTTAACAGCTTAATTAAATTGGCCCTATATGTTAAAGTAGTGCTTTTAAAGTGGTTGGCATTTTAATACGAAGCAGCATACAAATTGATAGGGTTTTTTTTCAGATAATGTCATTGCTTTGGGGTGGGGGGTTTGGTAGTCATTTACTAGTTCAATAAACTATACGAGTAAACACCGTGAAATAAATAATTAATGCGCTAAAGCTAAATTCATCAAACAAGAATTGCTAGTAAAAATTGCCAGAATTTTAATTTAAAATTGGGATTGTGGAACCGTTTCCCCATTGTCAAGCCTCGTTATTTAATCTTTTGGACAGCTGTCGGCTGAGTTTTTTAAAATGCAAATAGTTTAACGATAATCCCATGTTTCATATTAACAATAAGTTTGTTTTAATTGTAAGACTAAACTGGCTTGTTTTTTGCACGTTACAAATTATTATTATATTTTTTTAAAGGCAACCTACAGAGCATTTTTTGTGAAAGATACTTCGTTTTAAAAGAGCTCGTTCAGAGTTTTTTTTTCAGAAAATGGATTTCATTCTAACCTAAAAATCATATAAAATACCTCAAAAAAATACTATCCATTGGGAGAAAACAGGAAATTTGTAATCTCCAATTTGGATGTGGAAGCAAAAAGGTTGGTGTGATCACTGCACTGCTTTATGATACCTAATAAATTTGTTTACAAATCACATTTTTTGGGGGACGATATCCTTGAAAATATACAGATTGAGAGTGCGAAATTTCAGAATGGTAATGAGAAAAATATGACAAATGATATGGTATCAAAATCTCAACACCCATGGGGAAATGGGGGATTCAAAAATGTGATCTGAACACGCTCTTTTAAATGTGGAAAATGCCACCCAATCCCCCCTCACCCCTCTCCCCCCTCTCCCCCCTACCCCCCATCCCTCTCCCCCCTACCCCCCACCCCTCTCCCCCCTACCCCCCACCCCTCTCCCCCTACCCCCCACCCCTCTCCCTCATCCAAGTAGAGTAGGCCGATAGCCCCAAGGTGACTGCTCTAGTGTCCGCAACTTCGCTGTCCTCAACCCTTAGCAGTTGGAGAAGAAAAAAAAATCCCCTTGAACAACTTCCCCCTACCAATTCCCTTTCAATTACCAGTAATCTGTTATCACGCAATCGTGCACCGACAGAAAAAGCCACAGAGATTGAGACAGTTCCTACTTAACAAGCGATCATTGACAGTCGCATGTTTGCCAGAACCAAATCTTTTAAAACGTTACCTTTTTTCGTTCTCATTTTTCAAGATTAACATCACGAAGCTTAGTTGGGGGGTGGGGGATATTTGTCACGAGACGGGTCACGATTTTCTGTGCTACATTGGCAGTTCGTTGCCCGTTCGTTGCCCCTGTTCCTAGCAGTATTTTTGAGAATACACGTAGTTAATGCAGTTCATTATATTGCTGTAACATAGCTGCATTCGCCAGAGTACATGATTGGTAAAAGGCGTTCTTTTCACTCGTGATTAAAAGCCTACGTTGATAAAAATGCCTTTTAGAAATTTCAGCTACATAGATGCAGTAATACTTCATGTTTCTAATCGAAACACTATAAAAAAAACATACGCGCACGCTTTTTTAGTGTTTCTGAAGAAAAAAAGGTTGACGCGCAGGGTTAAAATTTATGTGTACACTAACGCTAAATATAGTGGGGTTTTTTTCCTTACCATTGCTATCAACACTTTTGTTTTAACTCGTGAGGTAAAATTTTGGGTAACTGCAAATAATGTATTAGGCTTCAATTGTGTAAATTTTAAATTTTACCCCGTGTTCATATTTGGATTTATTGTGGAAAGCCATTCACTGTGCAAATACTGCACGGTGTAGATAGTCTTGCGTAAAGGAAGAGAAAATAATTTAGAAAATTGCTTAATTCTCCAGAATATCGCGAGCATATCAAGTTTCGTTATAAAAGCAGCACATGGGAGTTATATTTTTCAAACTATATCCTTTTCTGACAATTTGAAAAATCACGTATAATCTGCATCTAAATACGTTCCACTTTGACTCGAGAGGGCGTGAGTGAGGTCACAATAGATTTTTACATACTTCACGGCATGTTAGCGTCGGGAAACAAGTGTCCAATCATCAAGTCATCCATGCAACTGTTAAAATTTTAAATTGTTTAATATGGCGCAGCACATAACTACATTGGTAGTTGCAAATTAATCTTATCTTATCAAAAATAATCGTATCAAAATTCATCTTATGAATGTGATTGACGGAATTTATACCTATAACCTTTATATTTGCACACTGTATAAAAATTAATGCAACATTTACATTTGTTGGCGCTAGATCAACACAGCACAAATTATGACACAGTTTCTGATATTCAGTGAGAAATATCAAGCCAGACTCGTAATAATGTCAGAAACCAGTTTTTGCTTTGGTAAAATGATGTTGCGTAGCAACCGAGTGCTCATGCCACGGGCTGCGATATTGCCGTCGTTTCCTTTTTTTAGGGTACCAACCGTAACTACGGGCACGACATTTTGATAACCATGCCTCATTGATTTCTTTCCGCCGTCAAGGCGGGGGATACATTTTTTTACTTTAGGGAAATTGGCGGTTCAAAGAATTTAATATATGGCCGTAAAAATGCCCGTCTGATGTGAACAATAGGATGGTAGGGCCCTTTGCTGTTGTAAGTAAAGGCATGCTGGCGAACGTCAATTACGGCTTTTGATTGCTTGTTGCAGTTTGCCGTAAAAATTGATTTGGGTTATTCTTACAAGAGACCTAGTCATTATTATCGTGAAATAGACTGTGCTTTTAGTGTTTTGAAGGTCTTTAGAGATGTTTGAATAAGTTTCGGGTAGGCTTTCTATAGCACCATGCAGATTGACCTTATTCTAAAAGAAAATACCTTAACATTAAAAAAAAATTATCGAGATATTTTCCTTTTTTTTTTGTGCATCTTCAAACGTTTATGACTGACGACAACTATTCCTAAATGTCAATTTTACCAATTGGCAACTCAAAATTGAGAATGGTATGCTTGGGTGCGTCTCTATTTGTGAACTGGCCATGAAATTTGACCTTTCTGCTGAAAACACACACAAACAAAATCTTGGTAAGTTTCTTCTGTTTTCAGTGTATACAAAAAATAAATTTAAGGTTTTTTCAATATATAATTTTTTTTTTTTTATGTATTTTTTGTTAGTATGGTACTCATTTCCATGTCGGATTCGAACCACCCATTCAGCATTGCAAGCTCAGTGGTTCAGTGTATCTACTACCTTGCCCCAAAAGCAGGACTTCTTGGGTTTGAATCCCATCTCGCAATACTCTTATCATTGCATCATTCACCAAAAACAGGATGGAAATTGTGACTCTTTCTAAAAAATGAATCAGTGCCAAAAAGTAAGTTTCAGCCTTATTTTCTTCCTTACTTACAGAGCAAATATTTTCTTGTACAAAGGAAATGTCCATTTACCAAATAACCTGATATCTTGCTGTCGCCAGTAACCAAATTTCTATTTATGTCGCCCAGGGTAGAATCTCGATATTTTCCCCCTGTCCATTGCTCTCGTGACAGTCGAACAGAAATCAAAGATCACTCGCAATTCTCTGTCATGTATTGGTTTTATTCCCTCGAGTTGGACTTCGCTTCGGCCAAAAGCCCGTCCTAAAAATAAATGAGTTTTCATTCCATTAAGCCCGTCTTAGTAGACGAGAGCATGTGGGGCTAACGAATGCACGCTCCTGATCCCTTTGTCATGACAAGAAAAAACAAGTTCGTGTTTTCTTATTTCCTGGGTGCCTCTAAAACCGCAACGAAAGACAGGCCATCGGGGGACCGTGTTCTGAGATATATTTTTTATTTTTTTGGTCGCTGCATTGAGGCGTTCGATGTTGCAGTATGTGTGCAAAATTTGAGGTGTTTTATACCCTTTTCCCACTGCAAACTGCTTAACCCGGAGATTTGCCACCCCGGGTTAAGCTTTTCTTACCCCGGGGTTCGTTAACCCCGAGTTAAGTTCCCATTTGTTTTGTTAACCTGGAGTTTTGCAAAACCCGGTGCGAACTTGCCCCGGGTTAGCACAGTGCAGTTTTCCACTAGACGGGGCATAGTTGGGATTGGAGGAACGGAAATCTGCAAACATCTTATTCCGATTTTCGAGTAGTCCCATCGAGTTGTTACTGAACTTGTCTATCGACCAGGCCTGGATGAGGAGCTTTATTTCTATTTTCCACACCTTCGTCCTCTTCTTTTCGTTATGAATTGAGATATACGGTGCTTGAGAAGCCATGCCTTAATTGGGGGAGCAAATGTGCACGTACGTATGTATATACAGTGTGTATGTATATGATCTGTGCCAACGCAGCGCACACTAACCCCGAGATTGCCTGTGAACACTTAACCCTGCTTGGTTTCCCACTACAATGCTAATCCCGGGGTTTGGCCGTTAACCCCAAGATTGCCATCGTTAATCCTGGTCACTGGCAGGGTTAACGAATACCGGGGTAACGGCCACATTTTTTGTCTTAACCTGGGGCAGAAAAAGAGTGGGAACGCTCGCGCTGCCTGGGATATCTCAGGGTTAAGGATTGCCGTTAATATGGACATTTTGTAGTGGGAAAGGGGTATTAGATTCTTGGATAAACTAGCATCAAAGATTGACCCCAAAATGTTTATTTGTGGAAAAAAAATCCATTGAAGATCTTATAAAGTTTGTTTTTCTGGCGCCGTAGTTAATGAGGATTTTGGCACGTTTTGGCATGTTTTGTATGAATAGCATCTAGTGTACTGACTGTGTCCAATGCGGACACAGCGAGTCAGTAAAAGCGCTCTGGAAGCGTACGTCCGGGCCCTGAAGGTCACACTCTATAGGTACACTGCACATGCTCTCCCACAGTCTCGGTAAATTTTCCCGTGTCGAAAAACGTCCTCATGCGGACAGCCAAAAATTTAGCCATTTTTCATTTTACCATCGTCTCGGTAAAACCTGCGACTCTCCGTTCATCTTTCTTCCATAATAACTTCAGTATGCAGTAAGGTCGAAGAATAAATTTATCATCTAGGAAAAGCCGGTTAATCTTTATTCTTGTGTCTAAAAAGACAAATTACACCTGGGTGTTATCCCTCATTTTTGTGTTTAGGTAAAAAATTATTTCAAGTCCTGATAACAAATTTTCAAGAACTATATTCCTGTCATTTCAGCTGGGCCCAAATATCATTTATTCATGCACACCCTGAAATACCATGCCCCCATCACATTTTTCAAAGACGCTCTAAAAAAATATGCCCCTTACGTTTAATCATTTATTATGACCGAGAATACGGAAACCACCATTTGTCACTCGAGTACAAGTTAAATGCCAACAACTGGATATTTCTGGAGAAGAAAATAAGTAAACGTTGGAACATGAATGATGTTTCTTGCGGGGAGGGGAAGGTCTTAATTTATTCATAAAGGTGGGTCGTATCTGTAGCCTTGACAGAACTGACAGATTGATTTTCATTCAGGAATTCGTGCTTCATGGATGGTCATTATTGCCACGTGGTTAGCATCAAAAGAATCGTAGCTCTCACGTTTCACACGCCTTTCACTTGATACTTATCACAATTTAAAGATGCATTCTGGCCACGATTGGGTGATTCCGAGAGATTTTGGGTACTAAAAAGCAACCCCAAAACTGGAAACTGCATGAAAAAAATGGTATTAACGTAGAATACAATGATTAACACAATACCTTAAAAATGTACCCTTCGTCTGTACATTTTTTTCAGTAAGAGTTTGGAAGTTGATCAGAAATGTTTTTTTTTTAAATGACTCATCAAGCATCGATATTAAGTGCAGATTTGATGGAAAAACCCAAATTTAGGAGTGAGAAAAAATGTTTGGGAGGAAACACTAAGAATTTTTGTATAGCCAGTCTCGTGTGTTTTAGGCATAACGTCTGAACCCATGATTTTCTCAATTCTTTCAAAGATATTTTTTGAGGTTTCGATGACCAAATTTTCATGCTCCATACTCAGGGCTAGTCTAGGTTCAGTACCCTCTATCATGTGATAGAGCTCTTCTTTTGTTTCGTAAACTGCCAAAATTTGTCCCATCCAAAACTTGTTTATGTTGTGCATGATACTTATTGGTTGAAGTAAAATGTCATATTTTTTTTATTAACAATTTTAATACAGATTTACGAAAAAAATCCCACAACAACATTTTGATTTTGGTCGGGACCAAAACCCCACAACAGTCCTCTACGATGCTATTTTTTTGTCCTGGGACGCCCAAATATATTAGGACAGTCTCAAGACTATCACTTGATTGTGCCCCATTTTCTGTCGTGGACCCGTCGTAACCCCGTCCTGCGATGTACATGTATGTGACGGAGGCTTTATACTGTCGATTTGTGATTCACACTTGAGTAACTTCAGGATATATGACCTTAAAGGCTTAACTGATCCTGATGATGACTTAAGACATATTCCTTCCTGGATGGTTTAATCTAAGATCAAGGATTATTCTTAAGAAGCTTCATTGATTCTTAAAGAGTTGTCATTTGTGCGACAGAATTGTTAAAGGTCGTAAAAAGGACTTGCCAACTTTTTTATAGCAAAACCATTGAATTACATGTTTTACGAAATGCCTTTTTTTACTATAAGTGACAGTGTGTTCCTCCCTATGCAATTATGGTGCATAGGTGTGTTATTAAAAGTGGAATTGTAATTATCAGTTGGGGCCAATTTCATAAAGCTGTTTAGCAGGAATAATTTGCTTAATCCAAAATTTGTTTGCTTTATTAAAATGGGTTAATAGTCAAAATTGTATGTCAACTTGTGTTTTTAGCAAGAATAGCAGAACACCAGTCAGTTGTAATAGAATACTAAAGTGATAATGTCACCATGGTTTTTGGGTCTACACTAAAACCAGTGAACTGTTTACCTGCGCTATACCAATGGACGTTTTAGATTACCAGCGAATGTTTAGACCCAATTACCATGGCAACTGACGTCACACTTTAGTAGTCTATACATGTAGAATTTCGACTGAAAAACAATTCTTATAAAGCAAACAAATTTTGGATTTAATATCCAAATGTTTCTGCTGAACAGCTTTATGAAATTGGCCCAGTTGGCCATCACTATAATCAGCATCAATACTTGGTTTAATTCTGCTCGTAACAGGGACGGACGCTTGCGTTACATTTTAGGCCGTCCGGTTACGAGCGTATATTGGAAATTTGCACACACGGTTTTTAAAAAGGCATATTGTCGCACTACAGGGTGTCCCAGAAAAAAAACCGGAACAGTTAGGAAAATCGTGATTGTGGGGAAACCAAATATCACAACCATGTAAAATTGGTTTTGCTAGATGTGCCAGAGCATCAGCTTCATTTTCATACCAACTTCATGTTGTTACAGTTCCGGATGGCTGCACAATTATTGTTTGACTTAAGCGGGCCTCCCACTGTGCGATTTTTGCCACGAATTTCCTACGAATTGGTACGATTATCGGAGACTGCCTATAGACTCTGCACACAATCGTACCAAATCGTAGCTAATCGTACCTAATTCGTGGCCAAAATCGCACAGTGGGAGGCCCGTTTTTTTCTGGGACACCCTGTATTTGTAACCCTTTTTGGGCCTAAGTTATCTCTTCAGAACAACCTAAACTTCTTTTATTTTGAGACCAGACAAAGGTATTTTCTGAAAAATATGGTCTGTGTTGCCAAAATGCTCCCTTTACTGTGGAAAGACTCAAATCTTGTGTTTGCTTTAACCAAACGACAAAACAGCTGAACATTGAAGATGTGTTTAGGCTTTGCTTGTTACTCTCCCAAAGGGCACGGACTCTTAAATTGACGTCATCAGCAATAGTTGTTTAAAGTAGGAAGACATCAACGGAATTGCAATTCTATTATATTGTTAACCGTAACCGTGGCAACAGAGTAGTTTTTTTCTTTTCTCTTATATTTACTTCGTCCAGCCTGGGCGGTTTTCGTAAAGACGTTTTCTTTTGTGAAGAAATTTGAAAGGAAATTGGCAATTATCTGCTAATAATAGTAGGAAAATATTTGGAAGACATTTTCCTAGAGTGCCTTGCGGCTTGTCAAAATATTTTTTTAGGAATAAATTACCGAATGCATTCATACACAAAATTCTGCCCATTGTTCGACTCAAGGTCTGTGACACACTGGGCAGATACTTTACCAGCTGAGCTATGAGGCACAGTGGTATACTCCATCAGGTTTTCCCCAAGACCTCTGACACACTGGGCAGATACTTTACCAGCTGAGCTATGAGGCACAGTGGTATACTCCCTCAGGTTTCCCCCGAGACCTCTGACAAACTGGGCAGATGCTCTACCAGCTGAGCTATGAGGCAC
The DNA here is from genome assembly GCA_037783545.1 of Henricia sp. BOLD:AAB3569. NCBI lineage: Eukaryota > Metazoa > Echinodermata > Asteroidea > Spinulosida > Echinasteridae > Henricia > Henricia sp. BOLD:AAB3569. Next base: position 261,591 of record JBBELK010000705.1, on the reverse strand, counting down.
AGTAGTATACTCCCTCGGGTTTCCCCCAAGACCTGACAAACTGGGAAGATGCTCTACCAGCTGAGCTATGAGGCACAGTGGTATACTCCCTCAGGTTTCCCCCAAGACCTCTGACAAACTGGGCAGATGTTCTACCAGCTGACCTATGAAACACAGTGATATGCTCTCTCAGGTTTTTCCCCAATACCTCTGACACACTGGGCACATGCTCTACCACCTGAGCTATGAGGCACAGTGGTATATCACTGGTGTTTTCCCCAAAGACCTCTGACACCCTAGGCAGATGCTCTACCAGCTGAGCTATAAGGCACAGTGGTAGTCTCCCTCAGGTTTTCCCCCAAGACCTCTGACACACCAGGCAGATGCTCTACCAGCTGAGCTATAAGGCACAGTGGTATACCCCTCAGGTTCCCCCCCCCCCCCCCACCCCCCACCCCCCCTCTCCCCTAGACCTCTCACACACTGGGCATATGCTCTACCAGCTGAGCTATGAGGCACAGTGGTATAACCCACTCAGGTCTTCCCCTACAAACCCAACTTTTCTCTCTGCGTTGCATGGATGCGCAACTGAGCGAAGTAAAAAACACAATGTTTTTTTGTGCCCACCCACGCATTTATCTCGCCTGCGATAACAAGCATTTGTTGATTGCAACAAGTACTATCATTTACTGATGAGTGACTCCCCTTTGGAAAAGCAAATGTCATTGGCTCTTACAGTGCAGTTAACCTGTCGTAACGTCAATAAAGGGATGACTTAGACATTTTGTTTAATAAAAGGAAAGTTCTCTTCCACATCTGGCTGGCACAAATGCACACCCAAGGGCAGTATTTAGTACACAATTGTAGAAGTAATGTATTCCTGAAATACACGTTTATGAAGCGAATAAGCAAATATTTTCTGTCGGAACTCGGCAATCCCTGTTTTGATATATGGACCAATTCAATGTTTTGAAAAATCAAAATTGACTTTTTTCACAAAAACAAAAAGGAAATGCATTCTCCTTTGTCACGAAAATAATCTTTCAACAAAATTAAGAAGTGGTAAAAACGAAATACTTTTTTTTTACCCATATAGATTTAATGATTGTAAAAAACCATGAAACTATTTCCAAAAGAAGCCCATATTTGACACGTAATTTAAAACAATTGTAACGTTTTGACCCAAAATTTCGATTGATCGCATTACATTCTATCACTTGTATTTTTGGTTTTTTTTTTTTCCTTTTATTTCACTCATTTTTAACTAAATTGTAATTTTCACTAAATTGTAATATGTATTTTCCAGCTGTAAAAATATGTAAAAATATGTAACTTGTTCAACACGGAATTTTGTTAAGGTATGTGACATATTTAAGGAGCGTGACCAGATCACATTTTTGATCCTCCCATTTTTCCCATGGGTGTTGAGATTTTGATATTATTTGTCATATTTTTCTCATTACCATTCTGAAATTTCGCGTCCTCAATTCGTATATTTTGAAGGGTATCGTCAAACATCAAACAAATCTGGCCACTCTCCTTTAAATGACTGCCAGATTTGCCGCTGGTAGTGGATTTCCGGCTGGAAGTGGACATTATCCAATACACGTCTAAATGAATATAGCAGATTTTGAGCAGATTTTTTAAACTTGAAAAAACATCCCTAATTCAGGGTTGAAGACATGCTGCTCGCACTTTGTACGCAAACAACTCTACGTAAATGGACATGATCTTCGATTATTTAAAAGCTTTTTGTGTCAAGAGCACTATTGTTAAAGGGCCCCTGAAATGCTCAATAACTTCATGGACAGTTTTTGCTGCATATGAAGGATTACTTGTGTAGAAAGACAATACTACTGTTCATTTTGATGCCCCATGAATAAAAAGTGGCATTTTTCAACTTTGAAAATGTCTTCACATAAACTCACAGAAAGAGGACGCTGTTTAATTGGGGCATGTCACTTTAGGACATAAGACTTCAAACTGGAATTGTGGAAAAATGCTGCAGTTTCCAGCCTTAGTTTTTTCATGGTTTGCAACAGGCAACATGTAAAACAAACCTAAACCGTCATGGGTTACACAAGTTTCAGCAAGTTAGAGAAAATTGTGGAAACTTTTGTGCACAGTTAAATGAGATTTTCCTGTGTTTTCCTAATGTGACATCACCACTTTGCTCATGCATATGTAAATTTTCATTAGCATAAAAATCAAAAACCTTGATTTTAACCCCCAAAACAACTTCCAAGTAGGGTTTTTATGATTGTAAATTAATGGACTAGTTCCATGGCACAGATTTCATTGATAAAAACACCATTTCAGGGGCCCTTTAAGGTGAACGATCTGATACTGTTTATCTCCTTGCTCCTCCTCCCCCTCCTCTTCCCCGCTTCCCCTTCCCCGCTTCCCCTTCCCCGCTTCCCCTTCCCCGCTTCCCCTTCCCCGCTTTCCCTTCCCCGCTTTCCCTTCCCCGCTTTCCCTTCCCCGCTTTCCCTTCCGTGCTTCCCCCTCCCCCACTTCCCCCTCTTCCACTTCCCCTCCCCTTCCCTCAAGCTTCAAACCTGTCTGACACAATCAGATTCTTATTGATATCGAAACAAACTTGACTTGGCTGCTCATCTGCCCACAAGCTAAAAAAAAACCTGACGTTCTCCTAACAGATTGCCCTCAAGACACAAGCGTCAATGACCTTAGCAGGTGCTGTGACTAAACATCGATAAGAGAGGTTTACAAGAATATTTTAGCAGTTATGTGCTTATTTCAACATCTTTAATAGAAACATGCTACAGGTCTATAGACCGTATCGAATAGCCGCCATTTCGTGGGGCAGTTTCTTTGTTCCTTGAGGACATGCACGGTTGCACATATTGTGCTTCCATTGTTGAACGGTTTACCGGTAAGTAAGAGAGTGAGACAGTGCACTTTGACCTTTGTGGGGGATGTCTGCTAGCTCTGTTGTGATTGGTCGGCGGGTTTGGTTGATTGACAGGTCAGAACTATGCATTGATTGACGAGTGCGATGTAAACTACAGTGCATTTGACGTATGTAAACACAAAAATTGTTACGTCAACTCGCTTGTGAGCTATATGACAGCAAAAAAATAAAAATCTAACAGAGTTGTTGTTCTGACTAACAGCCTGTTTACACTTGATCCCGAGCTCGGGTCAAACACCGAGCTCGGGATGAGCTCCGGATCACAAACTGAGTATAAATGCTCTTGGAACCAAAATTGGCCCTGGATCAGACCCCGAGATTTGGTCTTGCGTCGGCTAAGAAACGAACCCCGAGCTAGGCATTAGTTTGCAGTTAGATAAGCAATTAATCTTTACCGCATCCGCTTCACAGCCATTGCGGGGGGAAAACCCCGTAAAATTCAAGTATACACGGTACATGCACATGTAGGTGCGAATCCACATACAATCGCGGACGTGCCTTTGTTCCTCTTTTGTTTGGACATAGTCTATTTTTCCTTACTCTCGTTGGTTTTGTACAGGAGCTAATCGCGGACGTTCGCTTGTCAATCGCGGACGATATTGTTCTCTTTGTTAGACCTCCCTAAAACGTCCACGATTGTTTGGGAGAACAAGTGCACATTTTTCTGTACATCCACACGCACAGCATGACCTTTGACTGCAACTTCTGGTGCTGCGTTCGGGATGAACTACAGAATGTAAACGCGGCACTGACGCGGTTAATACTGACGCATTGTTATCGGGGGATCAATCTTGATCCCAAGCTCGGAACCAGTGTAAACACGGTCAAACAAGGTGAAAGTTTTCTGGGTCAGCTTTTGCCATCTCGTCTTTGACATTAACAGGTACCTGCCTACATGTAGATGAAATAATTATGACTGCCCCTTCTTCAAGATGCGCTCACCCTTCTTCAAGATGCGCTCACCCTTCTTCAAGATGCGCTCACCCTTCTTCAAGATGCGCTCACCCTTCTTAATACTAGACAGTTGCTCTGTCAGTCATTCCCTCTCTGGGGAGTAGTGATTTAGACTACCTTGCTATCTTGCAAATCAAAAATGAGGGCGCCTCAAGATCATTATGAATGATTGAAGAACTTGGCTATAAAAAGTCCAGTGTCAAAATATTTATGGATACTTGTTTTTTTGTTTTTTTTGTGTTTCATTTTTCCTTTTCCCCTTTTTCGTTTTGGTATTTAAAGATAGTATACATGATTGGTAAACTGTTACAAATAATTTTATCCCCCTGTGTGATTGAAGATATGCATGATTAAAACCAACCTGAGCAAAAAACAGCCATGTACTTTGTGTAACTTTTGAGAAAACAGTAAAAAAAGGGTTTGCACTTCTCCCTGAACCACTTCGCCCTGAACCACGGCCTGTACACGAAGTTGTTTTGGGGTGAAGTGGTTTGAGGGCGAAATGGCACTTGGGCGAAGTGGTTCAGGATGAAGTGGTCCAGGGCGAAATGGTTTTGGGGCGAATTTATTTTACGTCTCGCGAGACGAAAAATAATTGTTTCATTTTTCCTTTTCCCCTTTTTCCTTTTCCCCTTTTTCGTTTTGGTATTTAAAGATAGTATACATGATTGGTAAACTGTTACAAATAATTTTGTCCCCCTGTGTGATTGAAGATATGCATGATAAAAACCAACCTGAGCAAAAAACAGCCATGTACTTTGTGTAACTTTTGAGAAAACAGTAAAAAAAAGGGTTTGCAGTCATTTCGCCCCAAAACCACTTCTCCCTGAACCACTTCGCCCTGAACCACTTCGCCCTGAACCACGGCCTGTACACGAAGTTGTTTTGGGGTGAAGTGGTTTGAGGGCGAAATGGCACTTGGGCGAAGTGGTTCAGGACGAAGTGGTCCAGGGCGAAATGGTTTTGGGGCGAATTTATTTTACGTCTCGCGAGACGAAAAACAATTGTTTTGCTCATTTCTCAAAGACTATAGCACTTCAGACAAAACAATTTTTCAGGGGAAGTTTTCTGCCGTCATCATATTTATATCGTGTACGTTATGTGTAAATATGTGAACATTTCTGATTCTTCGAGATACCAATCATGTGTACTGCCTTTAAAAGTTGAGAAGTTGATCAGAATTTGTTTCTTTAAAACTACAGTCATCTGAAATATCAGGAGATATTTCTAAAAATTACGTAACACATGTCTGGGAGACCCAACAAGGTCAGACGCCTAGACAATTGGTGCTGATGAAATTTACAATGCTTCACATGAACGGTGTGAAATTTTGCTGCTCCATGGTGGCTATTTTGCAAAATATTGGCAATATTTGCATTTCATTTCTTGTAGAGTGTATTTTTATTGTACCAGCATTTGCATGTACATCGTCATATACTTCCCTTTGAAGAAAGTGCAATGTACATGTATGTCTTCCAAAATGCAATTACGCATACTTAAGGGAGTCACGCGCACTCTGTGGGTCATAAGCACGCAATTTAGTGCCTTCCTTTGTAAATAGGCAAATTAGATTGACTTGAAATACAGTTGCAACTGTTATTTTGAGCGTGTCGCAAATTTGACTGACCCAGTAAAACGTGATTGTATTTCACACTTTACATATTTGTTTAGTCCACGTTTTACATCTCGCCGTTATCGAAAAATAACCAACCGTGCTAATATCGTACCTACATGTACGTCCACATCCAAGTAAATTGAGCAATATGGTCCCAAATTAAACCTGATATCCAGTCTATTTTGTCTGTCGTTGATGTATATAAATCTGCTAAATCCATTACTTTTTTCGTCGGGTTTTGGCGTCGATGCGAGTTGAGGTCAAGGAGGCAATATGGAAGTGTTTTTCTCGCATTTTTTGCATCGTCACTTTATCTTCTGAATGAAATCACTTACTGTCTGTCCCGATTTGTGATAACATCTGTTTGAATACTCGGAATACCGCCTCTTCCCAACGGTTATCAAGAGATGATATTATTTGTTTTGCTTCAACAAGTCGGACATTAAGGACAGATTACACGATTGGAACAGTTTCAAGATCAGGAACAACAGCATTACATAACTAAAAAATAATGTTGATAAACTGCCTTGTAGAAATTTCAGCCACATAAACTCGTCAAAAAAAGTTCGGAAAGTCAAGTTTGACCGACGATTTCTCTCTTGTTACTAAATTATTTCCCTTGAATTTGGTATCCGTGGAAAGCCCTGTTATTCCTCTTTACAATGATGTGTCATTTGTTATGATTAAACAATTGGGGGATGTGCAGTATAGCGGAATATGGGGGCGGGTGTAAAGTAAAATGTCACAAAATGCATTGCTATTGTCAAAAAGTGCATTGACACATTCCCATCCTCCAAGCAAAAGGGGAATGCACTGCATGACATTAGCAGTGAATTATGTGACATTTCACTTTCCACCCACCCCTGTATTCCGCTATACTGCACATCCCCCAATTGATTAATCATAACAAATGACACATCACTGTAAAGAGGAATAACGGGGCTTTCCAATGATACCAAATTCAAGGGAAATGATTTAGTAACAAGAGAGAAATCGTCAGTCAAACTTGACTTTCCGAACTTTTTTTGAGGAGTTATGCAGTAATGCTTCAGAAAACCTTAAAAATCAATGCATGGTTTTTGTGTTGAATGAATGTTTTAAAAGCAGACAATTAAAAAAAAAACCACCTTCAGTTGCCAATTTCTCCCACAAAGGTACCATTTTACATAGGAAAAAAATCATGTGGTGTTTGTTACCATTCTATCAACAATTTTAGTCAGATTTTTCTTATCAACTTGTGAAGCAAGGTCTTTTTTTGCAGATCTTCTGTGATTTTTCAAATCAAGTAAATTTTTACAAAATAAAATCACTATCTCTGTACACTTCTGGGTTTCCTCTTACACGTTTTATTGCTATCTTTGGTATTTCTAGAATGCATTTCAAAAATGTTTGAGGTAAAATTAATAATAATAAAGTATTTAATTTCAGCACTGTTGATATATGTTAGTTCACACAAATCGTCACTTGGCTCTTAATGTCTCGATAACAGCACCGACAATTCAATTGATATATTTATAGTCGATAAAACATTTGTAATACTCCTGTAAGAATTTAAAGGATTATTTAAAGAATGTAAGATAAATTAAACAAATCTTGTTGTTTGAAAGAAAACCGACATTAATTGAAATTTATGGTTTGAGGGGGCATTCATAGGTTAAATCAGCTTGACCTGTGTTGACATGTTTCAGATGTCATGGGATTATGCAGAATTTAATTGATTCGATATTTGAGTTAAAATTGACTGCACCTGTCCCAAAGGTGTAAGATTGTCCCAAGGTTATTCAGCTGGTGATGCTGTATGGGTGCTATAGGCAATGGGTCAGGGGAAAAAATGCTGAGGTTAAAATATATTATACCATACCAAAAAAAAAGTGAGTTAAAGATAGTATACATGATTGGTAAACTGTTACAAATAGTTTTATCGCCCTGTGTGATTGAAGATATGCATGATTAAAACCAACCTGAGCAAACACCAGCTCTGTATATACTTCGTCTAACTTTTGAGAAAACAGTCAAAAAAGGGTTTGAGGCGAAATGGCACTTGGGCGAAATGGTTTTGGGGCGAATTGAATTTTCGTCTCATGAGACGAAAACTAATTGTTTTACTCATTTCTCAAAGACTAGAGCACTTTAGACAAAATCATTTAGGAGGAAGTTTTCTACGGTCATCATGTTTATATTGTGTAAGTTAGGCGTAAATCTGTGAACATTTCTGATTTTCTAGATTACCAATGATGTATACTGCCTTTTAAACATGTATTGTCCGCCAAAAATTCAACTCATGGCAAGGCAAAAAAACTGCCATATAAAATTAACGTTTTCCACTGGGTTGTAGATGTTTGAAGGCAGTATACATGATTGGTATCTCGAAAATCAGAAATGTTCACGATTTACGCCTAAGCTTACACAATATAAACATGATGACCGTAGAAAACTTCCCCTGAAATAGTTTTGTCTGAAGTGCTATAGTCTTTGAGAAATGAGTAAAACAATTATTTTTCGTCTCATGAGACGAAACTTCAATTCACCCCAAAACCATTTCGCCCAAGTGCCATTTCGCCCCCAAACCACTTCGCCCGAGTGCCATTTCGCCCAAAATCACTTCGTCCAAACACTACATCGCCCAAATGCTACTTCGCCCCAAAACCACTTCGTGCACAGGCTGTGGTTCAGGGCGAAGTGGTTTTTGGGGTGAAATGACTACAAACTCTTTTTTGACTGTTTTCTCAAAAGTTAGACGAAGTACGGAGCTGGTTTTTGGCTCAGGTTGGTTTTAATCATGCATATCTTCAATCACACATGGGGATAAAACTATTTGTAACAGTTTACCAATCATGTATATTATCTTTAAAATACAGAGTATGATGATTTTTCATTAAAATAAAATAATACAAAAATCAAATATAACAAAATAAGGACAATATAACCTTAAAATTACCCAACTCCTTTTGACTTTTCTTTTACTCCAGTACGAAGCTGCAGTTCCGGGCATCATCTTGTACGAAACAGCCAAATCCTTAAGCCCCAGCCTAACGGGCAAAGTACAGCCAGGACGACCCATTCACACAGTGTTGATTGAAGCTGGATTAGCTCAAGTAGACAAGGCTACCACAAGGTAACTTAAAAGTCATGTTCACACATAAATAATCCAAACTGGTCATGATCGACTTTTGAATTTGCGTTCATACATATGGCGGCGAAGCGTGACTACTTGTATATGGGTCTTTCTATAAATTAGGGGTCCAATGTTGGTGTCCCCCGTTACATTTTACATTATGTTTTTGTAAATTCAGGACACATTCTTTAAATACTTTCCATCTCAAAGAGTGAGTACATAAAGTACAATTCATACAAAATGGTTTAAAAGCCATTTTAATGATTTTTGTACGAAAAATAACACATATCAGGTGCAAAGGGGACACGAAATGTCACACTTTTGGACCCCTAATTTATAGAAAGACCCATATAAGTCCGTTTTCAATACTGGAGAGACCTTTTCACTACTATCATAACACTGTGCAATGCCAGTTATCTTCTCTCAAAACAAAAGAAATATCAGAAGACGGCTAATGCTTAAAAGCAGTGCTATAAAATTGGCCACGTGCTTTTCAAATTATGTAATGCCTCCAACATCCAACAGAATTACTTGACTCCCAGCCCCCGTCCCCCCACTCCCCCTCCCCACCTCCCCATCCCCCACCCAATCTGAAAACTAAACCTCCATTAACTGTCACTCACAATAAACCCCAGCATTCAAAACTGATCAGTACATGATAACATCTGTATTAAGCGTTCAGCCCCCGAGTCGCATCCCAACTCTCGAACGACGTAAATTTGGCCGTTTATTAAAGACGCTTTTCATCAATTGCCTATTGCATCTTTGCCATTTAAGCCGACGGCCTGATATTTTCATTAAATTGGAGACTCGGATCACTATATTGCGTGCTTTACAGTTAAAATCTAATTTAGCCCGGGATACGCAGTTGCAATTCCGTGCCTGTCACTCTTTGGCAAAATGTTTTTTTTGTTAATTTTTTTTTACTCGTCGGAATAAATTACAATGTTACCAGCAGTCGCGCCACTGGTGGCCAAGACTGGGATGGGCATTTTTCCCAACATTTTCAAAGTTCTACAGAGAGTAGTATTTCTCTATTTTATCCAATGGGGCGACACTTTGTGCGTAGAGAGCCCTATTAGGGTGACCCACTCTATTAGGGCTACAATTTGGTGTAGTCCAAATCAATTTTTTTAGGTCAAAATCCATCTTTTTCAAATCGAGAACCATTTTTATTAGGTCTAGAACCATCTCTCTTAGGTCTGGAACCATATTCGGAACCTCTGGTTTACAGAAATTTGGTGTCCAATCGATGTCTTTTAGCCGAAATTTCGGTGGTAGTCTGGCAAAGTCTTACCAGCGGGTCGCCCCTTTGCAGCATTAATTGATATTATTATTTATATTATTATTATTTATTTAGCTTTTTTCAACACAGTACAAACATACAATTAAAACAAAACAAAAAAATCATACATATTTTTACAAAATACAAATGACCAAAAAACGACCCTTTTTCAAGACACCCCTCCCCCCCCAAAATACTACCTTTTTTTTTCGTCAGCACCATGAAATGTTAACATTTTACAGTGCATGTAAAGTCGTACTCGGCCCTCGACCCCCCTCCCCTTCCTAAGCAAAGTTAATAGTGTTTGAACGATTTCTAAGACCATGAGAAACAGAAGCCATAAAGCATGGCACTTGTCAAATTGCCACCCTGAATAGACATGACATTATCTTCGTCATGATACATGTACTTCAAAATTATCTCATGTATGAATTTGGAAAGATATACCCAACTTTAATTGGGAATGGTATGCGCAGTCTATTAGGACAATTTCCCAGGTATTCGATTTCAAGGTGCCTGTAATTAATGGTTTTAAACTGCTGATATGTTTTGCAAATGCAATATTAATCTGACAAGCGCCAGAACTCGGCTACCTTGAACTGGAATTACTTGTGCAAATTAACTTACGGAGCAAGGTGTGCGTGCATTTGATCAAGGACAACAGGTTGCACTTGATACATGAACAAGGTACGCCCGGTATTGAATGGCAATTTTGTTTCTGAAGCCGTGTCCGTATTGGACTTGTTTTTCGGGAGGTTTTACCGAGATGATGGTAAAATAAAAAATGGCTAAATTTTACTGCTGTCCGCATTTGGACCTTTTCGACACGGGAAAATTTTACTGAGACCGTGGGAGAGTATGCGCAGTGTCCCTTGGCAGTATGACCTTCACGGCCCGGATGTACGCTTCCAAAGCGCTTTTACCAACTTGATTGTGTCCGCATTGTACTTATCGTCTTGGGAAGAGTTACCTGGTCAATTTTCCTGGGCAGTAAATGTGATTATTTCTTTGAAGTTCAGGTATCGTTGTGCAAACTTTTTGGTAGCCCTGCTTCATATTGTCTTTATTCATTCATGCGTGACGTATGTATCATATGAGTGGTATCAAATGAAAGATGAGGAACTAAGCTTTCCAAATATGTGTCATTTATTATTCAAGTTTGACATTAAAGTGTGAATAAACATCGATAAATCTCGGTTTCGTTTTTTCTGGGACACCCTGTATTGTCTGTAGACAAATCTTTTTTTAAAAGCACGTTCAGTTGGCAATTTCTCCCATTTTACACAGGAAAAAAAATCATGTGGTGTTTGTTATCATTGCAATCAACACTTTCACTAAGGTTTTTCTTGTCAACTCGTGAAGTAAAATGATGTATTGGGCTTTAAAATTCTCCAATTAATTTTACATCTCGTTTTTAACTTTGACAAATTGTCATAACACTCCTGTCTCAACGCTTCAGCAGTAACATTGAAGTGTTTGCTTCTAGTTCTCCTCAAGTGTTGTACATGCAGCTGATAAAAATCAACATTCACACTTGAATAAAGCATTCTAAATCAAACAAATCAGGAAAAACAACTTCTTTAAAATTGAGTTTCTTCGCTAATTTTAGTCTCCACATCACGAACATGAATGTCGCGCACCCAGTGATAAATTGACAACGCAAACAGAACTGAAGTGTGCAGAAATTTAAATGTACAAGTTCAGTCCATCTCCGGGGAACAAGAATTTTAGAATGCCTGAATGATTTCCGTCAATGTTTGCGAAGGAAATTCTTAAGATAAAATCGGAAAGCTTGTCTGAGAAGATTCAACACTTGCTACTAGGAAGTTAAAACTGTTTATTTCTATTGAAAATATTTGTAACCAAAGGCTTTTTAAAAAGTATATGGTGATATCGGCTCTTAAAGGCACAGGCTCGTCAGCAATGCGCGCCCACCAAATTCGTGCTCGAAACACGCAGCTTCATGCCTTTGCTATGGAGCTGCGTATTGCGTGGCACACATTTGGCGGGCGCGCATTGCTGACGAGCCTGTGCCTTTAAAGGCAGTATACATGATTGGTATCTCGAAAATCAGAAAAGTTCACAGATTTACGCCTAACTTACACAATATAAACATGATGACCGTAGAAAACTTCCCCTAAAATGGTTTTGTCTGAAGTGCTATAGTCTTTGAGAAATTCGCCCCAAAACCATTTTGCCCAAGTGCCATTTCGCCCCCAAACCACTTCGTCTGAGTGCCATTTCGCCCCAAATTACTTCGTCCAAACACTACATTGCCCAAATGCTACTTTGCCCCAAAAACACTTCATGCACAGGCCGTGGTTCAGGGCGAAATGGTTGAGGGCGAAGTGGTTTTGGGGCGAAATGACTGAAAACCCTCTTTTGACTGTTTTCTTTTGACTGTTTTTTGTTTTCAGTGACAAGCAATGCAGTGACGAAACATCGGTCTAAGGCTCCGCAGATCTGCTCTTGAGCAGTGCATTGTGGGATTGTTTGGTAATCTGTGAGTATATTGGAAGCAGCGTTTTTGTGTACATGTTTATCGCAAAAAGGTGATGTAATAAACATAATTTCATTGCATATGAAAATTTAGTGGTTTAAGCGTTGTTGAGAATGTGGGCAAAAGTCACATTTATGGGTTCAACATTTTTCAGTTTTTCTTTTTTGCGGTTGCTAACCCAATCAGTGAAAGGTTTTCTGTGATTCAAGCATACTCATAGACTACTAAGAACGTGTTTACACTGGTCCCGAGCTCGGGATCAAGATTGATCCCCTAATAAGAATGCGTCAGAGTTAACCCCAATGAACCCAAGTGCCGTGTTTACATTCTGTAGTTGATCACGAGCACAGTGCCAGAAGTTGCAGTCAAAGGTCACGCTCTGTGTGTGCGTGTACTGATCAATGTACGTGCATGGGTTGTGCATGTACATGTGTACAAGGCCACTTGAATTTCGCGGGCTTTTCCCCCGCTACGGCTGTGAAGCAGATGCGGTAAAGATTAATTGCTTATCTAACCGCAAACTGATCCCGAGCTCGGGATCGAACCCTCCGCCAACGCGAGACCTAAATCTCCGGGTCTGATCAGGGGCCAATTTTGTCCCGAGAGCGTTTACACTCAGTTTGTGATCCAGAGCTGATCCCGAGCTCGGTGTTCGACCCCGAGCTCGGGATCAAGTGTACTGTAAACAAGGTGTAAAGTGAAAACGTCACCCTTTGTGTGTTGCCAAGGTTACTGTGTTTACACTAAAACCAGTGAACTGTTTCCCTGCGCTTTAGCAATGGGCGTTTCAGATTACCAGCTAATGTTTGGACCCAATTACAATGCAGGGGTCGAAATTAACCTGAATTTCATGCTGGTCAGAAGGACCAGTAGATTAGAGAACTCTACTGGTCCTGCTGAAAATTTGGTGGTCCACCGGTGCTTTTCAAAATGACACCGAGATACTGCAACACTTTCTGGTTTAAGGTCATTGAGTGCAGGATGGATGAGATTGCTTTTTGATCCAACACTGGGGCATGTCTGGAGAGATCGGAGAAATAAGTGTAGTTATCTGAAAATGTCTAAAGCGATCAGGAATTGTTTGTGGTAACCAGGAATTCTTTGCATTGAGTAAGAAATGTTTACTGTGGATTAAGCATCAGAGAATGTTTCCATGAGTCATGAAATGTTTTCACTGGTCCATCAGACCAGTGGTCCTTCTGATTTTTTTACTGGTCTCGGACCACGGGTGCAGTGTTAATTTCGACCCTTGCAATGGCAACTGATGTCGCACTTTCGTGGTCTATTACTGCATATTCATGACATATTATGCATATTCTAAAAAGCTCATGCATATTTATGATTGGCATTGTCCTTTTTGGTTTAATAAGTACAAAGATGACGGCACAGCTTCAACGTTCTTGGTTCCAAGTTTTTGTATTTAAATGATGTAACATAAAAACACATTGTGTCTACTTATTGTGACGCCTGTTGAGAGGAACGCTTGACCCCGTAAATAACTGCTTTGTAAAGAGTCTGTAGAGATGCTCATTCGTTTTTCTCACAAATCGCAACAGAATCCGCTTATTCAGGCATCAGGGTTGAAGTCGAGTCCATCACAAGTCCAGAGCCGATAAAATTACAAGTCCGTGACAAGTCCCGCACAAGTCCAGTAACAAGAAGCAAAGGATGAACACGCACAAAAGAATGCCTTTGTTGGAGTTCATTTGAATAGCTTATGACTTGAATAGACCAGTTGCGCGATAGATTTGCATAAATCCTGGAGTCACGCCTTATATTTACATAAATGCTAGAGTCCTGCCTTCGCGCTATATGGTGCTCGCGTACGAGTGACTCAAGCACCATACTATATCTGGAAAATCGGCCCTGTTTCTTGGTGGTGCACGCTGGTACCGGTAAATGGTAATCGTGCGGTACCTGGAATACCTTGCACATTACTCTACGTATTTCTAAGCTGCACCATGTTGATTGAACATGTTGATTAGCAAATTCAAACTAGTCACATAACCCAATATCGTTTCTCTACTTTCTTGAATGCATGAATTGCAGTTTGGAAACGTTCCAGGTTTCAAAGTTGACATCGATTTCAAGTCAAAAAACACGTTCTATTTCGTTATTTTGACGAAAATTCACGATGACTACACGTTTCAACATGTTTATTTCAACATGTAATTTCGGATGGTCCAGCTTAAAATGTACAAGGTATTCCAGGTACCGCACAGACTTTTGTGCCGGTTACTATGGACCAGCTTGCACCCCCTGGAAACGGCCCGATTTGCCAGGTAGTCTGGTGCTTGACTCACTCGCATGCGAGCGCCATAGCGTGAAGGCGGGAGTCTAGGATTCATGCAAATCTTTACGCAACTGGTCTATTAAGACCCAGGGACTTGTGGTGGACTTGTGAAGGTTTGTGATAGACTAGTAATAGACTTGTGAGGACTTGTGAGGACCTTATGTACGTGCCAAGGAAACAAAATGGCATACCATTTTAGTTGTTACTAGTCTAAAATTTTGAGAAATCGTAGTATTTCTTCACTGTTGGCTACTTCTAATCAAAAGCGCTGCAGAATATTAACCTTCAAAGTGCATTTACCCTGTTTAGTAATTCGCTTAGTGCTGTACTATTTGTCCTTGCAAAACCAAGCAATTAAGTGCTAATTTTTCAGCTAATTTAAAAGTCTATCGACCTTGGATGAAAGATGTTCTAGGGCAGGAGAGCTTAATTTTACGACTCAGTCTTGCATTATTCAATTTGTTTTCTTCTTCAAATACTGAAATTTGGGTTGAGGCGATGAAAGATGTTCTAGGGCAGGAGAGCTTAATTTTACGACTCAGTCTTGCATTATTCAATTTGTTTTCTTCTTCAAATACTGAAATTTGGGTTGAGGCGTAACAAAGCACTTTTTCTTTTCAAGACAGATGGCACACAATTTTCTGACTCAAATCTTAGTTCCGAAGTTAGGTTGTCAAAAATATGTAAAGTTTCCATTCGGCTCCAGATTCGATTTGTCAACTGAAAAAAACTTTTTGTTTAATTTTGTTTAATTTCTTTCTCTTAAAGGCACAGGCTCGTCAGCAATGCGCGCGCGCCAAATTCATGCCAAAGTCATGGAGCTGCGTATTTCGTGGCACGAATTTGGCGCGCGCGCATTGCTGACGAGCCAGTGCCTTTATCTTATTTTCGTTTTGTAATCTTGTTAGGAAAATTGAAACATGTTAAACCAATGCTGCTATATTGTTGACATTTTTGTCTTTTTTTCTTTCTTCAGAAAACACAACTTTGTAAATTCATTTGGTTAAAGAGGTAATTTTATTTTTGTTCTATCGGGAGTTGTGACCACCGTTATCAAAGTACAAAGGGTTTTCAGAACTTGAAGCAATTGCTTCCCAGATTTAAACGCTTTTCGTGTCAAAACACCAGTCGATGTGATAAACGTTTTTCTCTTTATATGTTTTGTCTGGTTTCATTGTATTATTTATTGTCTGTGTTCGTGTTTGCAGTATCGTGTTGTTTTGATAAATGTTGGCAGTTTTTGAATTGTGTTTGTTTGTTTGTGTTTACTCCATTTATTTGTTTGAAGGTGATCTTGGGTTATCCTATTCTTCCCCCATGGTTATCCCAAGTACCGGGTAACTGTTTCAAAACTTAAGAAATCATGTTACAATGAAACTTGTAAATATATAGTGGCCAAGGTGTAAATCGCAAAGGTGTGCGGCGGGCTTAATTTGTCACGAAAGAGTGCTCTGGGATCGTTTAAGTGCATTACCCAACACACTGGACTAACGGCTTTTCATTAACAATTTAAGCTTTCACGGAAGTAGGAATTTTTTTTTTAAACGTTGCCAATCCATACGTGTACAATAAGTAGTAATTTATCTTCCTTAAATACGACCTTCGCAGTGGACAGTAGTTGCTTGGAATTCACCTACACCTTTTTCTCCCCCTTTTTCTGAATTTTTACCTTTTTATATCAAAAGCGTTCAGCCAGTTTTATTGGAAATGTTCCACTTTCTGGTGTGTTTACGTGTCAACACTGCTATACCCCATATTTACCCCCATACACCCACTCATGTTTTCACCCCCACACTTAACAAAATCTAGAAATTGCACCCTTTTTCTAGATATCAATATATTTTATCCAATCTTGGAAATTGAGTCTAGGATCGCACAGTCATGGCCGAGTTTTCGCGATCGTAACTAGAACCAATGGTCAGATTAGTGAAACGTCAGCAACGTATCTCTGGTTATTGTCGCGAAAACTTAACACATCCTGTGCAAAATAATCAGATTCATTTCGTCAGAGAGGGTAACATATCCAGGGCTTTTCAATTTATTAAATGCGCTCTCTAGACAAATCACACGTATTGCGGACGTGGGCGACGTTGTTGGAATTGTAAACGCGCTACCGACCGGTGGCGCTGTTTTCCTTGCCCCGTGGCCGCAGCTAGCTCACAATGTCAGGGGCGGGTCCAGGAATTTTTCCAGGAGGGGGTTTTGCCACCAGGGAGGGGTTTTGCCCGTCCGTCGTGCCTAGCGTGGCTTACGTAGCGCGTCTCGCATCGCATCGCATCGCGCCGCATCGCGTCGCGCTGCATCGGTTCGCAAGATCACTCCCATGTAATACATGAATACAAACACACATTGATCATTCAAGCGAGTCTTTAATATATACATATATTTACCATCTCCGATCAGCCTCCAAAACAACACTTCAGCGGAACATCTGTCAGAATGGTTTTTCCCGAGGGGATTTTTTTTCCACTCGAAAAGATACTGGGTACAAGTAACATCAATGATTGTGTTGACATGAAGTGAAAATACGGCGACGCCGTTCTGGCGAGAGTTTAATTCGTGCGGGTGATGCACAGCTATTTTATGCTAGATAGAGTAAGCGAAAGTTGTAGCACTTTATTCGCATGTTATTGAACTTTCCCGAAGTTAAATATAGATTACATGATTCGAAAACTGTTTACAAACGGCGTCATCTCCACGTGATCCAGGATCTGTATGATAAAAAACAACCTGTGTATAAGTCAGCTCAGTACCTCGTCTACGTTCCGAGAAAACAATGAAAAACTGTGTCCATGCTTTCAAGAAATTGTGCGAAACCCCTGTCCTATTTAGGCTGGTTCCCTTGCTATACTGCACGGAAAACAGACCCATAACACCAAGGTAGTCAGGGATCTAGATTCGTTCACACGGGGGCGTCATTGTAATAAAATACGTGCGCACAAGCATTTATATACATTTATCTTCAGTTAGTCGTTTTCGAATAAAAATATATCTCTGGCAGAATCATTGCATTGGACAGTTGGAACCACTTCTATCTTCGATTTGAGCGGGGTTTTTCGGTCAATGGTTGATGAAAATGTTGAGACATTAGAAATTGTATACTCGGCTTTATTTCCCAGCAAAGCTCAGTTTTTGCCAAAATTCGTGCAGCGTTCGAGTCTAAATAATTATTTTTGCCGTGGCCCTGAAAAGAGCAATGATATCACTTTTCCAAACCACGACACGTTTGATGGAAAAAAACTTGTTCGTCAACACACATCCATATTCGCTCTTTAATAAGCTCCGACAGTTCCGTGCTAACTTGCACAAACATCAATCATTGTGCAGTGTTCAATGTAAGACATTAAAAGGCATCAATCGTGCTAAGATCGCTAATACCCACACCGCGGCACTTCAATTATTAAGAACTAATTTCGGCTGCGCGGCGGGCCGCGGAAATGTAGCGCTAATCAGATAGGTTTTTGACGCGTGTGATTAAGCAGAGCTAGCGCTGCGGCGAGCTTTTTTGGTTTCGGAGTTGGATGATGTTCGATTTTTGTGTTTTGTATAAACTGGATTTATGCTGGGTTAAAATATGCATTTGGTTTGACCTATAGACTGCTGAAGTGTGACATTTTATTATGGTAAAAAGTACCATTGCAAAAGCACAGGGACACGGTTCAGTGATTTGTTAGATTAGAGCCATAGACTACTAAAGTGAGAACGTCACCCTTTGTGTGTTGCCATGGTTTTTGGGTCTACACTGCAGTGACAGAACCGTTTCCCTGCGCTTTACCAATGGACGTTTCATATTACCAGTGAATGTTTAGACCCAATTACCATGGCAACTGACGTCACACTTTAGTAGTCTATTGCCTTGGCAACTAACAAAAGTTGACGTATTCACTTCGGCAGTCTATTCGCTGGCAGAGTCGTGACGTCACATTCCGGGCGCTGGACATTAACTATGGTTACTGGTTCACGCTCACGTTTTACATCCATTGTGTTTGACTTGCAATGGTTTGCTCATACCTACTTACCATACCGCCTTATTTTGTGATGTTTGTAACAGAAAAAATCAACAGAAAATGTTCCCGTTGTGACTCCTGTGCAAAACGAATGGAGAAACCCGTTGCCATGCGAGTAGCGTGAACCGTTGTCAAAGAAGTGAGCGCGTCCGCGCGGAAATTGACGTCACACTCTGCCAGTGAATTGAAAGGCGTTACACTTTGCCGAGTTGGATGGCGAGATATGGCGAGATGCGGCCGGATGCGGCGAGATATGGCGAGATGCGGCGAGATATGGAGAGATGCGGCGAGATATGGCGAGATGCGGCGAGATTAGCGAAATGCGGCGAGATGCAACTTGCCGAAAAATAGCAAATCGTAGTAGGTCTTCGATATGGATCGTAGCTATTCGGTGCAAATCGGCAGCATTTCTGGGAAGCCGACATGCGTACGACTTGCGTACGACATGCGTTTCACATACGTACATAATGCTTCTGGGTGCATAAATAAGCCTTTTGACGTCTGGTGTCCTGACGTACTTCCATTCACATGCACACTTAGTATCCACTTGACCAGACTAATTGTTTGTCGCTATGTGGTGCACGTGTCAGGTTTGAAGTACAGAATCAATACCGTGCTCATCGTAGGAGAAAATGGCATAAAGCAACCAGACTGTTGGTTGCTAGGCAATGGCGTGCACCACTTGGCAACAATAACATAGTATGTGACTTTTTAAACTGCACCTTCATTTACAAGTGAAGAATTTTGGCGCCAGATTGGGATTTTTTTTCAAAAATCGTTTTACCCTTTAAAATCTTCGTAGGCACCTCGCGATACATGGCGGACCGTGATGATTTGGTGTTCGACAATTATACGAAATATGGCTGTTTTTTTATATTCTCTCAACATGGAGCGAGTTAGTTTTTTGTATAACATGTCGCTTTACTACGCTTGACAACAATCCACATACGGGCGCTTGCGGAGCGCGCGTCCCGGCCAAAAACACCTGCTGCATACGATCTCAATAACCTATCAGCTTTTCTGCCCGGAAAACACCGTCACTGCACGGCGCGAGAAAATTAGAAGAAGCACCGCTTTGGCTTTTGGTCATGTCGTGGCCGGGGCGCTTGACGGAAATCCATCCGGCAATATACGATCAATAACGTAGGAAAAGACAAAATACGATCCTTGTTTATGATCAAAGGTTGTCCGGCCGGACGAACGGGGCTTGATGGGGGCGTATTGACTGGGGCCAGCGGGCGTGTATGCCGTCTTTTGTCGGTTCGAAGCCCCACGGCGTTTTGGGGCATAAACATTCCTAAACGCATTAAAGATGTACAATCCATGCGTTTTGGGTGTGGCACCTCGAAAAATAGAATGTTTTTGAATTGATATTTTTTTGGAAACATAACAGTTATTCGCTTTCAAATGAGACATCAACGGAACAATTCGACCAATGTTTAGTTATCAAACAATTGCTGTTAATATTTTGAATTATTGGTGGTCCGCCAATAATTCAAGGCGTAGACTTGCCCAAGTCTGACCTCCCGTGCTCGGTCTGCAACACGCAGCGCACAGTGCGCCCTCCGGACCGGTGGCCTGTCCAATCTGTTTTCTTCCGTTTCCTCTGTCTTGGAAAGTCTTCCGAGACGGAAGATAAGAGATTTGACAGGCCACCAGTCCAGAGGGCGCGCTGCACACACCGCGTCACAGACCAAACACGGGAATTCAGACCTGGTAAGTCTATAGGCAAGGCGCAAAAATAGCTGTATAAAAACGGCGTTTTTCACAGGGTTTTCGATGTCTCAAAAACAAAGCATGATGTTTTTTCGTTAAAATAAAGAAAATGCTTTAAAAATTCGTTCGGAGAAAAAAAATCGACTTTACTGAGAACCACGGACAATATAACTTTAAGCACGTTTTTAAAAGTACATCTACATTTTTGTAGTTATGTATACATGGTAACGCAAAGTTAGCATATTTGCGTTTATATCTCAAACGCTGTTTTTACATTGAAAAAAAAAAGGCATATTTTGACGTCAATTTACTTTTTCAATCTATCACTTGCATTGCAAGTGTAAAATGATAAATGAACGAGTCTGTTACTAGACTAGTCAGTGCTTGGTACCCAGACGTACATGTAAAAAGAAGTGTTGTTAGCATGCATTCGCGTAGACTGGTTCCCGTCCCAATATATACCTACAATCGACAAGACGTCTGGATACTACGTAGGGAACTGGATCCAGTCTAGCATTCGCGATGGGCCTTAAGTTGGCCTACTGCTTACAATTACGTACGAGACAATGGTAGCCGGCTATGTCATTGGTCAAAGAACCATTCATTATTTTCGGACGGTATAGCTATTAGTTCAGACGCAACCTTACAAAAATAGTTCGGAAATGCAAACTATGCGGCCCAATTTTGCCTATCCCCTCGAACTGTCACGTTAAATTAGCGGCATATCAAAGTTAACATCCCAAATTTAGCCTCCGATATTGAGGATAGCGAAAGACTTATCGCTCCCTAGTCCTACTACGATGTAAAGTATTTGGTTTGCCTTGCCGCGCGCGGAGATCAATGTTTTAATGGATTCCATTACGGGAAAACTCATCCAGGCGTTAGCTTTGAGCAACCGAATCTAAACACTAATTGCCCAGGGATGTTTTATGAAGGACACGCGACCTCAGTTACGAACATTCACATGGCCTTTTTGCAATTTCATTGCAAATTTAATGTCAAATGTCACGATAGTACAGTCGTCACAAATTCAACTAATGGCTTGCACTGGTTGTTACTGACAAACCGCTCATTGGTTAAAGATAGTATACATGATTGGTAAACCGTTACGAATAGTTTCATCTCGCTGTGTGATTGAAGATATGCATGATTAAAACCAACCGGAGCAAAAATCAGCTTCGTACTTTTGAGAAAACAGTCAAAAACTGGTTTACAGTCAATTCGCCCCAAAACCACTTCGCCCTGAACCACTTCGCCCTGAACCACGGCCCGTGCACGAAGTTGTTTTGGGGCGAAGTGGCATTTGGGCGAGGTAGTGTTTGGACAAAGTGGCCTTTGGGTGAAGTGCTTCAGGGCGAAGTGATCCAGGGCGAGGTGGTTTTGGGGCGAAATGAATTTACGTCTCGCGAGACGAAAAATAATTGTTTTGCTCATTTCTCAAAAACTATAGCACTTCAGACAAAACCATTTCAGGGGAAGTTTTCTACCGTCATCATATGTTGATATTGTGTAAGTTAGGCGTAAATCTGTGAACATTTCTGAGTTTTCGAAATTACCAATGATGTGTTCTAACTTTAAATTCACGACTACATCACAAACATATTTCGCGAAAACGGCCGAATGTTTTCAAACGAAGCCAGCAAATTTACAGGAAATTGCTGTTTTAATTTTACTCAGCAAAAAAAGTGAACTTATCTTATAAGTTTCTTCGAGTCCCAAATCTGCCGCGTGCACCCGGTCAAATTACATAGCAACAACAATTTAGTCTGGTCATCTGGTGTGCATGTAAATGGGTACGTCAGACACTATTTACTGGAAAACATGCAAAAGCTATTTGCTAACTTTGTTATCCTATCCCCAAATATCCATCGCGAATGTATCGTTTGCCGGTATATATACAGACGAGCGGACCTACATCCACTAATATTTGATCTATATCAGTTTCACAATCCCCCAAATTGGAACTGCCGTTTTCCTAACAGCTGTCGCGTGATCTCCTCTTGCGCATGCTCCATTGACGATAACCATCTAGCGTTGCCATGCCAACGCAATTCAATCTTGTAAAAGACCACGCGCCTTGCTGTGAACTCTGATGTTGCCAATTTGCGCGAACTTTGAGGGGACTTTTTGAGCGGACAAAATCGATAACAAATCTAATTTACTACAGTCCATGGATCTTGTTACACGCGCTTCTGCTTTTTAGCGCGTTTGTTTGGTGCATAGTACGGTGACTGGCATGTTGTGGCAATGTCGGAATCACAGTGTGTTCGAATACTCTTCCGAAAAGGTTTTCTCTAAAACTGAACAGACCCTTTTTTCGATTACGGAAGAAAATTACGAACCAGGAAAGTAGTCGCGATCTATTCTTTATAAAAAGAAAAATCATAAGTTATTAAGTTACTCGTGTGTGCACTTGGGGACAATTTGTCCTGAAATTTGATTTAAAGGGCCTGAAATACTAAGTAACCTAACGCACAATTTTGCTGCATATGAGGGATTGTTTTAGGAGGAAATACTGCATGTTTATTTTGATGTGAAATTAATAAAAGGTAGCGTTCTTTCAACTGTGAAATTTCTTCACAAAAACCGTCGGAAAAACTGGGCATGTCAGTTCAGGAACACACAGGAGAATTAGACAATTATAAAGATTTTTACCTGTGTACACAGCCAAATATCCGTGTTTACCTTTTTAACCCTCGGAGCTGCAAAGGGGAGCTTCCGAAAGGCACATTATTGTATTTTTGTTTAACTAAAAAAACCTTGGCCCAATTCCGCTCAAACTTCATGTAATCCTCAACTGATTAAATCCCCTAGTCTGTGCCCCTGTAGTCATCTTTAATGTTGGGTTCACTTAACGGTCAGGCCTACACTGGGAATCTTGACCTCAAGCCTAGGCCCATTGATTTGTGTACAAACGTACATATGTTCTTTGAGTAAGGCCCTTTTGCAGCCGTGCGTAAAAGCAGCTATCAATCATCCTACTGCAGGCCCAGTAAACAGCTGTGTCTTGAGGGGACCTCCATTCATCTATTTAGGCCATTATAGAAAGGGTCGTGTCCGCCAAACAGTGTTATTTACGCGTTATACAAAGTGCCTTCCGGAGTCTCCCCTTGGAGCCTCCGTTCAATTTTTGGGCGGTGCTTCTCCGAGGGTTAAGACTTGCTTAATAATTATGCTGAACGCTTTTTCGTTCTTAAACCTGTGAAAATGGGTGCAAAGACGTCTTTAAGTGCATTTTGGCAGAACAGTTTTCAAAATCCACATTAATTTAACATTATTTTCATTATATCCCCGAAGTCCATTTCATGCAGATATACTTAGATTTGATTTAATTATAGACCAGAAAAGAGGTTTTCAATATTGCAAGTATCTCCGAAATGGGAATAAATTAGATCGAAAGTGCGTATCCGATATTCAGCTGGGGATCATTGATACTCATTCGGTGTTCTAAGACACGTGCGTTTAGCATCTCCGCTCAGATTACAATCTTGAAAGTCCATTTCGACTGGATATTAATGGAGCGCGCAAACACGAGCCCGTACGCGCGCTGTTTACGCGAATCGTCAAGTGTCCATATCTACTCCGATCCCCCCAAAATAGCGCACGGCTTCAATTTTGATCAGAAAAAAAACTCTTTCATGTTCGCCGCGGTTTGACGCCCCTACATTTGCATTATCGTGTGTGAGATGGATGGGCTTGATTGGGCCGCAAAAATGGCGGTGTCCGTTCATAACCGGACTCCCGCCGAATTAGGAAATAGGCGGGAAGTTTGTTCCTTTCGATCATTGTCAAGCATATTCACGACATAGAACACCATTTCCCCAGGCGAAAACCTCGACAAGACATTATTTTATGCGCAAAGCATTCCGGCCATAATTGTACCAAATAGGGCCTAAGCCATCCTGCCGACAAGGAAACCAGAATTTAGTCATTTCAAATAAATTAGACAAATTTATTTCAAATAATATATTTCGTACTCTTTAAGGATGCCGTTATTTTTCTTTCCAACAAACACAAATATGCACATGATAACAAAGACTGGAAAACCTTTAGGCGCACTGGGCAACAAGCGATTTTCGTATAATATATGACGTAAACCACTTTTACGACAAACTGTCGAACATAGAACTCTTTCTCAAATTTATCTTTTTTTTTTAAAGAATATTTTTAATATTTTCTTTGAAATCTGACCTTTGTATCTGATCTACAACACTAATGGCGCCCACAGTCGAACTACATTAATCTTGTCTAGTTCCGTCCCGGGTTCCGTTTCAAGACACGGCGATAATCTCGCCGTGTAAAGTTTGCTTCATAACCAGGCTACATTCACACCATCGTGTCTCCCCTAAAATCTCGTTAAAAATGACTGGAGCCAAAAACACTCGTGACGATCTCCAAATACAAGAAACTGAGGAATAAATATTAATTAGGATTTCAACGCCTTCAATGCCTGGTTATTCTGAGCGGTATCGGATGAAGAAATCGAAACCTGGGCTTCGCGAGAATAATCAGGGTTTCTAGACAGACGAGCGAGAACATGGTGCGTCAGAATCTATAAATTCCGCTTCGTGACGCGGTGGAGACCGTTAGTTGACGGGAGTTTTCGGCAGTTTGGACGAACGCGTGCTTGCTTATACGGTTGTTGAACAACTGAAGACGTCAGATACGCTCTCAAAAAAACACTGTTTTATTCAACTATCAATTCTTGATCAGAACAAAAGTTTGTTGAATACAAGCTAGGCACTGATCGACTTTGGAATAGACCATTTGTGTGATAGATTTGCATAAGTCTGGAGTCACGCCTTATATTTACATAAATGCTGGAGTGACTCAAGCACCATACTATATCTGGCAAATCGGGCCCGTTTCAAGGGGGTGCACGCTGGCACATGGTAACCGTCCGGTACCTGAAATACCTCGCACATTACTCTATGTATTTCTAAGCTGGACCATGTTGATTGAACATGTTGATCAGCAACTTCAAACCAGTCACATCACCCAAAATCGTTTCTCTACTTTTAAAGTTGACATCGATTTCAAGTTTTAAAAAAGTTCTATTTCAACATGTTATTTCGGATGGTCCAGCTTAAAAATGCATAGAGTAATGTGCGAGGTATTTCAGGTACCGCACAGACTTTCGCGCCGGTTACTATGGTCCAGCTTGCACCCCCTGGAAACGGCCCGATTTGCCAGGTAGTCTGGTGCTCGACTCACTTTCATGCGAGCGCCATAGCGTGAAGGCGGGACTCTAGGATTTATGCAAATCTATCACGCAACTTGTCTATATTGTCATGGCAACGCACGTCACACTTCGGCTGTCTATTGCTTTCAAGACTGTTCCGCTTCAGTTATTTCGTCCTGTTTGAACGAAGTGATTCCCACAGCAACGAATTGTGATATTCCTGTTTCTGGGAGAATCCTGTTAGTTGAGGGCTCTAATCTGATTGAAACTCTCAAACAGCCCTAAAAGTGTAGGAGCTCGGGAGGCACTTCAAGCAGAGTGGCGCACCCTGCATTAGCAGCTCTTACGGGGGTTGGTGAAGGGATCTATTAAGTGCGTTACACGACACATGACAAACGGCTTTAAATCCCTTCCAAAGGACGGAGCAATTGTTATAAAGTACCTTGCCAAGGGAACAGATACCACGACCGGGTTTCAAACCCGCAACCCCAAGTTGCCCCTCAACCCTAACACTTCTCAATCCTCCCAAATTAATATGATTTTACATACACCCTAGAGTCAACGACCTAAACTACTCGGCCACGATGCACCTATGAACGTAATTGTACAAATTAGCCTATTACGGACGCGGGGCATATAAATCAACCTATTGCGGACACGATATAGACAAATCGGTCAATTGCGGACGCGGGACACACAAACCAGCCCATTGCGGACGCGGGACACACAAACCAGCCCATTGCGGACGCCGAACAGACAAACCACCCCATTGCGGACGCACGCGGGACTCGCAAACCAGTCAATTTCGGACCCGGTACACACAAACCACCCCATGGCGGACCCGCGACAGATTACGTTTGACATCTGCTACGTGCCACTGTCAGAAATCCTCGCATTATTGATTTCAATCTTTTTTCTCACTAAGATCCAAGCACGAGCTCGTGCTTTCATGAGGCAGTTTGCATTTTTATCACTAGAGTGTCCCAAGAAGCGAAGAGAAGTCGAGTGAAAATAACCGCGAAGAAATCGATTGAAATAAGTATCAAGTTTTGTACTACATTATGTATGAGTGGACTTGGCAATGACTGCATAGGCTGTATACACAAGAGGCAATAATTTATACGTATGTCTATCAAATTCAGTTCGTTCAAATTCATCTTAAAGAAGCGTGTTGAGATTTTAACCTAACAATGATATAATATACCATCCGTATAAAATACTATCCATGAGAAGAAAACGGGAAATTTGCAATCTCCAATTTCGATGTGAAAGCAAAAAGGTTGGTGTAACTACTGCACTGCTTTATGGAACGGATAAATTAGTGTACAAAACATTCGGCGTTTTTGGACGATATCCTTAAAAAATATATGGATTGAGAACACGAAATATCACAAATATGGTAATGAGAAAAATATGATAAATTATATGATTCAAAATCTCAACACTTGGGTGATCATAAAGTGACATGGACACGCTCCTTTAAATGTAGATTGCAGGCTTAAACCGCATATTGTACACATTTTGAGTTGAAATCTTCTAAAAATCGAATGTTTGAAATGTACTTTAGCACAAGTATGACGTCATAATGGCGTCAAACTTTAAGCTTATTTCGGGTTTAAGTTTGTTTAGGCCTATACATTTGGCATCAGTTTATGAAAATACAAATTTCCGATAATTC
Source organism: Henricia sp. BOLD:AAB3569 (assembly GCA_037783545.1). NCBI lineage: Eukaryota > Metazoa > Echinodermata > Asteroidea > Spinulosida > Echinasteridae > Henricia > Henricia sp. BOLD:AAB3569. The sequence continues at coordinate 234,335 of JBBELK010000705.1, read as the reverse complement.
AATCACAAAACAGAGAGCTTGTGAATTATATGTACACCTACAGGAAACAAAAATAGTGTTTATACTTTGCAAACGGGGATTATAGGCCTAATGCTTTCATCATTTATCGATCTGTGTATTATATTACATTTATTAATTGCTGATAATTTATATTTTAAAAATTTTTTAAATGTATGTGTCTTCAGAATTACACAAGGCATAATCTTTCCACGCCTTCCAAATAGCCACTTAAAAATCGCAGGGCGCTGCCCACGTTTTGCCCGATCGCCTCTTTCAATTCACTGAAGCTATAATCCCCATGGGAATCGATTCCACGTGATCGATTTCATTCGCATCCGGTAACCCATGCATGTATTATGCGCGCACTTCAGCGAGTACTCGACACCAGGGAATGATCGACTTTCAAAACGCCTCGGGTATCGATTATGCTCCTATAATATATCTTATACGCGCAGTTTGCGTTATTCCACGAAATCAGATAAATCCCGCGGATAACTTCTCGCTTGGGACTTGCTAAATGCACTTGTTTCTTGTTACTGGCGCAGTCTTCGCTGTTGCTCGATTTTACCTAAGGGTGCTTAGAAATGTAGAAATCTTTTTGTTATAACACGAATCTTCTATTATCAGTATGCACAGGGAATTAGGGCTTGGGAAGTTGCCCTTTTTAAAATAATTATCTTAATGTTATTTTTTTTGGTTAATATCGATTGTTGAATGCAGTGAACTTGTGGATAACAATGCACTGATATTGACCAATCACTTTGGAATCACTTTCAAGACTGTTCTCTTTCAAAGCGGAAATAATTCAACACTGATAATTCTGCCATCAACCCTGAAAAACAAGTCTCAACATTTGTTTTAAACTTGCCAACAAAAGCACGGTATGCCAGTTTCAAACAGTCTATCAACATTTAAAAGTCATGCCAACCTTTTTTTGTTTCTTGCGCAACATTTGCGAAAATATGCGTCAACATTAAATTATCAGTGTTGAATTATTGTTCGCTTTGGCGTGCCATAGTATGGACACAGTAATGGCGGATAGCAACCGGTTGTCAAGCCAAGTGAAACCCAAGAATTGAATTTTCAACCTGATTTAACCTGCGTGGGGTGAGCTGACCTTTGGGTATGCATGTCTCCCAAACAGCCAAGAACTCAGGGATCTCAGGGAGGCACTTCAGGAGCTCAGGGAGGGCACTTCAGGCAGAGTGGCTACCCCGCCTCGGTGGCTCTTACGTGGTCTTGTGTAGTCAGCCTTGCCTTGTTCATACACATTACTGGCCGTTAAAATGTTACATCTCTCAGCCTTGATCTTTCAATCATCATAGTATAATTTGCGTTATTTTATTATATTTCAACCAATTTCCTGAAAGGAGCGTGTCCATCACATTTTTGAAACCCCTCCCCCCCCCCCCCCCCCCCCCCCCACTCCATTTTCCCCATGGGTGTTGAGATTCTGATACCATATCAATTGTCATATATATTTTTCTCATTACCATTCTGAAATTTTCCGTAAAAAAAACACCGATATTTTGTAAACTTTTGTTCCATAAAGCAGTGCAGTAATTACACCAACCCTTTTGCTTTAATTGCAGATTGCAAATTTCCTGTTTTCATCCAATGGATAGTATTTTTGGGGAGGTATTTTATATATTTTATATGAATTTTAGGTTAAAACGAAATCCATTTTCTGGGGGAAAAATCCGAACGCGCTCTGTTAAATTGCATCAAAGACATATTGCCCCCTGCACTCTCACTAACCTGCATTTGAAAGTTCGTCCGTCTCCTCTCGACCGAAACGAAGAGATCGGCCATAATCTCACTCGAGTCAAGTCCAATTTCAGCTGATCCAAAATATCTCTTAATTTTCCAGTTTAGTGAACATGACCGTTAACCAGTCCAATATTTCTGGTAATGATGCATCTAAATTGTATTATGGCTCCGTCTAAATAATTACCCAGCAGTACGGCAGGGACATAAATACATAGAAGTGTTGAATTAATTTCGCTTTGGCGTGCCATACGCGTGACATCAACAACTATCATATCCGCCATTACTGTGTCCATACTATGGCACGCCAAAGCGGAAATAATTCAACACTGATAATTTTGCCATCAACATTTTGCGAAAATATGCGTCAACATTAAATTATCAGTGTTGAAGTATTTTTCGCTTTGGCGTGCCATAGTATGGACACAGTAATGGCGGATAGCAACCGTTCTCAAGCCAAGTGAAACCCAATAATACCTCCTTTCCTGAACTCGGAACATCTTTAATTTATATTTTTCGTCTCTTCATTAATGTACAGTGCACGTATAAAGAAACATGACCCTTGCTGTTTCCATTAAGAATTCTCTATGTTTGCCATTATCTCTTTCGCCACTTTGCAATGAACCCCATCACTTACCAAGCAAGACATAATTTGAAATTAGTCATATAATACATGTTTTGCAGTGGTTTCCGGCGAAATACATGGGCATGTGCATACACCGTCACGTGCGCGAAAGTACACGACGTCATTTCATTTGGACACGCACGATTTGCGTCAGGGGAGAACACATCACATCGTCGCTGATGTTCGCGTGTCCTTGACTGACAGACGAAATCATTTCTGGAGTTTCATGATCATAATTGAGCCAGCTAGTTCGTGCATACCGGGAAAATGTCTTCGTAGAGTATGACGTCAGTGGCGTGTTTTCGCGACGACAACCAGAAAACTGATTCGACCAATGGTGAGCTTCGGTTGTCAGAAATCAAACCCATTCATTAGTTGGATCGGCGATTACGTCACAAACATGTTTTTACTTATGGTCGCGAAAACAGGCCCCAAGAAAGTATCGAGTCCCTCGAATGACGGGTAATGTCCGTTGTTCGGGGGATTTTGTTATACAGACAATGCTTTACCTAGACTGCTTCCCGGTCCATACGATCGTCTGCATTCGAATTAACACACGAACTATTGTGAACGTAGTATAACTCATGGTTCTGAGCAAGAATCTAATGGTCTAAATTAGTGAACATTATTGAGATGGGAGCCACTCGCGAAGTTTATTGGATTGAAAAGTCCGCGTTTCTACTCGCCATTAAGACTTGGCCTTGATGGCATTTTAGCCTAATGGCCGTATCGATTCATTCACGACCCAGTTTTCCCCCGCACAATGGTGGCTGCCGTCCGCTCCATTTAATAAAATAATATTGGAAATTATTCCGGCGAATTTCACCGATGAACTTCAAACTTTTAAAAAATCATGGTTCGTGGATGTATGAATAAAACTACTAATAATTCATGATTCACGTGGAATTGCAATTAGAATTCATGCGTTATTACACAAATAATGAATGTTGATGAGTTAGATGAACGAATATTTTCAGTGGGGTACCGTGGCCGAGTGGTTTGGGTTATTGACGCAATCATAGGTGAAAACTTGGGGTTGCGGGTTCGAACAACCCTCCCCCCGGCTGCGGTACCTGTGCCCTTGAGCAAGGCACTCAACCACACTTGCTCCATCCTTCGGAAGGGATGTATAAAGCCGTTTGAACTTTTTACTCAGTTGTGTGCTTTAATGTTTTCGTGATTATAACAGAAAACTAGAAACATGTTCTGACATATTAAGTGGAGATTTTAATGGTCGGCTTTGGTATCAACAACCATTTAAAGTAAAACCATTAATTGATTGAATCAGTAATTATAGGAACATATCTATGTCTCTGGTTATGGTCGCGAAAACGGTCCCCGGAGTACATCCACCAATGAACGAAAAATATTTTTTCGTCACCGTGACATTTCGAAAATCATCCGGCCGATGACACCGTAACGGCGTCAATAATTAGCCCGTGGTGCCGCCGATGAGGCCGAACGACACGCTACAATATTTTCAGTTTTTCCCAAGGGAGCTTTCAGTAACTTTCTCCCGAGAATATTGACTGCGTCACGGGGCATTGCGTGCCGTTTCGCAGGCGCCATTTAGCGATGCCGCGCGGTCGTGTCAGACATTTATTTAAACCCCAGGGGTACACAAGGGCCATCAGTTTCGCCAATTTTAGAAAGGGGCAAACTTGAAAACGCGAACAAAGCCCACAAACAAGGGGAAATCTTTCGTGAATATAGCCGTATCCGAATTGTACGGCTATGCCATACAATCACACACAAGTCTATGGAAAATTATCATGCCGTCTGCATGGCATCTACCATTGACTCGTGTGTAATTGATTAAGTCGTAGCCGTGAAATTCGGCCACGCCAATGACCAGAAATTAACCTCGTTTGTTCGAGCTCGTCTCTGTAAAATTATATGCAGTAGATTTGGGGAAGGAGATTGTAGAAATTAACGTGACTATGACGTAATCTACAATACAGTCACGATTGGTCGTTAGACTGGTTCCCGTCCACATATTCCACACAGGAGAATTGGTCGTATGACAGAAATCAACCTCGTTCCTAAGCTGTTCGAGTTTATCCATAGAGTTGTATAAGCCTTATACAACTCTATGAGTTTATCCCATCGAATATATACACTGGATGAAGCAAAGACGTCTAAAATTGAAGCCACCGTCCGCCATTGTACCCCACCTAATACAATGCATTGTCTAGACTGGTCATGCTGTCTTCACTAGTCTACGTTTGGTCGACATGTGTTAAGTGGCATGCAAGCGATCGCATGGACCGGGGAGCAGTTTAGGCCAAGTATTGTTCGTGGGGTAGGCTACAATGGCGGCCGGCGCGTGACCTCAATTCTCGTATAGCCAACTGCCATTGCATACTTTATCCAGTCTATATATATCGATGGTTTATCCATAAAGTTATGCAGTAGATCATGGGGACGAGGTTGGAAGTGTAATAATTCTGACGTCATCGACTATATAGTCGATGATTGGTCAATCCACGACATGTCACCGATGTGTTGAATAGGCCTATCATGTATGCAAAAGCAATACATGTACATGCGCGCAAGGGGCGGTCGGGTTGGCGTACGGGTTCTTTCCTCGCCTTTCACCTCTGGCGTCCCGGGTTCGAATCCGGGGCGTGTATGTGGATTGGGTTTGCAGTCCCTACTTGACCGCGTGGGTTTTCCCCTGGGGCATTTCTCTGGGGGGTTTTCCTCCCACTTCTAAAACTGCAACTCCTTCTCCGTCATCTCAAGTTGATAATATAGTATAGTTAAAGCTAAAACCGTATAGTTGATGGCATAAAGGGCCTTAGTTGCCGAAGATGCCATAAAATATACAACAACAACAACATGCGCGCAAAAGGATTCAATAGTACACAAAACATGTTTATTATAGTTATTCAATTTTATTTCATAATTGTCTTCGCGCTTTTAAAATAAGCAGACATCAATAATAACATTCTTTCAAACATTTAAAACCAACAATTGTACAGACACTTTAGAAGGCATTTGGTATACATGTATTCAGAAATTCCTCGATTACATTCATATTTCCGGTTTATCAATGTGTATAGACATACAGTTTACAGTTGCTGTAATTTTAAAAGTTTCAATCACATTTAAAATTTACAAACACTAGCTGTTATTCCGCTTTCCCAGTCAGTATTTTTACTATACACGTATATGGGTCTGTCCACAGTAATGGGGTACATTTCTGTAACATTCAAGATCTTAGGTCCCAGTTTACTTCAAATGTCTTAATTTTATCTTTAAATTATCAAGTTAAACTGAGGAAATAACTTTTTCACCAAGGAGTAAGAAAAATAGTCCTACAACATACATTTGTGAAAACCTCGTGCACAAATTTTCCTATTACGCATGTAACAAAGACGGAAAAAAAATGTCACAAAATTGTCTGTCCATGTTACATGCGTAATAGGAAAATTTGTACACTTGATTTTCAAAAATGTATGTTGTGGCAGCAATTTCTTACCTTTTTGGGCAAAAGTTATCTCCTGAGAACAAAACAAGGAAATTTCTTTACTTCTGAGATAAACTAAAGACATCTGAAATGAATTATTGACTTATTTTTCAAATGTACCCCATTACTGTGGACAGACCCATATATATACTCAATGTATATTAATGTACACATTTTTTTTTAACATCAAAATCACTTCGTTTATGCTAATACAAGGTATGTTTTATTTCATTTGGTTCAAAACAAGGTTAAGTATGTTTACTTTAACTAAACATTTGCTAGGGTTGGCCAAATAATTTTGATATTTTTCCTGAATGCTGAAAATTATGCAGCTCCCTAAATATCGCTTGGGTGATGAGGCAATTAAGAAGAAGTTTCTTGCCCACTGACACAAACACGTTGACACGTTGAGTGGGGCTCGAACCCACATGCCTACGTGACCAGACTAATTTGTTGTTGCTATGCGATGCACGCGGCGGATGTGAAGTACAAAATCAATACCGTGTTAAAAAAAAAAAAAAATATGTTTTTTGTTTTTTAATTGTGTGAGTAAATAAGCCAGTTCGGAGTCTCGACTGCGCATGCGTCTCCCGACTTTGGTTTGAGATAAACAAAGCGGTATGCATTGTGTTTATCTCAAATGACCTGTGTTTATCTCAAATGACCTTGACACAATCCCATAGACGTTCATTGCGCGCGCGAGATTCCGAACTGGCTTATTGTTACAATACACATAAATCTATAGGGTACTACATGCACATGTAATTTGTTTTCAATGCACACATTTTTTTTTTTTAAGACATTCAAAAGATTTCGTTCGTTTTCGCACAATGTCAGATTTCTGGGCTATAATGCCCGTTGTAGTTTTAGGAATATCGACCGGAGGAAAAAGAAACGAGAAGAGAAAACGAAACAGTATCTTCTCTACGTGACATTGCGTAAAGATGCGTGTATTCAGGAACAAAAATTGAAAGAAACAATATGGACATTTTGGCGCCAAAAAGATTTGAGAATATTGCGCACCATAAGCCGGGTCATAGACGCACAATATCGAACGCAATGCACTAACATTGAAGATGGATATACTATAGTACTTGAAGCAAAATTGATACAGGAGAGGTTTTAAGAACGTCTACTTGTCAGATTTCGGATACCTATTCTGTTTTGCAATAACAAAATAATAAACTGACTCTTAACTCGAAACGATATACATGTGTATTACTTCCCCCGAATTGTCCACATCCGCAACATACAGATAACACTGATGCGCGAAAAAGTGTAATTTTACGAAATTTACGAAACAACAAACCTGGCGAATAATTATGCATAAATAATTTTTGGCGCGCTTTATTATCATTATGTTTCCTTCCACATGTCTGCAATTTCCATTACACATGAAGCGCGCCGAATCAATTTGCCACTCGAGCGGAAACGCTGCTTGATCACGCGCGAAAAACTGACGCTTCGCGCCATTTTTTAACTCTGTTTTTGAGTTGCTATTTTGGCCGGTCTGTGCCATCCCCCAAAACACGCTCGACCGAGGATAAAGTGGTGGGCAATCAATGTTTAATTGGTCTACATATTTGGACTTTGATGTACATGTAGCACGCACATCCATCATACCGCCCTTTACTGCATGCAGTCTAGGCAACAACACTCCATCACTCGCATTTCAAATTATTCGCAATCCGGTATCGCTACATACTACACATTTGTGACCGGCTCCAGCAAAACCCAACACTTGTGATGAAAATTCAAAATTTAAGTTTTGGTATCAGCTTAGTGTGCATACAAAAAGGTATCTTTTAAAACATGTTTGAGGAAATTCTGATAATTTTTGGCGAAGTTATGACCAATTAAAGTATGACAGATCAGAAAAAGTGAATTGGAGCTATTGGTCTTTAAAGTTTGACAAACTAGTTGATTAATTATTTTTATGTCAATAATATGAGGAATTTTGAGACAGTTCATATGCAAACAACAAAACAAATCTTGAATGTATCCCGATGTTGATTCTGCCAAATTTTCAAGTTGGTCCCAGAGGCCATTTGTTAAGGTTGTTGGCCCATATCACGTAATGGGAAATGCAGAGAAGCGTCGGGTTTTGCCTGAGTCGGTCACATGTTTCTCGCCCACTCTAGCTTTTCTGTCTACCCGCCTATCTAAAACGCATTCGTTACAGGGGTCTGTTTTCGCGAGCGTCACCAGAAACATATTTCTGACGTAATGACCATCTAAACCAATGAATTACTTCGGTTGTCATGACCAAAGTTCACCATTGGTTGAATCCACATGCAGTTGAGGCAGAAACATATTCCTGGTCGTCGTCGCGAAAACGGGCCCCAAATTTCCACATTGGGCATTTTATTTTAAAAATCACATCATTTAAATAAGAAAACCTGGGGCCAATTTCATAGAGTAGTTAGACACAGAAATTTGCTTATACAAAATTTATTTTGTTTGCAAAAAATGGGTTACCAGCCAAAATTACATATCAACTTGTATTCTTAGTAACAGTAGCAGAATACCAGTCAATTATGATACGCATCACATACGATTTTCACTGGTAACCCATTTATAGCAAAGCAAATAAAGTTTGTGCTAAGCAAATTTCTGTGCTTAATTCCATGAAAATGGCCCCTTGTCACAAACATGGCGCCGATGCTAACTTTCCACACACTTTGCATTTTAAAACCACGCATTTCGTCCCCTCAATTCTTCAAACCTCTTTTTAGACCTGTTGTCATGTAAAAATTCGTTCATGTTTCTGAAAAGAAAAATATAATATCACTGAATACGTTCTATCGGCGTCTTCAGACTAACCAATACTTCCTCAAAATTCAATATCACGACGTTTCTTTCAACTTGAAAATCTCACTTTAATCCCACCTCATCTTTCCGTCCTAAACCTCCCCGCGAAACCTTAATTTAAACATGATTATTTCTCAGTTTCTCTGATATGGATTTTTAACAGGATTTCCTGGACAAATACTTCACGAACACAACACTGCAGAGCGTGATCCAAAACTGGTAAACACTGGATGAAGATTTCAAAATTTCTTAAATTAATCAAAACTAGAGGTATGACGTTTGTTGTTACAAACGCCAGGTGATCGGGCTAAATGAACATTTTGTGATGAATTTCAGACGTTGTTATCACCTGTGGAATGGCAAAAATGGAAGTTCAGCAGCCGATTTCACGAAACTTTACGCAATTGCGCAAGTCCACTTACGCTATGGAGTGGACTTGCGCAATTGCGTAAAGTTTCGTGAAATCGGCTGCTGTATACACTAATCCGGTAACTAATATCTCCTCCCTGCATATCCGCCATAGCTGGGGGGTTGATAGCTTGCACCGTTTTGAGATATGAATTGTTGAAATAATAACCTTTGAAATCTTGTAATGTGACACCTGTGACGACATCATGACGTCACAATTTTGTGCACAAATTGTTGAACACTATGTTGAACATCAAGTTCTTAAATGTGGCGAAGGAATCATACCAATATCTGTTGTAGTTTTCAAGATACAGCATTTTAAAACATCTCAGCTCCAAATTTGCGTAATTTGACGTACATTACGTAACCACCGTCCATGTAATGACGTCACCAATGGTATAGTCAAAAGGTCCACATGTGTGAAAACATTTCGTTCCGTAGAACTATGGTCAAATTCCCTACCACTTTGGCTCTATTTGCATTCAAAGTGCTAAACAAGTGTACATTTTCGAACCTCTTCCGGTTTGGACCGGAAGTAGGCGTCACACAGGGGTCATGACATCGTATGATTTGTTCAGTTCATTTAGACTTATCATGTTGTGAAAGAATTGTTCAAGTATCTATTACGGTTCTTGAGATATGAATTTTAAAAATAATAACCTTTGAATTTTTGTAATTTGACACCTGTGACGATATCATGACGTCACAATGTTGTGCACAAATTGTTCAACAATTTGATAAACATCAAGTTCTTAAATGTGGCGAAAGAATCATGCAAATATCTGCTGTAGTTCTCAAGATACAGCATTTTAAAACAATTCAGCTCCAAATTTGCGTATTTTGACACCACATTACGTAACCACCGTCCATGTGATGACGTCACAAATGGTATAGTCAAAAAGTCTACATGTGTGGAAACATTTCGTTCCGTAGAAATATGGTCAAATTCACTACCACTTTGAATCTATCTGCATTCAAAACGCTTACAAAATGCACATTTTCGAACAACTTCCGGTTTGGACCGGAAGTAGGCGTCACACAGGGGTCATGACATCGTATGATTTGTTCAGTTCATTTAGACTTATCATGTTGTGAAAGAATTGTTCAAGTATCTATTACGGTTCTTGAGATATGAATTTTGGAAATAATAACCTTTGAATTTTTGTAATTTGACACCTGATGACGTCATGATTACGTCACACTTGATGCCACCGTGATACTATACATTCTGGTGAAAGTCTGCCGTAGGGCCTATGTCTGTATCTAATTTACTAACGATTCAGCTTGGTTTGATGGGCATTGTTGCTGGTAAGTGTAAAAACTGAGATTCTCAGTTTCGTTGAACTTTGACCTCCAATTGACCCCAGAAGGAAGGGTCAGATGAAAATGCCCACACAAAGAAAATTGTAGCACATAATGTCATCTGTAAACCTGCCAAATACGAAGATCCTGGGTCACGTGGTTTTCAAGACGGAAGCATTTTAAAATATGCATATTTTGTTTTTTTGGGGGGTGTAATTTGATACTTGATGACGTCACGATGACGTCACGCTTGATGCCATCATAATATTATACACGCTGGTGAAAGTCTGCCATAGGACCTATGCCTGTACTTAGTTACTAAAAGATTCAGCTTGGTTTGATGGGCATTGTTGCTCAATAAGTGCAAAAATTGCGATTTTCGTTTTCGTTGAACTTTGACCTCAGATTGACCCCAGAAGGAAGGGTCAGATGAAAATGCCCACACGAAGAAAATCGTAGTCCATGATCTTATCTATAAGCCTGCTAAATACGAAAATCATGCGTCACGTGGTTTTCCAGACGGAAGCATTTTAAAACATGCATATTTTAGTCATTTTTGGGTTGTAATTTGATACCCAATGACGTCACAATGACGTCACACTTGTATGCACACCTTCACATTGGGGTTGATGTTCCTACAAAGTTTCAAGTTGATAGCTTGAACCGTTTTGAAGAAAAGCTCTGGAAACGTTTGAGTGGAAAAAGAAAAAGAAAAAAAAAAAAAAAAAAAAAAAAGACAAAGAAATCGTACGAGAGTAATAGGTGATCGGGCTGTTGGCCCGATCACCTAATAATACCTCGATCTGTAAAGATGTCCATAGTTTACAATCACGTTACAAAATTACCAGAATACATTTGACTGGGCACACTGTGCCATATAATTTTCAAGAAATAGTTGAAAATGCATGACAAAAATTGCCTTGGTAAATTTTATTGATTATCTGTCCCTCGCGCATAAAAACAACCTCCGCATAAAACTGTAAAGTCAATTTCAACATGTGATAAACTGAGTGTGTGCATGTATTAACATCAGTAGCAGGTAAACAAACAGGGTTACTTCAGTTTTCATTTGTTGTTGACTAAGGAAAGGCATTTGTCTCTTGATTTCCGTCCCTCACGCATGAGGGACGTAATTGCATTCTAGCTTCGTTTCTAGCTCTGCATTCTAGCTCCGTTTCCGCTACCCAGACTCTCACACGCTTTTACGACACTATTCTTAACCACCGAGGAAAAATGATTCATCTCCATAAGCACAATTTCAAATAGATTTTTCCTTTTCAGTATCCCCTTCTCTCACATGACATTTGTTTCTCTTAAAAATGTTACAAGCTTGATCGACAAGTAAATCCTTATTTTTCAAACTGTCTGGGATATAATTCCCGTTGTAGTTTTATAGGAATATCGACCGGAGGAAAAACAAACCGAGAACAGAAAACGAAACAGTATCTTCTCTACGTGACATTGCATAAAGATGCGTGTATTCAGGAACAAAAATTAAAAAGAAACAATAACGACATATTGGCGCCAAAAAGATTTGAGAATATTGCGCACCGCTAAGCTGGGTCATAGACGTACAATATCGAACGCAATACACCAACATTGAAGATGGATATACTATACTTTAGGCAAAATTGATACAGGAGAGGTTTTAAGAACGTCTACTTGGCAGAGCTTTTTGTGAAATATTTTGCCAATCCATCGTGTCTGAAGTACGGTGCAAGACGTTAGTAGGAGACGTTGAGGGGCTAAGCAAAATGATTGACAATTTAAGCTGTGCGCGCTCGATAATTTCAAGTTAAAGATATATCACGCCGATGTTCTTGGTAGTTCCGCACAAAGAGCTTTCACAAATCGTGATGGGAACAGTTTCAAGCCCCATCTTTAAAACGAGATTTTGAACGGGTACTCAGTTTGGCATCTTTCCAATCCCCAGAATAAACTTTATTGAACTGTTTCTGGGGAAAGTTTTGAAATCGGCTCTACAGGGAATTAACCCGTTGTGAGTATAACACCGTTTGCCACTCAGAACTGTCGCAACTCTATACGCAATCTAAGTTGAAATCTTACTCCCTAAGTGGGTTGGATTTACACTTTATAAACACCTCAGTGGCATTTTGAGCCTTTCAATCGACAGTTAAGACCCGCTGCAGCGAAACTGGATTATCGTAAGAAATTTATTTGGGATAGGCCTATACTTGTGCCAAACGAAATGACACGAAATGAAAAAAGGACGAGTAAAGTTACAGTACCAAGAAAAATGAGAAAACAAGAAAACCGTGTGCGAATATTTGCTATATGTCGTTCTGAATCCCGGCTTGTCATTTTAATTAAAATGGGGAATATCGGATGCTTGTAATTCCTGTGTCGTGTCTTTGGTATTACGCCGTTCCACGAGGCCATATCGGCAGAATGACTAAAAATAATTCAATTTCACAAATCAGTTTTCTGCACCAAAATTAGCAAATTAGTTCTCTTTGTGCAATTTTTTTATTAATTTGACAAAGAAAACGGGCAATACTTGTCAAACTTTGCTAGTATGGAACGTCTGGCTGTATAAATGTATGAATGTTGGGGGGGGGGGGGGGGGGGGATATTAACTCTAACCCTTGGTCCAATGAATAATCGCGTACAAATTTGAGGATTTGGTCCGTTAGGGTTAAAATATGTTTGCGGTATTTGTCGATCAATTACTTTTTACGGTCAGTTGTAAGGAACGCCGTTCGCTGTTTAATGAGATATGTACAGAACCACGATGTGAATGTCATTTACGATGCACATTGAAACGGTTCAGCGATCTGTGTCCAGAAGTATTGCCTCGGCAATTAGGTGACGTGTCCACCTCGCTCTCTAAGCGTAAAGTTGGTATGTTGGAACTTAATAGAAGTCTGTGTCGTGACGTAGACACCAAGAGATCACGTGTGTCAGTGTTAACCTATTTCAAGACACACAAAACACACGTAACCTAACAACCAAGAAAAAGTAATAAATTGCAACATGGCTGTTGCGGTATATGCCATCAAATGCTACGTATGCGTTTGTTCAGTTTCCTGATGAGCCAGTTACCGGCAGCTGCGCACACGCAGTGAAAAGAGCGGGAAAAATCAAAGCGCGCAAATTGCCTCCGTAACGACAACTGCCCAAACATATTAGGCGGGAAATGCTTGTACTTCACAACACGCCAGGCGCCATTTTTTTATTAATACATACAGTGAAACATGGCCTAGTTATAGAAACTGGATTTACTATCCGCGTGTCGCCAAACGAAGCATTTCGAGTCATTAAATTGGACTTTAAAATCTGCGAACAGAACAAAATACAAGTAATAAATTGTTAATGTATTTTTCCGAATTCCCTCAAAGGGAACATATAAAGTTTACGATATACATTTGTTCAAAATACCGAATGTAATACTTAATCGCAAAAATACAACCCTATTCCGCACCATATTGAGATGTTTTGAGACCAGTGCACTCGTAAACGTAAAAGTGTGGTCATTATACCAACAATCCCACAAATAAAGGATTTTAGTTGCGTGCTTAGAATTTAGTTTAAATACACATCGTAACATTAATACATGTAGTAATTCTTGTCTACCTTGGAAACCACAGTGAGCATTTGCAAACATAAAAACCGTATCGAATAGCCGCCATGTGGCAGTTTATTTGTTCCTTGAAGACATGCACGCTTATAGTGCTTATATAGACTACTAAAGTGAAAACGTCACCCTTTGTGTGTTGCCATGGTTTTTGGGTCTACACTAAAACCAGTGAACTGTTTCCCTGCGCTATACCAATTGACGTTTCAGATTACCATGAGCTAATGTTTAGACCCAATTACCATGGCAACCGACGTCACACTTTAGTAGTCTATTGTTCAACAGTTTAAGTAACAAAATAGGTGCCCCACAAGGTGGTAGCTATTCGTTACGATCTATAAAGTATACCCCCTTTACACATTTGGGTTTAGTTGGTACCCACGTAAGTTCGACTTCCACAGTTAGCTACGAGATGTGGGCTACTGGTAACCAGCCCGCTTGTACATGCATGTACTTGTAATTGGTAAAGGTCCCGTGTGCTTGATAATCGTTCTCCAGGTTAAAAATAATCTGAGAGTGTTCCTTTCTTTGGGTGTTACATGAATATAACTAACATTTCTTTTTACCTAACTTAATATGTGGACTAAATTCACATTTCAAACGATTACTTAAAAACGTTTTGCGGTTAGGACATAAAGCACATTTTTTACAGAATACCCGATAAGAGTTATTTAGTTCATCAAAATATGTACAGCAATTGATAAATGACATTATCTCAATATATACATACAACGTATACTGTTGCTTAAAATGATTCCTGTAATTATATACGGAAACACAGTAATTTGCACATTTCAGCAATATTGTCGATTTGTTACAGGCATTTACGTTGGGATTGCATTTTAAAATGTTATCGATATTATCCGCACCTTGAAATATAAATTCGATTCAAAAGTACTATGTTACCATAAAATCAGTTTTAATTTGTTACAGTACTCACTAGATTGAACGGAGTATTTGATTCAGAAAACGTCAAAAACATGTTTCTGTTTATGGACGCAAAAACGTGGTTTCAAAATTGGGATATTCTGTAGTATTATGTATAGTTTTTGGGGCGGGCTGAGATTACGCGTGCCAAAAGTGTCATAACAAAATCTGCGCAGGCTCATGACTTTCGATAACGTCCAATAGTCATGCGCGCGCATGCTCATTTGGACTCGGAGTAAAATCAGCACGGGACTGCAGATAGCAGCTTCCTCCTGCCTTAACAATCCCATTGTAATCATTATTGCTTCGAAGCACGTGGGGACTGTACTGGAACGTGATAAAATACTAACTCCTTACTTCTTTCGAAGTGCATTTCGAGTGTTTTACGGTGCGTTGAACTTGTCTTTTCTACCCATTTTCTCCAAGGACGTTGTAAAGAGACACTATATGTTGAGGTCCTCGTTTGTTTTCCCACGCTGAAACGTGTTTGGGGATTGCTGACAAGCGTGCTCTGAATTAACTCCGCCATTTTGGTCAAGCGAAACAAAACCTTCATCCGTGAAAGCCGACAACTGACGTCACACTTTAGTAGTCTATTGTACTTCCAAACTAGGCCATTAGACTGGTTCCTTGTCCTCATATTTACTTACCCTTCGTCGTATATTCCTGGGTTTCACTTGGCTTATCAGTTTTGAATTATTTTTCGCTTTGGCGTGCCATAGTATGGACACAGTAATGGCGGATAGCAACCGTTGTCAAGCCAAGAGAAACCCAAGAATGAGGACAGGTACACACGTCGCCATGTTAATGAATAAATATCCAGGATTTGCCATCGATATATATACACTGGATGAAGTATGCAATAGCAGTTGGCTATACGATAATTAAAGCCATGCGCCGGCCGCCATTACACCCCACGAACAATGCTTGGCCTAGACTGCCCCTCCCCCTCCCCCCGGCCCATGCGATCGCTTGCGTTCCACTAACACATGTAGACCATGATGTATACTATAGTGAAGACAGTATGACCAGTCTAGGCAAGGCATTGTAATTGGTGGGGTACAATGGTGGCTTCAATTTTAGACGTCGTTGCTTCATCAAGTTATTATATATCGATGGACTAGACTGGTAGGATTTTACTGTAATGCCTGAATTCTATTTTTGGTCGTAAGTCTATATGGTTTGTGCACGGGGTTCCCGGACGGGGTTAAAAGTACAGGTATTAAAAAGTAAAATCTTCCCGCTTCGACTTGAAACTACACACGAGTCAATGGTGCACGCTTGATAGCCCGTTAAGAGTTGAGAAGTTGATCACGAGTTCACGACAGAATTGTTTTCTTTAAAATGACTTATCAAGTATCGGTAAGTGTAGATTTGATGGGAAAACCCAAATTTAGAAGTGAGAAAATTTAAAAAAAAAATTAGGAATCACTTAGAAAATGTTTAGCCTGTCTCATATGTTTTGCACACTAAAGCCATGATCAACTACTCAATTCTTTCCGGTAGCCGGCTAAATCACTTTCCATAGACTCATGTATGATTTTAAGCCGTAGGCAATACATTCGGACACGGCTATCACGTGACTGGGACCGATTTCACAATAAGACGCATCTAAAGGCCCGTCTACAAGAGCCAGCAAGGACCAACATGAAGTTGGAACTTGTTGGGCGGTACATGGTCGTGCTTGAACGTCCGAACCAACATGTTCCAGCATATCTTGACCGCAGTTGGTTGCTGCCTTCACGTGACAGGCGTTCTAATCTGCTATTGGCCCGTTTCTCCAACAAGCTCCGACAAAGTCGGGCGAACTTAACATGTTCATATACATGGTCCAACTATAGTTGGATGTTGTTGGACGTTGTCTGGAGTGACGTCCACACCATCCAACTTTTGGTCGGCCGACATTGTCAGACACGTGTTGGACCTTGTTGGCCAACAAATGTTGGTTCGTGTAGACAGGCCTTACGGAAGGGTCGCTCTTTTTATCTTGGGACACTGGTGTTGGAATTAGGACGCATTGAACTCGTCTTAACCTTTGTGAAATCGATCTATTGTTTGGCCTTGTTTGTTTCCTATGTTTATTTTAATCAACTTGGTTGCAGTAACAAATGCTCAGATAATGTTTGTTATTCACTTCGCATTACATGAATGGACAAACCACTGACCTATTTCAATGGAGTGGTCAGCGCTTCTCCCTGCATGAACCACAACCATCCACCATGTTACCTCAGGCAGGACAATACCTTGCCTGTTCCGGTTATACTACATGTAGTTTCCCCAGAGTGTATGTTTTATAAATGGCATGCAAAGTAACGTATGGAGCAGTCTAACCAAGGAGCAGTCTAGGCAAAGCATTGTTTTCCTGGATCATGAATAAAATGGCCGACGCGTTGCTTTAATTCGCGTTGTAAACCGTCCAACGAAGAGATCGGTGGAAATAACTCGTTGCTCTTCAAGTTGCGTAAACCGTTGACAAAGTAGAAAGTACGACCTTTGCAGAAGTGACGTTTAAACGTTCGGCCTAACGTTTAAACGCAACATGGCGTTTTCAAACGGTGCACGTTTTAGTCTCGGCGGACGAACCCCGTATCGAACCATCCACCGAACGTTTGTTGTAGATGGTACTGGACGGCGACTGGCCCGGCGTCATCTGGTACATGTTCGTCCGAGCTGTGCGGACCTGGGAGAGCTTACTGGATCGCCTGCAGCACAGGTACCTGGCGAAGTAGCGTCGGTAGGTCTTGCTCAGGAAACACAACGCGAGGGGATTGATGCAAGAATTGGTGTACGTCAACAGAAAGGATCCCGTAGACATGATGAACATGCCCAGAGAGTTGAACACTTCCACAGAGAATTTAAATTGAAACCACAACCTGCGGGGAAAAATACAAAAAGAGAGACTTTTAAATTGGAATTTAAAGGGTTTAAAATACGCAGGGATATTTTTACTTACACCCACAAGATCCGCAGACTTGCAAAAGACAGCCCTAATTTGTTTCCCCCAAAAAATTACACATTTCGCGAAAGCCGCGAATGAGATCGTTTTTATCGATTCTGCTATGTATTCATTATATCAATCGATACTCCTGGTATTGATACTTCTGGTATCGATACTTCTGGTATCGATACTTCTGGTATCGATACTGTATTTAGTATCAATATTGTACTTGGTATCGATTCTATTAATCGATACTTTTGGTATCGATACTGTACTTTCTATTAATTCCCGTTTACGATTCTCGATCTCCAGGTGGGGAATCACGTACGGGAATCTATAGCAAGTACGGTGTCGACACCAAAAGTATCGATTAGTAGAATTGAAAATAGTGCAAATCGATCAAAACGCTTTCATTCATACAGTGGAAAAACAAATCAGGACTTTTAAGTGTTTATTTTACAAAAAGGTTTTGTCGTTTTTTAGCGAACAAACAAAAGGCTTTTTAACGCATTTAGGAAGCCCATGACCCAATTCAGAATTGCCTAAGTAGCTCCAGTAGTTCGAATGGGCCGAATCAAAACAGTCACATTATTTGTGGCAAATTCTACTTCGTCCTAAAAACCCTCGATTTACCAAAATCCGACAATTGCAGTCCATTAGTTTAAAAGGATCAAGTATCCGTGGTAAATTGTTTGCCTCATTTATTTTCCGATCGAAGACAAAAATGACCTAGATTTTTGGGGGATAAAAGGCAACCAGAATATTGGATTAGACGTGCGAGAAAATGGAATATAGTACTTAGGAACTGACAATATTCAACTCTCGGGAAATCGGAGAAAATACAATTAACGTCTTATGTGGTCAACCCGGACTCTGGACAATGGACGCTTGAGACACTTGGGCAAATTGATTAGAAAATATTAACTATTTTGAGAAATAATTCTGCTATTTATCTATGCATCCACCCCGAGCAGGCTTTTAATACGCATCAATAGGAAAGAATAACATCACAAAATCTTCAAATTTTCTTATTCTAAATTTGGGTTTTCCACCAAATCTGTACATTTTAAGGAAAAAACCTGATCAACTTAATTCTCAACTCTTACCATTAAAATGTTTTTTTAATTCATATTTTATTTCCTGGATGAGCAGTCAAGGTAAAATTTAAGGAGTATCATAATATATGGGTTCTAAGCAAAAAAATTCTGCAATTTTGAAGAAAATCCGATTGATAAATGTTTGGGCCAAAAATAAAAAAACAAATCATAGTCCAGCAATTTTGCTCAAAATTGGCAAAAAAATGACTTTTTAAAAAATGTCTCAGAAATGACTCCTAACACAAATTTAGCATGTTTGGAACCTATTTTGGCAGTTTGCCAGGCTATTTTCTAAGAAAAATTTAATTTTTGGCCAAAATATTTACATTTTTCCTCGAAATCTGAAATTTTCTAAATTTCATATTTTATTCTCTGGATGAGCTGTCGAGGTCAAATTCAAGGAATACCATTCTAAGCAACATATCCTGCAATTTTGGAGAAGTTCTAAATCATAATTTTTTTGGCCAAAAATTAATAAAATCATAGGGGGTTAGTCCAGCAATTTTGCTCAAAATTGGCAAAAAAATGACTTTTTAAAAAATGTCTCAGAAATGACTCCTAACACAAATTTAGCATGTTTGGAACCTATTTCGGCAGTTTGCCAGGCTATTTTCTAAGAAAAATTTAATTTTTGGCCAAAATATTTACATTTTTCCTCGAAATCTGAAATTTTTCCTCGAAAATCAAATCGAAATCCTCGAAAATAAAATCATAAGGGGTTAGTCCAGCCATTTTTATCAAAATTGGCCCAAAATTGACTCTTTTGAAAATGTCTCAGAAATGCCTCCTAACGAATATTTAGCCCATTTGGCACCTACTTCAGCAGTTTCCAAGTTAAATTTCTAAGAAAAACGGAAATTTTGGCCAAAAATATATAATTTTCAAAAATTCATATTTTATTCCCTGGATGAGCAGTCAAGGTCAAATTCAAGGAATATCATCTATGGATTCTAAGCAACGTTTCCTGCAATATTGAACAAAATCTAAATCTGAAAATTTTTGGCCAAAAATGAAAAAAATCACAAGGGGTTAGTCCAGCAATTTTTATCAAAATTGGCCCAAAATTGACTTTTTTGAAAATGTCTCAGAAATGCCTCCTAACGAATATTTAGCCCATTTGGCACCTACTTCAGCAGTTTCCAAGTTAAATTTCTAAGAAAAACGGAAATTTTGGCCAAAAATATATAATTTTCAAAATTTCATATTTTATTCCCTGGATGAGCAGTCAAGGTCAAATTCAAGGAATATCATCTATGGATTCTAAGCAACGTTTCCTGCAATATTGAACAAAATCTAAATCTGAACATTTTTGGCCAAAAATGAAAAAAATCACAAGGGGTTAGTCTAGCCATTTTTATCAAAATTGGCCCAAAATTGACTTTTTTGAAAATGTCTCAGAAATGCCTCCTAACGAATATTTAGCCCATTTGGCACCCACTTCAGCAGTTTCCAAGTTAAATTTCTAAGAAAAACGGAAATTTTGGCCAAAAATATATAATTTTCACAATTTCATATTTTATTCCCTGGATGAGCAGTCAAGGTCAAATTCAACGAATATCATCTATGGATTCTAAGCAACGTTTCCTGCAAAATTGAACAAAATCTAAATCTGAACATTTTTTGCCAAAAATGAAAAAAATCACAAGGGGTTAGTCCAGCCATTTTTATCAAAATTGGCCCAAAATTGACTTTTTTGAAAATGTCTCAGAAATGCCTCCTAACGAATATTTAGCCCATTTGGCACCTACTTCAGCAGTTTCCAAGTTAAATTTCTAAGAAAAACGGAAATTTTGGCCAAAAATATATAATTTTCAAAATTTCATATTTTATTCCCTGGATGAGCAGTCAAGGTCAAATTCAAGGAATATCATCTATGGATTCTAAGCAACGTTTCCTGCAATATTGAACAAAATCTAAATCTGAACATTTTTGGCCAAAAATGAAAAAAATCACAAGGGGTTAGTCCAGCCATTTTTATCAAAATTGGCCCAAAATTGACTTTTTTGAAAATGTCTCAGAAATGCCTCCTAACGAATATTTAGCCCATTTGGCACCTACTTCAGCAGTTTCCAAGTTAAATTTCTAAGAAAAACGGAAATTTTGGCCAAAAATATATAATTTTCAAAATTTCATATTTTATTCCCTGGATGAGCAGTCAAGGTCAAATTCAAGGAATATCATCTATGGATTCTAAGCAACGTTTCCTGCAATATTGAACAAAATCTAAATCTGAACATTTTTGGCCAAAAATGAAAAAAATCACAAGGGGTTAGTCCAGCCATTTTTATCAAAATTGGCCCAAAATTGACTTTTTTGAAAATGTCTCAGAAATGCCTCCTAACGAATATTTAGCCCATTTGGCACCTACTTCAGCAGTTTCCAAGTTAAATTTCTAAGAAAAACGGAAATTTTGGCCAAATATATATAATTTTCAAAATTTCATATTTTATTCCCTGGATGAGCAGTCAAGGTCAAATTCAAGGAATATCATCTATGGATTCTAAGCAACGTTTCCTGCAAAATTGAACAAAATCTAAATCTGAACATTTTTGGCCAAAAATGAAAAAAATCACAAGGGGTTAGTCCAGCCATTTTTATCAAAATTGACTTTTTTGAAAATGTCTCAGAAATGCCTCCTAACGAATATTTAGCCCATTTGGCACCTACTTCAGCAGTTTCCAAGTTAAATTTCTAAGAAAAACGGAAATTTTGGCCAAATATATATAATTTTCAAAATTTCATATTTTATTCCCTGGATGAGCAGTCAAGGTCAAATTCAAGGAATATCATCTATGGATTCTAAGCAACGTTTCCTGCAATATTGAACAAAATCTAAATCTGAAAATTTTTGGCCAAAAATGAAAAAAATCACAAGGGGTTAGTCCAGCCATTTTTATCAAAATTGGCCCAAAATTGCCCAAAAATGTCTCAGAAATGCCTCCTAACGAATATTTAGCCCATTTGGCACCTACTTCAGCAGTTTCCAAGTTAAATTTCTAAGAAAAACGGAAATTTTGGCCAAATATATATAATTTTCAAAATTTCATATTTTATTCCCTGGATGAGCAGTCAAGGTCAAATTCAAGGAATATCATCTATGGATTCTCAGCAACGTTTCCTGCAAAATTGAACAAAATCTAAATCTGAACATTTTTGGCCAAAAATGAAAAAAATCACAAGGGGTGTTAGTCCAGCCATTTTTATCAAAATTGGCCCAAAATTGACTTTTTTGAAAATGTCTCAGAAATGCCTCCTAACGAATATTTAGCCCATTTGGCACCTACTTCAGCAGTTTCCAAGTTAAATTTCTAAGAAAAACGGAAATTTTGGCCAAAAATATATAATTTTCACAATTTCATATTTTATTCCCTGGATGAGCAGTCAAGGTCAAATTCAAGGAATATCATCTATGGATTCTAAGCAACGTTTCCTGCAAAATTGAACAAAATCTAAATCTGAACATTTTTGGCCAAAAATGAAAAAAATCACAAGGGGTTAGTCCAGCCATTTTTATCAAAATTGGCCCAAAATTGACTTTTTTGAAAATGTCTCAGAAATGCCTCCTAACGAATATTTAGCCCATTTGGCACCTACTTCAGCAGTTTCCAAGTTAAATTTCTAAGAAAAACGGAAATTTTGGCCAAAAATATATAATTTTCAAAATTTCATATTTTATTCCCTGGATGAGCAGTCAAGGTCAAATTCAAGGAATATCATCTATGGATTCTAAGCAACGTTTCCTGCAATATTGAACAAAATCTAAATCTGAAAATTTTTGGCCAAAAATGAAAAAAATCACAAGGGGTTAGTCCAGCCATTTTTATCAAAATTGGCCCAAAATTGACTTTTTTGAAAATGTCTCAGAAATGCCTCCTAACGAATATTTAGCCCATTTGGCACCTACTTCAGCAGTTTCCAAGTTAAATTTCTAAGAAAAACGGAAATTTTGGCCAAAAATATATAATTTTCAAAATTTCATATTTTATTCCCTGGATGAGCAGTCAAGGTCAAATTCAAGGAATATCATCTATGGATTCTAAGCAACGTTTCCTGCAATATTGAACAAAATCTAAATCTGAACATTTTTGGCCAAAAATGAAAAAAATCACAAGGTCCAGCCATTTTTATCAAAATTGGCCCAAAATTGACTTTTTAAAAAATGTCTCAGAAATGCCTCCTAACGAATATTTAGCCCATTTGGCACCTACTTCAGCAGTTTCCAAGTTAAATTTCTAAGAAAAACGGAAATTTTGGCCAAAAATATATAATTTTCACAATTTCATATTTTATTCCCTGGATGAGCAGTCAAGGTCAAATTCAAGGAATATCATCTATGGATTCTAAGCAACGTTTCCTGCAATATTGAACAAAATCTAAATCTGAACATTTTTGGCCAAAAATGAAAAAAATCACAAGGGGTTAGTCCAGCCATTTTTATCAAAATTGGCCCAAAATTGCCCAAAAATGTCTCAGAAATGCCTCCTAACGAATATTTAGCCCATTTGGCACCTACTTCAGCAGTTTCCAAGTTAAATTTCTAAGAAAAATGGAAATTTTGGCCAAATATATATAATTTTCAAAATTTCATATTTTATTCCCTGGATGAGCAGTCAAGGTCAAATTCAAGGAATATCATCTATGGATTCTAAGCAACGTTTCCTGCAATATTGAACAAAATCTAAATCTGAACATTTTTGGCCAAAAATGAAAAAAATCACAAGGGGTTAGTCCAGCCATTTTTATCAAAATTGGCCCAAAATTGACTTTTTTGAAAATGTCTCAGAAATGCCTCCTAACGAATATTTAGCCCATTTGGCACCTACTTCAGCAGTTTCCAAGTTAAATTTCTAAGAAAAACGGAAATTTTGGCCAAAAATATATAATTTTCAAAATTTCATATTTTATTCCCTGGATGAGCAGTCAAGGTCAAATTCAAGGAATATCATCTATGGATTCTAAGCAACGTTTCCTGCAATATTGAACAAAATCTAAATCTGAACATTTTTGGCCAAAAATGAAAAAAATCACAAGGGGTTAGTCCAGCCATTTTTATCAAAATTGGCCCAAAATTGACTTTTTTGAAAATGTCTCAGAAATGCCTCCTAACGAATATTTAGCCCATTTGGCACCTACTTCAGCAGTTTCCAAGTTAAATTTCTAAGAAAAACGGAAATTTTGGCCAAAAATATATAATTTTCAAAATTTCATATTTTATTCCCTGGATGAGCAGTCAAGGTCAAATTCAAGGAATATCATCTATGGATTCTAAGCAACGTTTCCTGCAATATTGAACAAAATCTAAATCTGAACATTTTTGGCCAAAAATAAAAAAAAATCACAAGGGGTTAGTCCAGCCATTTTTATCAAAATTGGCCCAAAATTGACTTTTTTGAAAATGTCTCAGAAATGCCTCCTAACGAATATTTAGCCCATTTGGCACCCACTTCAGCAGTTTCCAAGTTAAATTTCTAAGAAAAACGGAAATTTTGGCCAAAAATATATAATTTTCACAATTTCATATTTTATTCCCTGGATGAGCAGTCAAGGTCAAATTCAAGGAATATCATCTATGGATTCTAAGCAACGTTTCCTGCAAAATTGAACAAAATCTAAATCTGAAAATTTTTGGCCAAAAATGAAAAAAATCACAAGGGGTTAGTCCAGCCATTTTTATCAAAATTGGCCCAAAATTGACTTTTTTGAAAATGTCTCAGAAATGCCTCCTAACGAATATTTAGCCCATTTGGCACCTACTTCAGCAGTTTCCAAGTTAAATTTCTAAGAAAAACGGAAATTTTGGCCAAAAATATATAATTTTCACAATTTCATATTTTATTCCCTGGATGAGCAGTCAAGGTCAAATTCAAGGAATATCATCTATGGATTCTAAGCAACGTTTCCTGCAATATTGAACAAAATCTAAATCTGAACATTTTTGGCCAAAAATGAAAAAAATCACAAGGGGTTAGTCCAGCCATTTTTATCAAAATTGGCCCAAAATTGCCCAAAAATGTCTCAGAAATGCCTCCTAACGAATATTTAGCCCATTTGGCACCTACTTCAGCAGTTTCCAAGTTAAATTTCTAAGAAAAACGGAAATTTTGGCCAAATATATATAATTTTCAAAATTTCATATTTTATTCCCTGGATGAGCAGTCAAGGTCAAATTCAAGGAATATCATCTATGGATTCTAAGCAACGTTTCCTGCAATATTGAACAAAATCTAAATCTGAACATTTTTGGCCAAAAATGAAAAAAATCACAAGGGGTTAGTCCAGCCATTTTTATCGAAATTGGCCCAAAATTGACTTTTTTGAAAATGTCTCAGAAATGCCTCCTAACGAATATTTAGCCCATTTGGCACCTACTTCAGCAGTTTCAAAGTTAAATTTCTAAGAAAAACGGAAATTTTGGCCAAAAATATATAATTTTCAAAATTTCATATTTTATTCCCTGGATGAGCAGTCAAGGTCAAATTCAAGGAATATCATCTATGGATTCTAAGCAACGTTTCCTGCAATATTGAACAAAATCTAAATCTGAACATTTTTGGCCAAAAATGAAAAAAATCACAAGGGGTTAGTCCAGCCATTTTTATCAAAATTGGCCCAAAATTGACTTTTTTGAAAATGTCTCAGAAATGCCTCCTAACGAATATTTAGCCCATTTGGCACCTACTTCAGCAGTTTCCAAGTTAAATTTCTAAGAAAAACGGAAATTTTGGCCAAAAATATATAATTTTCAAAATTTCATATTTTATTCCCTGGATGAGCAGTCAAGGTCAAATTCAAGGAATATCATCTATGGATTCTAAGCAACGTTTCCTGCAATATTGAACAAAATCTAAATCTGAACATTTTTGGCCAAAAATGAAAAAAATCACAAGGGGTTAGTCCAGCCATTTTTATCAAAATTGGCCCAAAATTGACTTTTTTGAAAATGTCTCAGAAATGCCTCCTAACGAATATTTAGCCCATTTGGCACCTACTTCAGCAGTTTCCAAGTTAAATTTCTAAGAAAAACGGAAATTTTGGCCAAAAATATATAATTTTCAAAATTTCATATTTTATTCCCTGGATGAGCAGTCAAGGTCAAATTCAAGGAATATCATCTATGGATTCTAAGCAACGTTTCCTGCAATATTGAACAAAATCTAAATCTGAACATTTTTGGCCAAAAATGAAAAAAATCACAAGGGGTTAGTCCAGCCATTTTTATCAAAATTGGCCCAAAATTGACTTTTTTGAAAATGTCTCAGAAATGCCTCCTAACGAATATTTAGCCCATTTGGCACCCACTTCAGCAGTTTCCAAGTTAAATTTCTAAGAAAAACGGAAATTTTGGCCAAAAATATATAATTTTCACAATTTCATATTTTATTCCCTGGATGAGCAGTCAAGGTCAAATTCAAGGAATATCATCTATGGATTCTAAGCAACGTTTCCTGCAAAATTGAACAAAATCTAAATCTGAAAATTTTTGGCCAAAAATGAAAAAAATCACAAGGGGTTAGTCCAGCCATTTTTATCAAAATTGGCCCAAAATTGACTTTTTTGAAAATGTCTCAGAAATGCCTCCTAACGAATATTTAGCCCATTTGGCACCTACTTCAGCAGTTTCCAAGTTAAATTTCTAAGAAAAACGGAAATTTTGGCCAAAAATATATAATTTTCACAATTTCATATTTTATTCCCTGGATGAGCAGTCAAGGTCAAATTCAAGGAATATCATCTATGGATTCTAAGCAACGTTTCCTGCAATATTGAACAAAATCTAAATCTGAACATTTTTGGCCAAAAATGAAAAAAATCACAAGGGGTTAGTCCAGCCATTTTTATCAAAATTGGCCCAAAATTGCCCAAAAATGTCTCAGAAATGCCTCCTAACGAATATTTAGCCCATTTGGCACCTACTTCAGCAGTTTCCAAGTTAAATTTCTAAGAAAAACGGAAATTTTGGCCAAATATATATAATTTTCAAAATTTCATATTTTATTCCCTGGATGAGCAGTCAAGGTCGAATTCAAGGAATATCATCTATGGATTCTAAGCAACGTTTCCTGCAATATTGAACAAAATCTAAATCTGAACATTTTTGGCCAAAAATGAAAAAAATCACAAGGGGTTAGTCCAGCCATTTTTATCGAAATTGGCCCAAAATTGACTTTTTTGAAAATGTCTCAGAAATGCCTCCTAACGAATATTTAGCCCATTTGGCACCTACTTCAGCAGTTTCCAAGTTAAATTTCTAAGAAAAACGGAAATTTTGGCCAAAAATATATAATTTTCAAAATTTCATATTTTATTCCCTGGATGAGCAGTCAAGGTCAAATTCAAGGAATATCATCTATGGATTCTAAGCAACGTTTCCTGCAATATTGAACAAAATCTAAATCTGAACATTTTTGGCCAAAAATGAAAAAAATCACAAGGGGTTAGTCCAGCCATTTTTATCAAAATTGGCCCAAAATTGACTTTTTAAAAAATGTCTCAGAAATGCCTCCTAACGAATATTTAGCCCATTTGGCACCTACTTCAGCAGTTTCCAAGTTAAATTTCTAAGAAAAACGGAAATTTTCGCCAAAAATTTATAATTTTCACAATTTCATATTTTATTCCCTGGATGAGCAGTCAAGGTCAAATTCAAGGAATATCATCTATGGATTCTAAGCAACGTTTCCTGCAAAATTGAACAAAATCTAAATCTGAACATTTTTGGCCAAAAATGAAAAAAATCACAAGGGGTTAGTCCAGCCATTTTTATCAAAATTGGCCCAAAATTGACTTTTTAAAAAATGTCTCGGAAATGCCTCCTAACGAATATTTAGCCCATTTGGCACCTACTTCAGCAGTTTCCAAGTTAAATTTCTAAGAAAAACGGAAATTTTGGCCAAAAATATATAATTTTCACAATTTCATATTTTATTCCCTGGATGAGCAGTCAAGGTCAAATTCAAGGAATATCATCTATGGATTCTAAGCAACGTTTCCTGCAATATTGAACAAAATCTAAATCTGAACATTTTTGGCCAAAAATGAAAAAAATCACAAGGGGTTAGTCCAGCCATTTTTATCAAAATTGGCCCAAAATTGCCCAAAAATGTCTCAGAAATGCCTCCTAACGAATATTTAGCCCATTTGGCACCTACTTCAGCAGTTTCCAAGTTAAATTTCTAAGAAAAACGGAAATTTTGGCCAAATATATATAATTTTCAAAATTTCATATTTTATTCCCTGGATGAGCAGTCAAGGTCAAATTCAAGGAATATCATCTATGGATTCTAAGCAACGTTTCCTGCAATATTGAACAAAATCTAAATCTGAACATTTTTGGCCAAAAATGAAAAAAATCACAAGGGGTTAGTCCAGCCATTTTTATCAAAATTGGCCCAAAATTGACTTTTTTGAAAATGTCTCAGAAATGCCTCCTAACGAATATTTAGCCCATTTGGCACCTACTTCAGCAGTTTCCAAGTTAAATTTCTAAGAAAAACGGAAATTTTCGCCAAAAATATATAATTTTCACAATTTCATATTTTATTCCCTGGATGAGCAGTCAAGGTCAAATTCAAGGAATATCATCTATGGATTCTAAGCAACGTTTCCTGCAAAATTGAACAAAATCTAAATCTGAACATTTTTGGCCAAAAATGAAAAAAATCACAAGGGGTTAGTCCAGCCATTTTTATCAAAATTGGCCCAAAATTGACTTTTTTGAAAATGTCTCAGAAATGCCTCCTAACGAATATTTAGCCCATTTGGCACCTACTTCAGCAGTTTCCAAGTTAAATTTCTAAGAAAAACGGAAATTTTGGCCAAAAATATATAATTTTCAAAATTTCATATTTTATTCCCTGGATGAGCAGTCAAGGTCAAATTCAAGGAATATCATCTATGGATTCTAAGCAACGTTTCCTGCAATATTGAACAAAATCTAAATCTGAACATTTTTGGCCAAAAATGAAAAAAATCACAAGGGGTTAGTCCAGCCATTTTTATCAAAATTGGCCCAAAATTGACTTTTTTGAAAATGTCTCAGAAATGCCTCCTAACGAATATTTAGCCCATTTGGCACCCACTTCAGCAGTTTCCAAGTTAAATTTCTAAGAAAAACGGAAATTTTGGCCAAAAATATATAATTTTCACAATTTCATATTTTATTCCCTGGATGAGCAGTCAAGGTCAAATTCAAGGAATATCATCTATGGATTCTAAGCAACGTTTCCTGCAAAATTGAACAAAATCTAAATCTGAACATTTTTGGCCAAAAATGAAAAAAATCACAAGGGGTGTTAGTCCAGCCATTTTTATCAAAATTGGCCCAAAATTGACTTTTTTGAAAATGTCTCAGAAATGCCTCCTAACGAATATTTAGCCCATTTGGCACCTACTTCAGCAGTTTCCAAGTTAAATTTCTAAGAAAAACGGAAATTTTGGCCAAAAATATATAATTTTCACAATTTCATATTTTATTCCCTGGATGAGCAGTCAAGGTCAAATTCAAGGAATATCATCTATGGATTCTAAGCAACGTTTCCTGCAATATTGAACAAAATCTAAATCTGAACATTTTTGGCCAAAAATGAAAAAAATCACAAGGGGTTAGTCCAGCCATTTTTATCAAAATTGGCCCAAAATTGACTTTTTAAAAAATGTCTCAGAAATGCCTCCTAACGAATATTTAGCCCATTTGGCACCTACTTCAGCAGTTTCCAAGTTAAATTTCTAAGACAAACGGAAATTTTCGCCAAAAATTTATAATTTTCACAATTTCATATTTTATTCCCTGGATGAGCAGTCAAGGTCAAATTCAAGGAATATCATCTATGGATTCTAAGCAACGTTTCCTGCAAAATTGAACAAAATCTAAATCTGAACATTTTTGGCCAAAAATGAAAAAAATCACAAGGGGTTAGTCCAGCCATTTTTATCAAAATTGGCCCAAAATTGACTTTTTTGAAAATGTCTCAGAAATGCCTCCTAACGAATATTTAGCCCATTTGGCACCTACTTCAGCAGTTTCCAAGTTAAATTTCTAAGAAAAACGGAAATTTTGGCCAAAAATATATAATTTACAAAATTTCATATTTTATTCCCTGGATGAGCAGTCAAGGTCAAATTCAAGGAATATCATCTATGGATTCTAAGCAACGTTTCCTGCAATATTGAACAAAATCTAAATCTGAACATTTTTGGCCAAAAATGAAAAAAATCACAAGGGGTTAGTCCAGCCATTTTTATCAAAATTGGCCCAAAATTGACTTTTTTGAAAATGTCTCAGAAATGCCTCCTAACGAATATTTAGCCCATTTGGCACCTACTTCAGCAGTTTCCAAGTTAAATTTCTAAGAAAAACGGAAATTTTTGCCAAAAATATATAATTTTCAAAATTTCATATTTTATTCCCTGGATGAGCAGTCAAGGTCAAATTCAAGGAATATCATCTATGGATTCTAAGCAACGTTTCCTGCAAAATTGAACAAAATCTAAATCTGAACATTTTTGGCCAAAAATGAAAAAAATCACAAGGGGTTAGTCCAGCCATTTTTATCAAAATTGACTTTTTTGAAAATGTCTCAGAAATGCCTCCTAACGAATATTTAGCCCATTTGGCACCTACTTCAGCAGTTTCCAAGTTAAATTTCTAAGAAAAACGGAAATTTTGGCCAAAAATATATAATTTTCAAAATTTCATATTTTATTCCCTGGATGAGCAGTCAAGGTCAAATTCAAGGAATATCATCTATGGATTCTAAGCAACGTTTCCTGCAATATTGAACAAAATCTAAATCTGAACATTTTTGGCCAAAAATGAAAAAAATCACAAGGGGTTAGTCCAGCCATTTTTATCAAAATTGGCCCAAAATTGACTTTTTTGAAAATGTCTCAGAAATGCCTCCTAACGAATATTTAGCCCATTTGGCACCCACTTCAGCAGTTTCCAAGTTAAATTTCTAAGAAAAACGGAAATTTTGGCCAAAAATATATAATTTTCACAATTTCATATTTTATTCCCTGGATGAGCAGTCAAGGTCAAATTCAAGGAATATCATCTATGGATTCTAAGCAACGTTTCCTGCAAAATTGAACAAAATCTAAATCTGAACATTTTTGGCCAAAAATGAAAAAAATCACAAGGGGTGTTAGTCCAGCCATTTTTATCAAAATTGGCCCAAAATTGACTTTTTTGAAAATGTCTCAGAAATGCCTCCTAACGAATATTTAGCCCATTTGGCACCTACTTCAGCAGTTTCCAAGTTAAATTTCTAAGAAAAACGGAAATTTTGGCCAAAAATATATAATTTTCACAATTTCATATTTTATTCCCTGGATGAGCAGTCAAGGTCAAATTCAAGGAATATCATCTATGGATTCTAAGCAACGTTTCCTGCAATATTGAACAAAATCTAAATCTGAACATTTTTGGCCAAAAATGAAAAAAATCACAAGGGGTTAGTCCAGCCATTTTTATCAAAATTGGCCCAAAATTGACTTTTTTGAAAATGTCTCAGAAATGCCTCCTAACGAATATTTAGCCCATTTGGCACCTACTTCAGCAGTTTCCAAGTTAAATTTCTAAGAAAAACGGAAATTTTGGCCAAAAATATATAATTTTCAAAATTTCATATTTTATTCCCTGGATGAGCAGTCAAAGTCAAATTCAAGGAATATCATCTATGGATTCTAAGCAACGTTTCCTGCAATATTGAACAAAATCTAAATCTAAACATTTTTGGCCAAAAATGAAAAAAATCACAAGGGGTTAGTCCAGCCATTTTTATCAAAATTGGCCCAAAATTTACTTTTTTGAAAATGTCTCAGAAATGCCTCCTAACGAATATTTAGCCCATTTGGCACCTACTTCAGCAGTTTCCAAGTTAAATTTCTAAGAAAAACGGAAATTTTGGCCAAAAATATATCATTTTCAAAAATTCATATTTTATTCCCTGGATGAGCAGTCAAGGTCAAATTCAAGGAATATCATCTATGGATTCTAAGCAACGTTTCCTGCAATATTGAACAAAATCTAAATCTGAACATTTTTGGCCAAAAATGAACAAAAATCACAAGGGGTTAGTCCAGCCATTTTTATCAAAATTGGCCCAAAATTTACTTTTTTGAAAATGTCTCAGAAATGCCTCCTAACGAATATTTAGCCCATTTGGCACCTACTTCAGCAGTTTCCAAGTTAAATTTCTAAGAAAAACGGAAATTTTGGCCAAAAATATATCATTTTCAAAAATTCATATTTTATTCCCTGGATGAGCAGTCAAGGTCAAATTCAAGGAATATCATCTATGGATTCTAAGCAACGTTTCCTGCAATATTGAAAAAAATCTAAATCGGAACATTTTTTGCCAAAAATGAAAAAAATCACATTTTTATCAAAATTTGCCAAAAATTGACTTTTTAAAAAATGTTTCAGAATTGACTCATAACACAAATATAGCCCGTTTGGAACCTATTTCGGCAGTTGCCAGGCTATTTTCTAAGAAAAATTTAATTTTTGGCCAAAAAGTTGACGTCGAAATCTGAAATTTTCTAAATTTCATATTTTATTCTCTGGATGAGCTGTCGAGGTCAAATTCAAGGAATATGATTCTAAGAAACATTTCCTGCAATTTTGGAGAAGTTCTAAATCATAATTGTTTTGGCCAAAAATTAATAAAATCAATTTTGCAATTTTGCTCAAAATTTGCCGAAAATTAACATTTTTCAAAAGGTCTCAGAAATGACTCCTAACACAAATGTAGCCAGTTTGGAACCTATTTCGGCAGTTTGCCAGGCTATTTTCTAAGAAAATTTGTTTGGCCAAAAATTTATAAAATCATAAATTGGCCAAAAATTTACTTTTTAAAAAATGTCTCAGAAATTACTTCTAACACAAATTTAGCCTATTTCGGCAGTTGCCAGGCTATTTTCTAAGAAATCTGAAATTTTCTAAATGTCATATTTTATTCTCTAGATGAGCTATCGAGGTCAAATTCAAGGAATATCATTCTATAAGAAACAATTCCTGCAATTTTGGAATGAACTAAACATTTAAAGTTGTTCCGACTTTTTCCCATCAAAGTTTATTTTCTTCATTAGCAAGCAATTTTAGTCTCATTCCATTCTAATACATTCTAAACAAACCATTAAGTATTCTAAGTATATATAAAGTCATTTAGTATTTATTTGTAAATGACTACTAAATTTAAATGGAGGTTCCCCCTGTATCCATTACAAAACAGATTAATAAAACAGATTAATAAAAAGACTGTACAAATAAATACATTTCCAATGATTTATTAAAACCTCTATCAGGTTTTTCTTCACAAGAAAAAAAAACATACATAAACTCCTCAAAAAATGTTCGGAAAGCCAAGTTTGACTGACGATTTATCTCTTGTTGCAAAATAATTTTATATCATTGGAAAGCCCCGTTATTCCTCTTTACGATGATGTGTCATTTGTTATGATTAAGCAATTGGGGGATGTGCAGCACAGCTGAATACGGGGGCGGGTGTAAAGTGAAATGTCACAAAATGCATTGCTATTGTCAAAAAGTGCATTGACACATTCCCATCCTCTAAGCAAAAGGGGAATGCACTGCATGACAATAGCAGTGAATTTTGTGACATTTCACTTTCCACCCACCCCTGTATTCCGCTATACTGCACATCCCCCAATTGCTTAATCATAACAAATGACACACCATCGTAAAGAGGAATAACAGGGCTTTTCAATGATACCAAATTCAAGGGAAATGACAAGAGAGAAATCGTCAGTCGAACTTGACTTTCCGAACTTTTTTTGAGGGGTTTAGTTCATGTTTCAAATTAACCCTATACCAAATCCTCTAATTTGTACACGATTTTCCATAAGGAAAAAGGAGGAAAACTACCATACACGTTCACCAGTTG
Organism: Henricia sp. BOLD:AAB3569; assembly: GCA_037783545.1. Taxonomy (NCBI): domain Eukaryota; kingdom Metazoa; phylum Echinodermata; class Asteroidea; order Spinulosida; family Echinasteridae; genus Henricia; species Henricia sp. BOLD:AAB3569. Next base: position 200,487 of record JBBELK010000705.1, on the reverse strand, counting down.
AGACTGACATAAAATCCAAAGAAATACTTGATGATTTTCTCATTGCTAAAATCATGTTTCCTAACAAAATTTACACTTTTTGGGGCATTATCATGTCATATTAGGAAGAATTAGTATGGCGAAGGTGTATGGTATTTACTCTTTTTTATGGAGGAATGAAATTGGCTTCACGCACAAACAATGGACCTTATGCATGGCGGCCATGACAGAGGGCAGGTTTTCATATTCAAATGAGACCCACAATAGACCCACAAAGTGCCTACTCGTGCATGACGCACTGTGACAATGTGACTGCCCAATATCATGGCCCCCGTGCATAAGGTCTATACACCTTTAAAGTTACAATAGAGACCGATGCTTCATTGAACTTGATCCTCGGGTGGTTGATTATTATCTGAAGGGGGAAAAGACAAAACCGAACATTTAAACATTTTGTTAAACAATCTATTATGTTTTGTACACATGGTCTGAAGCCACGGCAGAGATGCCAACATTGCAATTTGAAAAAGTAATTTGTCACGGGCACCCGCTGATCGTCATTGGCTGAAACAATGGAAAGAAAATTTAGTAGTTGATCATGGCTTCAGACATTGCGTACAAAACAGGAGACATTCCTCACAAAATGTTCAAATTGTCTTACTCCTAAATTTGGGATAATGTTGCCATCCAATCTGCACTTACTGTGAAGTCATTTTGAAGAAAAAATATTCCAATTCTGATTCTGATTCTGATTCTGCACCCGGCCCCGCCCCCCTCCCCCTCCCTCCCCCCTCCCCCCTCCCCCCCCCCTCCCCCTCCCTCCAACCCCCCGCCCCCTCCCCCTCCCTCCCCCCCTCCCCCTCCCTCCACCCCCCCCCTCCCCCCCCCCAAAAAACAAACGACACTAAATGTTTTCACCAAATCACATACGTTTTGTACACACCGCATGAAGGCATGGTCGAATGCTCATTCTTTTTAATTTCCTCTGCATAAACTTAAGACATTTTTTAAAATCCGCAATTTACCTGTTCTACGAAGTCGCCATTATCCACGACTCCAGTCTGAAAGGAAAATAAAAGACAATCTGGTTAAGAAGGAAGGTTGATTAAAGTCGTTCCTTAGCCCCTATAAATCGCCAAAGTTCCCATCAACATGCCCTCAACCACACACCCACCACCTCCCACACAAATTTTACCAAACCCGTACATCTCCAACCCGGAATGTAGCAATTCCACATAATCATAAAAACACAGCATAGCTGTTCCAATCGCCAAAATAAAATTAAGTCAGTTACGTACCTCAAAAATCCAACTGGCGAGGACGTCTCGCATTACCAGCATCCTGACTGGCCATCAGCAGTTCGTCTGTTGGAAAATATGCCTGCTGCTTCCACGGCTCACTGCTTCGTCCGGAATGCGGTGGTGACGTAACCGAAGAATGGACACGTTATGCACCTGCGATCAGCGATTGCGCCACTGCCACTGTTTTAGTTATCTTAGAAATGTTTCATATGCAGCACGATATGTGGCAAACAGACTCTCCCCCCCCCCCCCCCCCCCCTCTACCATTGTTCCCCTATTGTGTCTCAAACATCCAAGGAATTTCCAAAGGGGGGATTGGTGCGTTTTAACAAAAGGAAGAGTGTGTTGAGGTATAGGGGCGTTATGGGGGAGTCCCTCTGCCACATATCGTGCTGGGTATAAAATGTTTAGCGGGCTCGCAGATCGCAAACAAAGGTGTGGAACAATTTAAGATGCCGCTTGAATGCGTTATACCTCTGTGGCTCATTACGTAATGACATAAAGAAATGCCCTGGCATTGCGCCAAGAATCTTACAGATTATTTTACATTAATGACTCAGCGCGATATGTGACAGAGTAGCCACTTCCATTGTTACCCCATTGTGTCTCAAACATCCAAGAAATTTCAAAGGATTTAGGGTGCGTTGGTGCGTTAACAAAAGCGAAGAGTGTGTTGAGGTATAGGGGCGTTAGGGGTTACTCCCTTTGCCACATATCGTGCTAGGTATAGAGGAGGGCAGCGAAGGCAAGTTCGGGTGGGCGACTATAGTTAACTAGACTAACCTACCCCCGGGGCTTAGTTCTTCTAGTCAGAATAGCTAGTGGTCAAACCACGCAGCGTTCGAGTGACACCGAGAGCAAGTTCGACTATAGTTAACTAGACTAACTATAGTCGATCTAGATGTCACCCGAACGCTGCGTGGTTTGACTAGCTAGTCTGACTAGAGAAACCAAGCCTCGGGGTATATTTAGTCTAGTTAACTATAGTCGACTTGCTCTTATATGTCGCCCGCACGGACGTATATACAAATTCTGGTCGCCCGCCCGAACTTGCTCATATACAACCCAAAATTGTAACGGTATAGAGTTAGTCCAAAAGTGTCAACTAACCACCGAGACCTGGTCAAACAGGTTTCGCGAGTTAGTCCAAAAGTGTCAACTAACCACTGAGACCTGGTCAAACAGGTTTCGTGAGTTAGTCTAAAAGTGTCAACTTTAACCACTGAGGCCTGGTCATATTTAGTAACTGGCACATCTTTAAGACATATTTTCTGTCAAACAAATGTCCTCCCCTCCCTAAACTTAGTGAAATGCAATAGCAACAGTCCGCATGTGAGGGCGCTATATAGAGAGTATGAATATTCATTCACCAATCAACCAATCAGAAGGTACAAAATCATTGACCATGCCATGTCGTTCAAAAAATAATCACTCCCCCGCAGCCTCTTAACATACAAGTCAAGCGCAAGGTAGCCGAAATGATCATTTTTTTTAGGCTTGTGTGTTTTCTTTTAAAAAGTGCGCTACAAAATCAGTTCTCTGTTTTTCTTCCGTGTTAGATTTATGTATAATTATGGCATCTCATTTGTACACGAAAGAAAACACACGAAAGAAAACCAAAAATGCGCACACGAAAGAAACACAACTCCCATGAGGAGCATGATTGACAGGTGATGGCCACTCTGTCCTCCAATGAACAGCTGCATCAACAACTGTGATTGGTCAATACAATCCTTGGAGGCGGGGCCAACTCGAGTTAATTTCATTAATCCGGTGGAAATCCTTGAATTGTTTTCAACGAAAGAAAAGTTCAACGACGATGCTTGTCAAATCACATTATTGGACAGCAGGATCGATACTGGCACCCTCGGGCAGTATTGTTAGAGCACTTCAATTAATCGATTTTTATGAACTGTGACTGGGCATGCGAGAATCGCTATCATTCTGGAGTGCGTATTGCTGTGCGTGTTTGTGAATGGTAAGCAATTATTGAGTGCATGTCACTTTGACATGTCATCGGGAGTTTGAATAATTATTCACAGACTGTCAAAACGGTCCGGAAGCCGAGATGGGGAATGAGAAACGGGCCTTCTACGAATGTCATAAAAAACCGCAAGAACGCGAAAACCTGGGAGCGCCAAAAGTGCATTAACCTTCTGCGTGTGAATAGCATCTGGTTTAGTGACGTACTTCCTTTCACATGCACATTTAGTATCCACTTGACTAGACTAATTGTTGTTGCTATGTGGTGCATGCGACAGGTGTGACGTACAGAATCAATACCGTGTTCACCGTATGACAGAATGGCATAGAGCAACCAGGCTGTTGATTGGTAGGTACTGACGTGCACCACGTAGCAATAACAGCATAGTATGTGACTTTCTAAACTGCCAGCCAATTCAAATAGGCCTATTACAGTATACGGGGAAGTTGCTTTCTTAAATACATGTCACACTTTGAAATAATTGATTCTAAATTTTGAGCGAATTATTCGGGTGATAATTGCATTTGGACGCAAGTACAGAGAACTAATTAAGTACAGCCAATCGTGCATGCCCGATGCGCCATTTCAGCTCTATTTGAAAAATGTCAACTAAATTTCACACCTGTCTGTCAATGTGAATTTATTACCGGAAAGGGGGCTGCACTTTCATGTGATAATATATCCCAATAATATAATAAACATGTCAAACTAATTCATAGACACATAAGTTTGGGGAAAAACTGAAGTTTCGCGGTTCATTCACTTTTCATCATTGTCGTCGACGTGCAAAATGTCCGCTCTGTAAAAAATATTACAAGTCGGACGTCACTATTTTTATCGTAAAGTGATAATCAGTAACTACAGATCTAAACAGAAAACAAACATTTGGCAGAAAAAAATATGATTTTACTTGAAAAAAATTGGAATTTTTCAACCAGTCTCATATGTTTTGTACATGAGGTCATAAGTGATATCCGATTTGTACATTTTTTCCGGAAACGTATACACTGCGCAAAGGAGTTTTTAATCGATTCTGAACTGTATTCGATTCTATTAATCGATACTTTTTTCGGTATTTTGTATCGATAATCGTGCCCTAAAGTCGGTAGCGAAAAAAGTATCGATTAGTTAAATCGCATACAGTACACAATGCATAGTTCCGAGTTTGCCTAGTTAACCCCGCCCCCGTGGATATTGTTGCTATGGCTCACACGCTATCGTCAAAAATGGCGACACACTACGCACAAAGCAATGGGACTTTCAACGGAAAGCACAGATTCATTGGAGAAAACTCAAAAGTATTCATGTTTCAGGGTCGACAGTTATCTTAGAACACACAGAGTAAAGTGCCAGTAATACAGGGATGTCATATCATGACATACGTGCTTTCGTACCTTTGAACAACGAAACGACCGGCCTTGAAACCAAATATTCAACCGGATCATCACATACAATACTGTACAAATTGTATGGGGCCGGCAGCACATATCGCGTGATCATGTTGTTGTGAGACAGTGCACTTTGACCTATGTCAGTGATATCTGCTAGCTCTGTTGTGATTGGTCGGCGGGTTCGATTGATTGACAGGTCGGAACTATGCATTCGATCGTATTAATCATTTTTGTATTTGGTATCGATACTGTGCGGGAATCGATACCAACTACACGAATATCAATTAGTGGAATCGAATAAGGTGGAAAATCGATAAAAACGTTCTCGGTTGCACAGTGTGTAATTTTCAGAGAAAAAACTAAACCAGGAATGTCATCATTTCCGAAACATGTTTGACCACCAACCCGAGAAAAATTCTGTAAGCTGTAAAACTCGTGTTAAGCCTATTTCTAGTGCTCGTATGCTATGCATTGTTAACTTAAAGATTAGAAAGTGACTGAAAATTGTTTTAAAGTCCTGTAGAAATTCAATCACTCCAGGAAAATGTAAAAACGAACGTCTTTGTTCCCAAGGGGTGACACAGATAAAACACAATAAATTACTTCAATTTTTCCCATTACCGGAGGGGGGACATTGCTCCCTTTTCTTTCTCCCCGTGGTTGTCAACTTGTCAGGATGTTCAACCCGGGGCTTCCGACGCATATTGACCCACGAGAAACTGTTCAGTTCCCGCTGTCTATATGACAAGACGCGCGGATGAGTAATGACCATCGCTATAATCGAGTTCACGGCGGAAATTTAGAGTTCAAGTGATCAATCTAGACTCGCTTTTTGCTCTTGAATTTTTTAAGGATGTGACGTGTCGTTGGGGTACGATCACGAATATACGTCGTTGACGCTGTTCGAGGCCACAGAATGGATCCAACATCATAAAATTATAATTCGGTCGTCTGCTGCTTTTCGAAGCCAAGTCGTGCGGGAGTTGAGGGTGGATACATTTTGAATCAAAGAGTTTGAAGGCCTGTCTACACGATCCAACATTTGTTGGCCAACAAGGTCCAACATCAGTCTGACGACGTCGGCAGACCGAAAGTTGGATGGTGTGGACGTCACTCCAGACAACGTCCAACAACGTCCAACATGTTGGAGAATGTTGGAACATGTTTCTATTGCTCGACTTTGTTGGAGCTTGTTGGAGGAAACGAGCCAATTGATTGCTTTCGATGACGTAGAACATCCGGGAATGTGTGGTGGTCAACAGTCACGCGCGTACACGCGCGCGCCAATAGACGCACTTATGAACACGCGTAAAAAATACTCACCAGCGTATTTTCATCCGAAGATGCCACACACGCGCGTTGCGATACGTTCAAAATATTGAGCATGCAGTCAGCTTGTAAACACGAAAGTGCTTCTACTTGATCGCGATTTTTAGCCTGAAGAAAGACATTTTTATCTTTATCGATACAACAGCCATGGCGCAACAACATAAAGCAAGGTTAAGCAACGGAGGTAAGTGCAACCAATGCGCTTTTCTTGCTCTGTTTGCCGGTTAGGCTATTACTCGAGCCACGTGGGTCATGAAAAATGCCCACCAAAATGGTGGATGGAAGGCGTGACGTCACCGGAAAGCAATCAATAGCAGAGAATAACACCTGTCACGTGAGGTCGTTGATCACGGCGCGTCAAAAACAACGCTTGCTTGGCGCTCGACGCACAACGCGCTTGTGCAACCAGCCCGCGCGTTTGTGTCCAACATCGCCCAACTTTCTCCAACTGTAGTCCATATTTGTTGGATAATGTTGGGTCGTGTGGACGAGCGCATCCAACAACGTCCAATAAGTTCGTCCAATAAGTTCCATCGTGTAGACGGGCCTTAACGTTACGTCTTGTCGTTTATTTTCTAAGCGTTTAACCGTCAGTTTCAAGGCCGTTTAAACGTTTAACCGGTCATTGTATTCGGTGGAGACATAACTCCAAAGTGAAATGTCGCCCTTTGTGTGTTGCCAAAATCAAAGTTACTGGGACTTCACTAAAACCAGTGAACTGTTTCCCTGCGCTTCCTTAATGGACGGTTCAGATTACCAGCGAATGTTTAGACCCAGTAACCAAAGAAAATGACGTCATACTTTAGTATTTTATATGGACGGAAAACTAATGAGTCGTTCTTTAAAAAGGAAGTAACATTAAAAATAACTAGCATTCATTTTATGGTACGCTTGCTGAGCTTGGCAGAATTTTATCTTTCGGAAAAAAAGTGGTTCTGAAAAGTACCGGGTTGAGAATATTGTTCTCGACGTTTCGGACAGTGCTATCTTTGTACGCAAAGCACATACATGCACTTAAACGAGCGTGTCCATGTCACATTTTTGAGCGCCAAAAGCAAAAACCACCCACGTTTTATAAACTAATTTATATTATCCGGTTACATAAAGCAGTGCAGTAATTACACCTACCTTTTTGCTTCCACATCCAAATTGGAGATTGCAAATTTCCCGTTTTCTTCCCATGGATAGTATTTCGGGGGGGTGGGGGATGTGGGGGGGGGGGGGGGGGGGTATTTTATATGATTGTTAGCTTAGAGCGAAATCCATTTTGTGGAAAATCTAGACAAACCCCTTAAGTGCTTTTCTGATTTGTAGGCCTATTCCAAAATTCTCACACATTTGTGTTTGTATTCCTACTCCGCTGAAACCTCCAATACATTTTTTTTGGAATCTTGGCTTAAATTACGTGTCTGCTGTAGAGCGGAGAGGGGAAACACACATCATTTTAAAGTACATTTGCTATAGAGCACGATGTTATGACAGGAACAGTTTTACAATTATTGCACAGCCGTTTGAAACAACAGGTCTGTATTGACATTTCTCTTAAACAGCGGAAAGCATATTTGAAGATAATGATTGGTGTCTGCCAAAAAACCTCTTTCCAACGACTATAGGGTTTTATGACAACTTCGATGTTTGGAATTGATCGAAGGAGCAAATAAAATGACCCACTTTGGAGAAATGTGTCTAAAATAGTTAGGCCGAGTTTTCGCGATCGTAACCAGAAATATGTTTCACTAATTTTACCATTGGTCAAATCTTTGAGCCATGAAGCTCAAACGTGACTATTAGTTGAACCAGTGGTTATGACAAAAATATATTTCTAGTCATGATCGCGAAAACTCGGCCCAGTCTGTAAGACATTAGACTAATTTCTCCGGAGCGGGTCCATCTTTTCTTGGGGGAAGACAAAAAAATGGCAACCTCAGAATCTATGTTTCCCTGGAATCTTCTTACATAAAAAATAGTCTTTATTGCATCAAATCAGTCAAGCAAATCAAAAGTTATGTCATTTTTGGTGCAACTAGAAGTGACTGCCTATTGACTAATCCTAAACTGGTTAGTTCTGTTTGTCAAATAATCTAGGGTGTGACTTTGTAATGTAATATAATGGTGGACACTTGTATAGCGCACAAGTCTACCCTATAGAGTACTCCTGGCGCTGTTACCATTATTATTACCGCTGCAGCCATCATCAGGAAATCACCAGAACCATTTTGCTTCAACTAGGTGGCTACCTGGCCAAGGCGCACAATCCTATCAGCAGTTAGATTGTGGCATTCCCCCTAACAGCTCCCCAAATATCGCTTGGGTTGACGAAGCAATTGAGATTAAGTGTCTTGCCCACGGACACAAACACGTTGGCACAAGTAGGGCTCAAACCCATAACCCTTCGATCACGAGCACGGCTGCGTACCCACTAGACCACTGCTGCAGCAAAAATGATACAACTTTTGATTCGCTTGACCGATTTTGATGCAATAAAGATGATTTTTCATGTAAGAAAATTCCCTATCAGGATCCGGGGAAACAGACTCAGTTGTCTGGTTTGATCTGGACTTTGTTTGGACGAAGAGAATCCTTCAAAGAATACCCCCTTTTCAAAACGAAACGTGACCATAAACGTTGTACATGTATAACCCAGCGAGATTTGTTCTGTTTCTTCAAGATAAACGAAGTCTGCATTTTGGTACCCAGGGCTGAATTTTGGTCGATTTGATTCGCCTTTTACCGAAGAAAGCAACAATATTCGCTCTTGTTTGTGGGGGGAAAAGTCTAGAAGGCTAGTTCCGCGAACACGTCGGAAGCGAGTCCTTCAAGACTCCCCCGGGATGCAAAGCTCCGGAGCCCCGGACGAGAAATTCAGTACGCTTCGCTAACAACACGACGGACGGAGAGCAAACAACGTGGGAGAAATTTGATCAGAAAGGGATAAAATACGAGATCGCTGGAGGGGAGTTACGGAAAACGACGTTATGCAAGGTGGAAAATGGAAACATCTTGGCAAGATAATGAAAAACCGGAGGAATGACGACTTGTAAATAGCAAGAGACGGGTATGAACTAGTGCATGGGTGTGCCCTTAAGACACGGCTCAGACATCGTTTTATCCAGGATTTTGCTCCGAACTGGCAAAAGTTGAATAAACTCTTTGGGGTTGACTGTTCCCGAAATCCACCCGAAATGAAATTAACTGCAGAAACGAATTGTGCAGTTACTTTTAAAGGAGCGTGTTCAGAAAATGGATTTAGTTTTAACCTTAGTACGATCACATAAAATACCTCCCCAAAATACCATAGATTGGAAAATTTTGCAATCTCCAATTTGGATGTGGAAGCAAAAAGGTTGGTGTAATCACCGAACTGCTTTATAGAACGGATAAATTAGTTTACAAAACAGTGGTTATCTGACGATATCCTTGAAAATGTACAGATTGAAAACGCGAAATTTCAGAATGGTAAGGAGAAAAATATGACAAATGATATGGTATCAAAAGGCAGATATGGTATTTAAAGGCAGAGGCTTGCAGCAATGTGCTCGCGCCAAATTCGTGCCACGAAATACGCAGCTCCATGACTTTGCTATGGAGCTGCGTATTTCGTGGCACGAATTTGGCGCGCGCGCATTGCTGACGAGCCTTTAACTGCAGAAGCACTTTGTGCAGTGCATTTAAAATATGTCAATGTTTTGACTGCAGATAATCTTAATTATGGAAATAAGCTCCAAAACTGACGTTCCTTGACAGAGAAATATGTATGAGGCCATTCTCAGTTTTATAACACAATATTATGTCATAAAATACTACTTCACTTGATTAAAGACACATTACATGATCGGAAAACTGTTAAAAGGGGTTATCTCCAAGTGTGGTTGAGCTTATTTTTGTTTGCACGATAAAAAAAATAACATTGTTTAAGTCAGTTCAGAACCTCATTGTCGTTCAGCGAAAACAATGAAAAAAATGTGTCCATGCTTTCAAGAAACTGTGCGAAACTGCCGTCCTATTTAGTCTGGTTCCTTGGTTATACTACACGAATAACTGAGCCATAATACAGCAGCAGTCAGGGGCCTATTTTTTTTTTAATGAGGACACCCTTGTAAAATAAATGTGTGCGCACACTCATTTAAATAAACTCATCTTTAATTGTTGTTTTCTAATGAAAAGACATACCTCGGGCAGAATTACTTCTAATTGGACAGTTGAAACAACTTCTATCTTCCAAATGAGTAAGGTTGTTTACGGTCTAATGATTTGCCGGGAAATTTTCAGACATTACAATTTCTGTTTACGAGTTTTAACAGTAAATATTCTGTGTTTAATGTGCCGTGGTTTTGTTTGTTCAAGGTCCGTTTTTAATGAGCGATTTGTTTCGGCGCCCCGAATGGTAACAAAGCGCCCTTTGATCATGTGGGGATTATTCGGTTCATTTAACGAACATCTGTGATTAAGGACACTTAAAAAGCGAATAAAAAATAATGACATATTTGTATCTCCGTTTCGAGTTGTATTTCCAAAACATGTTTGGTATTTTGGGGACGTGTTCCATATCGGAAGATTTATAAATCATAATCTCAATATTACATAGTTGTTCTACACATGCGCGAAAGTTCTCAATCTCAACACTTAAACAACACGTGCATTGCTTTGAAAGTACAGCGAACTTATGCAAAGCCGAAGAATGTTTTAGAAGACGGCAGAACGCCGAGAAAGTACAGTGAACCATGAAACTATAAAAGGAGTGAACTAAACAAATCTGCAAAAATAATTATGGTTACCAACTTAATATAAAACCACGTTCATTTCTCCATGTATTGAATGTTTGTTACATCATTGAGGTTATCTTAATTGCTTAAAAGTACAAAGTAATGACAAAAACCGAAATGTACGGTGCCGTGACTTTGGCGAAATATACCACCAGCAAAACAACTAGACCCTGGTATTATTCTGCTTTTGCCTAGTGAAGCCTATTAAATGTTTTTCCAAGTCTGCACGTGGCAATTTAACGATGATAATTGAGAAACGTTTTATAGTCTAGCATCACTCAAGATTCAGACTTCAACCTTGAAAATCGGCGCCATTTGAAATAAAATCGTCAACTTCAATTGTGCCGCCACGGTTAGGCACTAATGAGTACCTTACCGTAAAATGGCAAAATTAGAAAGTGCTTTAGCCTAATTGTGCCTAATTGTTACCGAAGCTCACAATTCTCTCTTACAGTTACAGACGAACGCATACGAGCAAAAACAAGAGCAAAAGGCGCCATCTTAAAAAAACATTAATGCAAACATTTTGATTGGTGCAGCGATCTGCACGCACAGCGCGCTTAGTGCACCAATAAGATGCGAGGACATTTGTTTAGGTGAATTCACACGTTTCGCGCGTAATTTTGACGCGCATTAATATATACTTTGAGAACAAAGTGGTATGGAAGGAATTTGGAGCGAAACGAGATACTGAAATTTACAAAATCACAAAAGAAACCACTTTCTACTCAGATAATTCTGTGATTTTCAGTGCTTCGTTTCACTCCAAATTCCCTCAAATTTCACCATGAACAACCTCAGAATAAGACAATCTAAGACGTGTTTCAGTGGTACAGCCTATAGCCTATACTTAAAAATACGAGTGTGAATTTTCCCATAATCATGGTTCTGATTGCCAAATTACCTTTAGAACTAAAGGGGGTACACATATCCCCATTAGATAGAAGATATAGATTTAGCAATATGGTCGTGCAGCAACTTTAAGAGGCAGGCATTAAAACATGGCTAGCGCAATAGCCTGCTGCCAAATCTCCACCAAAATTTGACTGATAGTTTTTGAGTACCTTATACCTTGTATGTGCCTATGGATTTTTGGCAGAATTTGTTCATACAAGTCTCGAAAATCTATCTTAGAAGTCAACAGCGGTTGCAACCATCCTGAGATCTCAGGGAAGTTCCACTCTGCTAAGTGACGATACAATACCCTGAAGAAATCCACGCAAATCTGCGGAGTAAGCCGGCTCGGACAACACACGCCCGAGTCATTTTGATGTAATTTAATCAATTCGGTCATGTTATGCCGAAAAGAAACGATTTATATACTTTCCAGAAATTGTATTGGGTTCTGTTTCCTTATGACTGTCCCATTCCTACCAACATTTCCGGCGACGATCTTAATTTACTCCGCAGTTTTTCAAATTAATAACAGGGATGCATGCTCACGAATGTAATGGAACGGATTCCCCAGTATGCTTTAAATAGCAGCCAATCGCCGACGCGGACAACGGTCAGCCTTACCGAGTACATGTATCACATGCATGCACGGTGTTTACAATCTGCGCGCGTTACATTTGAATGCCTGCAATGCACTGCCAATTGAAGCATCCTGATTGGTCCAGCAGAGGCAACAAGATTTCTGTCGCTTGTTCCCCAGCGAAATGGGGCCTCGGTACGCAGGAGTACGAGTCGGGGAGAGCGTTAAAGGGGCACTGTTGCGAGAGGAAGGGTTGCAACATGGATGGTTGCAACATGCATTTTTGTGCATGTCATACGTTGCCATTGATTTCTAAACTTTGGATTTTCGATAATTAATTTGACAAATTCTGGCACACGGAAGGTAAGGTTATCAAGAACTTTCAGACGAAGTTTGGTGGGAATTGGGTAGCAGGTTATTGCGCTAGCCATGTACTCACCTGTATATGAAGTGCGGTATCCAACAAATAGCAAATATAACAACGAGAACTAGCACCGTTCTGGCGAGTCGCCGGCGGGCCCGCAACTGTCTCGAATCCCCATGACCTTCACAAGGAACCTGCCTCGAACTAATGATCAGTTGCATGGCAATCAGCATATAATACATGGTGATAATAGCCAACGGAAATATAAACATGACGAAACAGCGGATCACTTCGTGGATTTTGGCCGTGGTCGTGGGTAGAGGGATACCCTCCTCAGTTAGGTTAACCGGGAGGCCGAAGCATATGGCTATTTCCGCTCCTCCGTAGTTTAGGATGTCCACTTTGGCTAAAATTGCCGTGGGTATCCCGAGTAAGATTGACAGCACCCATATTGTGATTGCCACGGCGTACGTTCGCCGAACGGCGTTCGACTTCCGGCGTTGCATGGGCCGAACGATTGCCGTGTAGCGATCGTAACTCAGAGCCGACAGCGTGAAGACGGACACGCCGTGAGAAACGATCGGAACGGCACTGGCGAACTTGCAGACGGCTTCGGTGAACGGGTACGTGCTGTACAGGTAGGACACGAACGTGAAAGGCACCGATGTGATCACAACGAAGAAATCTCCCAGGCCAAGACTAGCTATAAGTATGTTGGGAACAGACCTCATGTCGGGGTTTAGAACAACAATACAGACCAGTATGCCGTTGCCGACCACCCCTACTAGTCCAAACAGCAATATAAGGCTCATGGCGACCGCTTCATACGGATCCACTCCTGCTTCGAAATACGAGTTGTTTCCGTAATAATCTATCTCCGTGTAGTTCGGATACGTCGTTTCTACTAACAAAGCCATTTCGTCCCAACTATCCCAGCTTTAGGCACTCGATTTCAGATCTAACGTGTCACAATGATTCCAATTCGAATCAGAAAAGTGAATTCCAGCCAAGGTATAGGCTATACCATGGCTTTACCAAAGCAACAGCACTTGGCAGCGAACAGCAAGTCAGGTCGTCTTCGGAGGCAAACGGTCGCCTTACTACCTCGCTCAAGCAGCTTCCAACTTTAAAATGTTACACTTTGACAACAAACTACTATTACTAAGCATTGTTTTCACAGACACGCAGGGCCACCACGGTTCAAACAATCTAGCATTTCGTCGCCCTACGGCATCCTGGCTTTTCGAGATGCGCTCTCCTGTTTATTCCAACAAGTTGCAAGTCTCGTCCAGAGATGATCTTTTACTCCCACGAGTGTGCATCACGTGGTGTTCTGCTTCGCAACGCAGCCTCCACAGGCCTACCACGATGGTTCATGACTATCCCTTGGACGCATATAGTTTACACATAAGGCAACTTCTAATCCAATGAAATAAGCAGTGAGCCGTGTTGATTGTATAGTCTGGTTTGATGACAGGCGGTTGTTATACTGCGCATGCTTGCTAGAGCGCGCCTCTGATTGGCTTTCCCGTTCGCTCAGTTGCGATCATATCAGTGACGTGTTCTGCAGACGATATATATCCAACGGATCTGTCCTAAAAGGAACCAGTCACGAGAGGGCGCCAAACCTATTCGCTGGTAAGACATTTTACTCGTTGAAGGTTGCACCCCAGTAAATAGGGCTCCCATAGGAACCAATGCTAAATGCCCAATTTTTAAAAATCATTTAAAAATACTCACAACTCTCTCAGCTTCTCAAGACAACAACCAGAATATTCACTGATTTCTCATCTTTTTAATTATGTTCAATTTTATGGGGGTAATCCGTCACTTTTATTCCCTAATTTCCACTTGAAACGAAACTACCCCTAACAACAGTGAAACTTGCTGATCAGACCTGCATCCATTTTGAAACAAAGGCACATACGCTACTGGGCAAAATAGGGCAACTTTTAGGAGCTACAGTGTTTAAAATGTATATAGTTGGAAGAAAAAATACCCCACATCGCGACGATAGTCATATTCTACACAAGACCACACTCGTTCAGCTCGAAACTCTCCCTGATATAGAAGAATTTGAGGGCATACAAAATATTCATGAGCTCGGCGCACGGATCTCTGCCTATTTACTTGGGTGCACCCTGAAAGATGGCACCTGTTTAGTTTCATGTGCGCTTTTCTAAAGAGCAGACGGTTGGGCCTCACTATAAATAAAAGCGAACATGTAACACAAAATGACGTCATACTCTAATAACAATTTTTTTTGCCCCATAGGTATGTTCGGAATTTCTCCCCCGCCCTCTATTTTCCACATCCGGGTAATCCTGGAACTGCAGCTCATTTCAACCGATGAACATCGAGAATCATTGTATTTTTCGATCTTCCGAGATCTTTTGGAAATGGGATGGCGGGAGGCAATTAAACTACAATAAACAGTGGCGAAGAGGTACCGGAATGGAATTGCCCCCAAACAGCCGATGACATTCACGGCTTAAACGCAGTCAACCAATCAAATTCGAGCCAGGCAGTCCAATCAGAATGTAGAATCACAACGCAGATAAGTTTTCAACCGGCCTGAGCGGATTTTCAGGAAGCAGAACATCCAACAAAAACGCAAACGAAAAAGTTAAAAATGGAAAAGTATAAACATTTTATTCAGTCATCTCGACTCCTTTGTATCTTCAAAACGAGCTGCACAATTTTGAAAAGTTTTCCTGACAATAATTCTGTCTGGCCCTTGTTAAATTGAAACATACCTTCTTTTTTTATGAAAAAAAAGGTATATCTGAAACGAATAAAAATAACAGTAGTATGCACGTTTTTGTCAACAAAACGTGATGGGAAAAGACTCGACATAGTAAATATGTCGTACAGAAAACCATCAGTAGCAAAGGTTCCACTTTTTCCCCCAGAAAAAAAACTTGTTTTTTTTTTAAATCACTGGTTTATAGTTTGACATCCGGCGGCGCTATAGGTCGTGACCACACTTGTAGATGGCCCTTAGAGAAACAAATGTCCTGCAATCCATATTACAAAAAGTTAAGACGAGTTCAATGTGTTCTGGTTCCCATACCAACATCCCAAAATAAGAAGATCGACCCTTCCTAAGACACGTCTTAGCGCTTTGTGAAATCGGCCCCTGGTCATGTATTTAAATCAAGTAACAGGTCTCGCCAGTTAGTACAAATTGTCAACTAGCCACTGAGACCTGGTCATGTATTTAAATCAAGTAACAGGTCTCGCCAGTTAGTACAAATTGTCGACTAACCACTGAGACCTGGTCATGTATTTAAATCAAGTAACAAGTCTCGCCAGTTAGTACAAATTGTCGACTAACCACTGAGACCTGGTCATGTATTTAAATCAAGTAACAGGTCTCGCCAGTTAGTACAAATTGTCGACTAACCACTGAGACCTGGTCATGCATTTAAATCAAGTAACAGGTCTCGCCAGTTAGTACAAATTATCAACTAGCCACTGAGACCCGGATCGATTTTACAAAAGTTAAGACGAGTTAAATGCATCCTAATTCCCATACCAACGTCCCAGGATAAGAAGAGTGACCATTGTCACCTTATTGAAATCGGCTGCTGATTAAATAAGAGCAGGTTTCCATCTTACGTTTTTAGCCAATCAGAGAGCGTCTAAATTGGCAATTTACCGTCAGCTGAATTCTCATTGGTTGTTTGAAATCTCACTGACTCCTAATTGGTCCGTTTGTTGTGCATTGATCCTAATAACTCGTGGGGACGGTACTGACTTTTTGGCAGTTTATGCCGTCAGCAAATGTCCTCAACTTGTTAGCACACTGCTCAATAGAGAATCTTTGTATACTCATAAATGGTTTTTCAAAAAGATTTAAGGCAAGATTTCGTGTAGTTCTCTGCAACCCCTTTTTATAAAACTTACAAATCTGCTAAGCAATGTTCGTTCGCAAAACGGCTTAATACCAAATCTCCTTAAAACGTTCCTTAAATAATTTTTAGGTTTTCTTGAAAAGTCCTAGCAATAGTCGTTTTCAGGCAGATTTTCTCAAGAAATTACTTAAAACGACTCGTTAGTTTCCCACTAATTCTCGATCATAAACTTCAAACAAAAACCCCAAACTAAGGAAATAAACAACCAAAATGCAGTTTAATTTTGTCAAAAAAAATTGATAGAGGTATATAATTTAGTGAGAAGTAAATAAATACAAACATTTTATAAAGTGCTGGGTGCCCTAACAATTTTCTTGCAAGTTATTTTTATTGGCTTAAAGCCCCAAGTTATAACACATTTACCAAAACAACAAGAAGTTATAAAAATGCAGCAACACTAAAAAGCCTCCAGGAAAAAAATCATGATTTCATGAGGTTTCCCAAGCAGTAAATACTAGTTGGAAAATCCATCTAACTGCTGCGGTAAACCAGTGATGGACTGGCATCCCATCCAGGGGGAGTAGCAATGCTCCTAGTCACTCCATGCCATGGAAACCCAACCAACTGCTGGAGGTAAACCTGCGATGGACTGGCATCCCATCCAGAGAGACTAGCAATGCTCCTAGTCACTCCATGCCATGGAAACTAACAACCTGTTGGGGAAACCCAACTAACTGCTTGGGGTAAACCTGCGATGGACTGGCATCCCATCCAGGGGGAGTAGCAATGCTCCTATGCCATGGAAACCCAACCAACTGCTGGGGGTAAACCTGCGATGGACTGGCATCCCATCCAGAAAGAGTAGCAATGCTCCCAGTCACTCCATGTCATGGAAACTAACAACCTGTTGGGGAAACCCAACTAACTGCTGGGGTAAACCTGCGATGGACTGGCATCCCATCCAGGGGGAGTAGCAATGCTCCTAGGCACTCCATGCCATGGAAACTAACAACCTGTTGGGAAACCCAACTGGGGGTAAACCTGCGATGGACTGGCATCCCATCCAAGGGGAGTAGCAATGCTCCTAGTCACTTCATGCCATGGAAACTAACAACCTGTTGGGAAACCCAACTGGGGGTAAACCAGTGATGGACTGGCATCCCATCCAGAGAGAGTAGCAATGCTCCTAGTCACTCAATGCCATGGAAACTAACAACCTGTTGGGGGAACCCAACTGTGGGTAAACCTGCGATGGACTGGCATCCCATCCAGGGGGAGTAACAATGCTCCTAGTCACTCCATGCCATGGAAACTAACAACCTGTTGGGAAACCCAACTGGGGGTAAACCTGCGATGGACTGGCATCCCGTCCAGAGGGAGTAACAATGCTCCTAGTCACTCCATGCCATGGAAACTAACAACCTGTTGGGGAAACCCAACTGGGGGTAAACCTGCGATGGACTGGCATCCCATCCAGAGAGAGTAGCAATGCTCCTAGTCACTCCATGCCATGGAAACTAACAACCTGTTGGGGAAACCCAACTGGGGGTAAACCCGCGATGGACTGGCATCCCATCCAGGGGGAGTAACAATGCTCCTAGTCACTCCATGCCATGGAAACTAACAACCTGTTGGGGAAACCCAACTGGGGGTAAACCTGCGATGGACTGGCATCCCATCCAGGGGGAGTAGCAATGCTCCTAGTCACTCCATGCCATGGAAACTAACAACCTGTTGGGGAAACCCAACTAACTGCTGGGGTCAACCTGCGATGGACTGGCATCCCATCCAGGGGGAGTAACAATGCTCCTAGTCACTCCATGCCATGGAAACTAACAACCTGTTGGGGAAACCCAACTAACTGCCGGGGGTAAACCTGTGACGGACTGGCATCCCATCCAGGGGGAGTAGCAATGCTCCTAGTCACTTCATGCCATGGAAACTAACAACCTGTTGGGGAAACCCAACTAACTGCCGGGGGTAAACCTGTGATGGACTGGCATCCCATCCAGGGGGAGTAGCAATGCTCCTAGTCACTCCATGCCATGGAAACTAACAACCTGTTGGGGAAACCCAACTAACTGCCGGGGGTAAACCTGCGATGGACTGGCATCCCATCCAGGGGGAGTAGCAATGCTCCTAGTCACTCCATGCCATGGAAACTAACAACCTGTTGGGGAAACCCAACTAACTGCTGGGGGTAAACCTGTGATGGACTGGCATCCCATCCAGGGGGAGTAACAATGCTCCTAGTCACTCCATGCCATGGAAACCCAACCAACTGCTGGAGGTAAACCTGCGATGGACTGGCATCCCATTTAGGGGGAGTAGCAATGCTCCTAGTCACTCCATGCCATGGAAACTAACAACCTGTTAGGGAAAAACCCAACTAACTGCTTGGGGTAAACCTGCGTTGGACTGGCATCCCATCCAGGGGGAGTAGCAATGCTCCTTGTCACTCCATGCCATGGAAACCAGGGATGAGTACTGGCCGTATGAGCCGGCTAAGGGCATAAACCAGCCTTAGACCATTCTAGTAATTTTGACAATAAAAAAACTTTGCAATTCTTCAACTCGGCAACACTTTTGGTGAAATTATTCTCCCATAATACTTGCTCGCGCTCTTTGCGTTAACCGCCGAACTCTGCCGCGACTCGACACCGTGGTCACCACGTCATCGACATCATTCCCTTCTTCGCTATCGCAGGATTCATTCTCGCTTTCCTCGTCCAAATCTCTATAAATCACAGTCTGTTTGCCTTGGTTTCGGGTTTTGGGCTTGTGTGTCTTTGGAAGGTCCGTCTCCAAATCGCTGGAATCAAGTCTTGGCCTGGATTGCATTGCTGGTCTCGCGGGTTGCATTGCTGTTCTCGTGGGTTGCATCGCTGTTCTCGTGGACCGCCGTACCACCGGCGGACTTTTCTCCCGCCTACTTTTTCTCTTGGAAGTTGACACGCCTCTTGTTTTGTTCGATTTGGTGTTATGATTCTCATTGTCTTCCGACATGTAATTCTCTGTGTCGCTGTCTTGCGCATGGTCGTCGGCGCTACTTCCCGAGTTTGACTCAGACTCCGATCCGGTGGATGAGTTTTCGGAGTCCGAGTCTCTGTCGCTTTCCTCGCTGTTTGATTGTTGAATGTCATCATCGTCGCTCACGTGACTGTTTTGTCGTGTTGCGTACCTCTTAACGTGACCATTACTGAGTCGGGATTTGGAAGCTGTCAAAATGAGAAAACAATCCTCAATTTAATACTTGAGCCTAAATCTTCATTAAAAAGTCAATCTTTTGACTTTTGTTTTTGACCACTTGACGCCAGAGGACGTGTAAATATGTTCTGGCAATTTATAGTCACAGGGGCGGTTGACAAGCATTTCATTGAGTGACCCGTCCACCTGTCTTGTGATTTTAGATGGGCACTATGCGAAATGGACATTAAAACATGACGGGTAGAATTTTTTCAAATAGACATTAAAAATTACAGGTGGATTTTTGGTTTTAAATGTATGCATACTTGAGCGACTAAGCAACATTTTTGTTTATAATAAAATTTAAAAAAGTAGCTCATGACTCATTAGTTCTGGACTGTCTCCTCTGTATGCACATGTATTTGTGATATTTGTTACCACCACTCCCCTGCCCCCGCCGGCCCGCCCCGCTTTTCAATTTTTGTCAGTGACAGGACGGGTACTTTTTAACTGCACCAAAGTAGGACAGGTAGTTTTGGAAATCCTAGATGAAATGCTGCCGCTGTCTTCCACGGTTGAAATATAATCACATCCATTGTCCACCATTTATACACACCGTGGCTGTGGCCAGCCTGTCAGTGTAGCAAATCTCGCTCCGTAGCAGCCGCCCCAGTACGACCGCAAAGTATGATCTTTTGGTGGGGCGATTAATACAATAAATGTAGAAATGACTCGAGAGAGTCAGTATTTGTGGCCAATTTGTTTACATTTTAAAAAAAAATTGGCTGAATCTGCTAGTGATTTCTAGCCAAGGTCGCCAAAACTTGACCCAAGCTGTACGAGAAATGACCCATTTTTGCAGAGTGCGTCAGAATTTCTGACGGTGCCTACTATCTCAAGATCACCTTGGGACAGTAGTTTGCACCAATACTCTCAAGAACAATTTTGTAAGTTAAATACCGATTACATGATTGGAAAACGTTTAAAAACAAAAATGGCATAACATAACTAGAGCATAATGTTGATCATGTTGAATAATGTCTGCAACACTTTTAGGCAGGTTTTTCTTGTGAACTCGTCAAGTAAAAAATTTGGGCAACTGCAAATGATTTATTAGCTTACATGCTTTTCTTGTCGGAACTGTGCTACGAAGGCCATTTCTTCTCGGTCTTCTAGGTTTTATTTCTTCTTCTTCCTTAATTTCTCCATCTTGATTTTCTTCCTCATCCCGCTCCGATTCTTCCGGACTTCCTTCTTGTTTAATGTCAATTTCCTCTTCGCTTTTATCGTCTTCGTCTTCACTATTTTCTCGTTTAATTTTCCGAGTTGACGTCTGTCTTTTCACCCGTTCTGCGATTGTTTTTGAGAACGCTGCGGATGTCCCTGCAAGACGACAGAAAAAATAACGTTCTTTTTAAAGGAGTGGGTTTAAATGCATTTCGTTTTAACCCGAGAATCATATAAAATACCTCCCCAGAATATTATCCACGGGAAGAAAACGGGGAATTTGCAATCTCCAATTTGGATGAGCAAGCAAAAAGGTTGGTGTAATCATTGCACTGCTTTATGGAACCAGATAAATTAGTTCACAAACCATCAGTGGTTTTTTGACGATATCCTTGAAAATATACGGATTGAGAGGCAGCGCGAATTTCAGAATGGTAATGAGAAAAATATGACCAAAATCTCAAACACCCATGGGAAAAAAGAGTTGGTCAAAAATGTGATCTAGAAACGCTCCTTTAACCAGTTTATGCTGGGCATATTTTTAACGAAAAAAATAAAAATGTTTTAAAAAGGAATGTGATTGGCTAAAAGTTAAGACCTGCAGCCGATTTCACAAAATATTTTTGAAAATTGCATAAGCCACATAGGCTTGCGTGTAATTATCACAGGAATGTTGCGCAGCTTACGCAATAAAAAGTTGCACACACAAGCGGGCTTACGCAGTGCGTAAAGATTCGTGAAATCGGCTGCAGGTCAAGCACCATAAATACCAACTCCCGAGGGTCATTTCTACATTCATTGTATGAATCTTCTCACCAAAAGATCATACTTTGCAACACATAGAGGCGGTCGCCACGGAGCAAGATTTGCTACACTGACAGGCCGTCCACAGCCGCTCAAAGTTTAAAATACGGTGAGTACAAATGAATGGTGGACAATGGACATGTTTAAACGTCGACCGTGGAAGTTTTAACTCGTCAACCGCCCCTGTGACTATACATTGCCAGAACATGTTCTCCAAAATACTCAAACTATTTCTTGAAATTAAAATATTTACCCGATTTTTTGCTCTTTGACGGAATGTTCTTGGCACTTTTGGTACTGTTCTGCGAGTCTTTGGTATCTGTAAGGCCAGCATGGCTCGAAGTACTTGTTTTACTACTTGACGACGAAGTCTCCCTGATACAATTCTTTGACGACCCTGTTCTAGAAGGCCTTGCTTTTGACGAAGGCCCTGCCCTTGATGGACCGGGACGGTCTTCGTCCTCGCTGTGCGATGAAGCGTCAGCCGACATACCCTGGTTTTTACTTGATGAGGCTGTGTCCGATGAATGAGTCAGGCTTCTTTTTCTGTGATCATAATTTTTTTAAATTAATTTTGTTTTTGTAAGGAAAAAACAAAAACCTAAGTAAAGGGGCCGAAAATCCATGTATCCGTTATGTGTCATGCGCAGTGCATACTGCGTGATGCGTACAAATCAGTTTTTCGAAAAAAAAGGCGCATATGTCCACGTATCTGCACAATCGCTATCCGTATTGCGTTGTCCGTATAAATCTTATCCGCTCCAGGGAGCGATTGAAACGGATGTGTGTGAAATTCGCTGGAAAATGGCCTGAAATACGCTCCTTCAAACAGTTTCCAAGGGGTTAATAGAGTAAGAGGCTAAACTCCTCAAAAAAAGTTCGGAAAGTCAAGTTTGACTGACGATTTCTCTTTTGTTGCAAAATAATTTTCCTTGAATTTTATATCATTAGAAAGCCCTGTTATTCCTCTTTACGATGATGTGTCATTTGTTATGATTAACATTTGGGGGATGTGCAGCACAGCTGAATACGGGGGCGGGTGTAAAGTGAAATGTCACAAAATGCATTGCTATTGTCAAAAAGTGCATTGACACATTCCCATCCTCCAAGCAAAAGGGGAATGCACTGCATGACAATAGCAGTGAATTTTGTGACATTTCACTTTCCACCCACCCCTGTATTCCGCTATACTGCACATTCCCCAATTGATTAATCATAACAAATGACACATCACTGTAAAGAGGAATAACAGGGCTTTCCAATGATACCAAATTCAAGAAAAATTATTTAGTAACAAGAGAGAAATCGTCAGTCAAACTTGACTTTCCAAACCTTTTTTGAGGAGTTTAGTTAGACAAAAACTTACTTTGTACGGTCAGTTTTGTTGATGTACACGTACTTGCAAATGGTTGGTGTCAGTTAAATGAGTGCATCTGATCACGTGGGAGCACATCGACAGCAACTGATCAGTTGAGTTGCTTCCAGTTGCAAAGTCGACAGACGCTAGGCTTAAAGCTTCTAAATGCGATTTATAAAAACTAGCTATTACTATTTTTTTGAAAGTTTGGGGAGACGCAATGTGATACCTTTTAAGTCCGGACCGAATCTGTTTCTCGTATTTTAGCGCAGCTTTGTACTCGCTGAGAATTGGACGAAAGTGTTCCTCAAAAAGTGCCGACAGACGAAGTGTCATTGAGTAAATCTGTTGAAAAAAAAGCCAGAGAAAATAAACGTGAAAATAATGTGCTTTCAACATTTTTCGTTTCTAACTTCAAAAACAATGTTTTGCCCTAAAATTAAGTAACATGCCCAAAATTAAGTAACTTACTTTGGATTTCTTGTTGGGCGTGTACCCTTTAGAGTTGGTGAAGATAAGACGGACATCCTTACAGAACTCCATCGGGTCTTGGTAGATCATTTCATCAAGCTGCTCACGGACGATGTTCAGATCGATGGGAGTGTCAATGATGGTTCGATAGTCCTGTGGTTAAGACAAATGATATTTTACTTTCAGATATGAAATTTATTTAACCACTAGACGCCGGAGGACATGTAAACACCTTCTGGCAATGTATAGTCACAGGGACGGTTGACGAGTTCAAACGTCAGCTTTGCCGCAGTCTTCCACGGTTGACATGTAAACACGTCCATTGTCCACCATTCATTTGTACATACATGTACTGTGTTAAACTTGACGGCTGTGGACGGCCTGTCACTGTAGCAAATCTCACTCCATGGCAGCCCTCTCGGAGTGTTGCTAAGTATGATCTTTTGTCGAATACATTTTTTTCTCTTACAAATGTCTTTTTGTCATTTATTTGTTAGATCATTATGTCTAGGATCGTCTTTAGGGTAGTGCTTCATAAGACTGGTTCTTCTGCACTCTCCTTGAAACTCCCTTTATATTTGTGAAATTGTACACACTGTTATTGTATTTACTTATTATTTAATAAAATTGTATTGTATCGACCATCGGGAATTATTTAAATACCCAAAAGTAATATGTACTACAAATATAATGAAATAAACCATTTAAACTGGGATTTGTAGTGACCTTGAAATAAAATTTTAGAACAAAAGTATGATCATGTAAATTGGGCTTTTAAAAAAAAAGAAGAAAAAATGGAAATAAACTTCGTAATTCTAAGTTCAAATGGGTCATTCTATAAATTTGGGGTCCACTTTTTCTGTCCCCGTTACATCTGACATCTTGTAAAATGTTGTATTTTGTAAATTCAGGACATATTCTTTAAATGCCTTCTATTTCAAAGAGTGATTACTTAAAGTACAATTCATAAAAATATGGTTTGAAGGCATTTTTAATGATACTTGTATGGCAAATAGCAGTATGTCAGGTGTAACGGGGAAAGAAAAATGTCACACATTGGACCCCAAATTTATAGAATGACCTAAATGCAAGTCAAGACTTAGATGATCGAACTTACAGGGTATCTAATATCGTCCACTGGGTATCGGAACGGTTCCGAGTCTTGGCAATTCCACAGCATCTGCACGAGTTCCTTGCATTGGCCGATCCAAGCTTTGGTGTCGTAACAAGCGTGGCTGCGAATTCGCTTGGCAGGCGGTGAGCCAAAATCCTATCACAATAAAATGTAAAAATGTAAAAATTCAACTCAATTCATTTTATTCTCATACACGAAGAAGTGTGTCCAGATCACAGTTAAAGGCAGTATACATCATTGGTAATCTCGAAAATCAGAAATGTTCACAGATTTACGCCTAACTTACACAATATAAACATGATGACCGTAGAAAATTTTCCCTGAAATGGTTTTGTCTGAAGTGCTATAGTCTTTAAGAAATGAGTAAAACAATTAGTTTTCGTCTCATGAGACGAAAATTCAATTCGCCCCAAAACCATTTCGCCCAAGTGCCATTTCGCCCCAAACTACTTTGCCCGAGTGCCATTTCGCCCTAAATTACTTCGTCCAAACACTACATCGCCCAAATGCCACCTCGCCCCAAAACCACTTCGTGCACAGACCGTAGTTCAGGGCAAAGTGGTTTTGGGGCGAAATGACTGCAAACCCTTTTTTTACTGTTTCTCAAAAGTTAGACGAAGTACAGAGCTAGTTTTTTCTCAGGTTGGTTTTAATCATGCATATCTTCAATCACACAGGGGGATAAAACTATTTGTAACAGTTTACCAATCATGTATACTATCTTTAAGATTTTGATACCATATCACCTGTAATATTTTTTTTCATTAACCATTTCACGCTCTCAATCCGTATAGTTTCACGGACATCGTAAAAAAAACACCAATGTTTTGTAAACTAATTTATCCGTTCCATAAAGCAGTGCAGTGATTACACCAACCTTTTTGCTTCCACATCCAAATTGGAGATTGCAAATTTACTTCCATGGATAGTATTTTGGGGATGTATTTTATATGATTGTAAGGTTAGAACGAAATCCATTTTCTTTAAATACATTGTTGAAAAATATAAATGGTACATGTATGGGAGGATTCCATTAAAAGTAATGCCTGTTGAGTATGGGAATACATTTTTCAGGTTTTTTATTATCGTTGACGTATTTGTACTTTTATTAATTTGTATTAATTAGGGTTTGTTTTGCCCTTACCCAACGTAATTATTAACACTGTACACTCAGTGCTTTCCCAAGACACTATGAAAAACTTCATAGCGTGCTCGGTTGGGACACGAACCCATGACCTTCTGCAAACAAGGCAGACGTCTTAACCACTCGAGCTAGCCGGTGTTGAATGGCCAGTTGGAATCATTTTGCAACAGGGATCGCAATTAATCAGAAATTGATTTAGCTTGCGTCGGGGAGACTGAATGTTAATTAGGGGTTATTTGTACTTACTGCGGTTCTTTTTCTGCTAGTTGAGGGCTGATCTTCATCTTCAGAAGGCGAACTGTCCTCAATAATAGTTAAGTCGTCCGTTTTCAAAGCGCCAATGTGTTTTTTATACACGGGTTGAACATCGGTGCATTTTGGGTTTCTGTAGGAAATAAATTGAGCCATGACAGGTTGTGACACTTGTGCTCTTGAGCAAGGCACTTTACGATGCTCGCTTAAAATATGGGCAGAGGCAACTTGGTTGTCTCCATGCAGACTAGTTACCCCTCCCAGCCCCACTCCTATCGTAAAGATCAGGGTGGCGGATTGCAATAAAATTGACTTAAATTATAGCTGGCTATCCAACATAGCCAGTCTCGGCTTAGTCGCTGGTTTAGCCCATTGCAATAAACCAGTCTAACTAAGGTACGGCTGCGCCAGCCGAAAAACATGCACATTTTAATGGAAAGTGACGCAGCCGGCTATACTTGCGTGATTTCAAGCCAAGCAAACGTCCTGATAAAGCCACTTGATGGCGCGTGCGCTTCTACAGGATTTGCAAAGAAACTGATTGTGAAAGTTATCAAATATTACTAAAAAGGTACTATGGGCATAATGTGCGTTCTGTTCACAACACTCGTCGTCTTCTCAGCACTATGTGGTTTTGGGGTATACGCCTCCTTAAAACAAAAAAAATCAAGTTCCTAACCTGACGACTTCCAGAAGTAACTTGGTGATAAGCTCCGCGCATTTCACGATCTTGCTGTCCTTCTCATTAAAGAGTACCGCGTTTTGCTCCATCAAACGAATCTCCCACATTAACGTGGAAAGTCGACGGTAAAACCTCAATTCCAGCCGCATTTTAATCTTGTTGAGGTCTGTCGGATAGGGCACAATTTGGGCGTAGATTGGGTATATGTTTAAGTCGACCATCGCGTTGAATGGTTCGGCGATGCGCAAGGCCATGACTTGGTCGATGCACGCGATGATGCGTTCGCACTCGGAGGTTGGGTTACGGTCGCTCCATTCGGCGTTGTCGGAGGTGTAAAGAGCCTGTAAACGCTCCTCTTGGGTGACCGGAACGCTGCCGCCGGTTTCGTCTGGTAGTTCTGGGGAAATAAAATCAGTGATGGGGATATAAATTTTGGGAAATACATGTCAAATCTGGGGAAATGCAAGTCAAATCTGGGGAAATGCATGTCAAATCTGGGGAAATACATGTCAAATCTGGGGAAATAAAATCAGTCTTATCGAGACAAATTATGTTGAAAACAATACTATACGATTTGAAATTTAATTTTAACACAATAAAATGTCAGCAATTTGAACTCAGATTTACTCATAAAAATCAAAGCAAAAATTTAAGCCTCAACGTTTTGAAAATAAGGGGGCAAGTCACTCTAGCCTCGATTTTGTCCGAATTCTAAAGGGCACCGAGGCCAACTGGAGGGGCACCATGGCCAACTTTGATCCAAATGTGTACTGGTTATTAGTTTACCAGTACACAAGCCTCGCTTAATTTAGGATAGGGCATGCTGGCCAAGTTGGCTTCAGAAAGTGTATATCTTGAAGGGGCATCAGTGCCAACTCAGCAGGGCATGAGGCCATTGGCCTTGGTGGCCTTGGTTAATGTCAAGGCCTGGGATAGGGCATGCTGGCCAAGTTGGCCTCATAAAGTGTATATCTTGAAGGGGCATTAGGGCCAACTCAGCAGGACATGAGGTCATTGGCCTTAGTGGACTTGGTTAATATCAAGGCCTGGGATAGGGCATGCTGGCCAAGTTGGCTTCAGAAAGTGTATATCTTGAAGGGCATCAGGGCCAACTCAGCAGGGCATGAGGCCATTGGCCTTGGTTATTTTAAAGGCCTGGGATAGGTCATGCTGGCCAAGTTGGCTTCAGAAAGTGTATATCTTGAAGGGCATCAGGGCCAACTCAGCAGGGCATGAGGCCATTGGCCTTGGTTATTTTAAAGGCCTGGGATAAGGCATGCTGGCCAAGTTGGCTTCAGAAAGTGTATATCTTGAAGGGGCATCAGGGCCAACTTAGCAGTGTATAATGCCATTGGCCTTAGTGGACTTGGTTATTTTCAAGGCCTGAAGAATTAACTCCCGACAAAGTATGAAAGCCTGACTTACTGTCTTCGTCAATCCTCTCAAGATCCCAAGGGCTCATTTTCTCCGTCTCGCCATTGTCCCACCTTGAGAGAGAGAGATTAATACAACATTGAAACATCATTACACCATGGTACTTGGCTCTAAACATCATGGCCGTCAGAAAAAGTACAATTGCAAAAGCACAGGGACATGGTTCAGTGATTTTTAGTGTAGAGCCATTGCCTAGGCAACTAACAAAAGATGACGTATTCACTTCGGCAGTCTGTTGCTAAAATACTATTGCGCGCATATGCAAATTAGGGATTAAAAGTGGGTTTGAGAGGTCTTAAACATACGTTTAAAACCGGATAGGGGCCTGGACGCTGATGGCCGAAGGCGGGGGACTTTATAAGCGTCCAGGCCCCTAGCTGGTTTTAAACGGATTGTTTAAGACCGGCCAAACCCACTTTTAATCCCATTCATAAATACCTTTTTTGTGTAAATCAGTAAAACTCACCAAAATAAGCTTGTCGTTGCATTCACTTTTTCGCTTCATCTTGTTGTTTGTACGTTCAAACTGCTAGCTGTGCGTCGAGATGTTTGTTCGATCGCGCGCATTACGCGTATAGTGCAGATGTGTTGTGTACGCGCACGCAGACAACCCGGTAGATGTCACATGCACAGTGCAAATTTTGCTGTCGGGAGCGTGCAGTTTCTGCATGCGTGTGCTTACTAGAGCGCAGGCAGAAAAGTGAGCCAGCTAGTTTTAAACAGTGGTTATTATCATTCGTTTAAAACCGCCCACGTGATGTGTTCTCAGCCAATGAGGATGCGTAAACTGTCTAAGGTATTTATGAATAACCATTTAAGGCTGTTTTTGCTGAATGGGTTATAAATGATACCAAATGATACCAAAATCAGTAGAAAAACATGCACAAAAAGATCTCTCGTCGTGTTGCCAAAGTACGCACGGAAATCTGAACACCAGTTGAGCTTTTCATGTAATCAAACCCGGCGAAGCCCCAAAACCTACAATCATGCTACTATATCAATTTTCCAAGATGGCATTTTGTGAAAATATTTCCAGTGGTCACTTACGCGACATTGTAGCACTGAAAGAAACTATCTGCGCAGTCGATTTGAAACGGTTGATGGTTGACAATGGTTCCCAGCCACCAGGCATCGTCTATCATGGCCCGAAACCGGTCCCCTTCTTTCCATTGCTGCGCGATCGCCAGGTCGTAGTGTTGACGTAGAACGAGGAAATCGATGACGTCAGACATGTCGTGGTACCTGAGGGTTTTAAAGATAGGTTACATGATTGGAAAACCGTTACAAACGGCGTTATCTCCATGTGTGATTGAGGATGTGTATGATAAAAACCAACCTGTGTATAAGTCAGCTCAGTACCTCATCTACGTTCCGAGAAAACAATGAAAAAATGTGTCCATGCTTTTAAAAAATTCTGCGAAGCTACCGTCCTATTTAGGCTGGTTCCCTTGCTATACCGCACTGAAAACCACAGCCATAATACCACAGTAAGTCAGGGGCCTAGTTTCATTCCTGCAAGGGTGCAATTTTAATAAAAAAAGTGCATGTGCACACACACTTATATCATAAATTAAATTTCATTTATCGTTTTCTCATAAAAAGATGTCATCTCGGGCGGAATTATTGCATTGTACAGTTGGAACCACTTCTATCTTCCATTTCAGTAAGGTTTTTTTTTTCTTGATTAAAATTTTGGTACATTAAAGGTGGGTGGAAATCTCCCTTCACTTTCATGGTTTTCAACAGTATTCCTTTCTATATATAGTCCTTTATGTACTAAGAACATTACATTCATAATTTCATCCTGAAAAAGTCAGAAAATTTCAGTCTTTTTCCGAGACTCTTTTCACGCGAAACTGAAAACGAAAGGTCACATCAATCAACTCGAGCTATGTGTGTGACGTCACAGAGCTGCTTCACTGACTGTGGTCGTGTACCTAGCTCCTCGCAGCAAACACGTACATGTTGTATGCACACACGGAACCGCTGATTTTCCACAGAGTTGCAAGTGTTACCACCAACAAGGCATGAAGCTGGCATTTTATTGGTATCAAAAATGAATTCAGTGTAACAACCACTGAGAAAATACACCGAAAACTTTGAAAAACTTTTACAGAAAAATAACGACTGGTGGTTTATGCTATGCGGAAAGCATGCAACTTGCTTTGCAAAATAGTGACTGTCAATGCATATCATTATGACGTCATCACCCCGTTTTTCATTTTGGCCTGTTGCCGGTTGACGAACACGGCCTAGTTTTTTATTTTTCTCTCTAATATAAAGTCAGCAATAAAGATAACAAAAAACCCAACTTTATCAAGTAACATCCGTTTTATAAAATAACTTTCTTCCTCGCCAAGTAGCTTCAAGCTTTCAGCCCGGCTTGAAAAATCCTGTTTCAAGTCACGCTCATGGCGCATCATTCATATGCACAGACAGGCAGCAACAAAAAGTGTTTGCAGAGAACCTCAGAGGCCGTGTTTGATATGAACTGCTTACTTGATCGAGAAGTGTGACCCTGTTGGTTTGTGTGTTTCCCCGTCGATGAAAGCCAGTTTTAGTCCGCAGAGTGTCGGAGGGCCGACTTGGTACTTGATGCCTACGACTTTAACTAATTCTTGTTCCTGCCGAGAGGACAAACAAAGTTTGCTAATTTCATTTTGGTTAGGTGTTAAATGTAAATTTGTCATTTGGGTAATTCCCAAAATTAGTGTTTTTAGTGATTGAAAGTGGTTTCCCAGTAAAAAATTATCATTTTTATTTAAACAAATGCCACTTAAATTTAATGTTTGTGTGTAGTGTAGATATGGCACCAAGGTTAATGCAAACTTATTCTACAGCCAATTTTCATTGGCGTAGGTAACCTGGGACACTAAACTCCTATTCTATACCATGGAACAAATTATAACCCTTTATGGTCTTTTGTTTTAAATATTTTTCAGAAATCAGAGAACAAAATATTGAAGAAAATTATGCTGCCCCCAGCATAATCACAGGCCACAGTCCATTACTGAGAATTTGTGATCATGAGTGGTGATTTTTGAAGCAGAGAGTGTCTCATTAAAATACAGTAATACAATGGAATTCAAGGGGTCGGACCCCCTGAATTCCATTATATTCCTGTATTTTAATAAGGCTGGATCCGTGACTGCAATACTATAGACCGTATCGAATAGCCGCCATTTCGTGGGGCAGTTTCTTTGTTCCTTGAGGACATGCATGGTTGCACATATTGTGCTTCGAACGGTTTAAGTAACAAAAGGTGCCCCACGAAATGGCGGCTATTCGATACGGTATATACCCCACATGCCATTTTACTAGAGTACTCCACATAATCCCATAAAACGTGACATGGTTTTGTTTACATTTTTGACATCATTTTTCGTTCGGTCCATTGCCAAAAACTTAATTTTCCACGTACCCTGAGTTTGCGCTTGTACCATGGTTGCCTCTTCAGCTCAATCTTGTATAGATTCATTCTCTTGACAGCCTCATAGTAACATTCATGTCCCTGCCTTAGATAGACAACCTCGTCGCCCATCTGGGGGATGTAGGGACACCGTCGCGGGATGGAATCCGTGATCCAACCTGGCGGTTTCATCTCATCAGGAAGCTCTCCGATTTGGCCTTGGTCTTCAAGGACGGTCGCTGGGGGCTGAGGAGCAAATTATAAGAAAAAATAGATGAGTTTCCCTTTACATCAATCAATCTTAGGATGAGAGAAAAATCGGTTGTTTCATTTTAAAGGAGCGTTACAAGATTTTTAAAAAAATGGATTTTGCTCTAACCTTACAATCATATAAAATACCTTCCAAAAATACTATCCATGGGAAGAAAACAGGAAATTTGCAATCTCTAATTTCGATGTAATCACACTGCACTGCTTTAAATGTAAATAGATAAATTATTTTACTAAACTTTGGTGGATTTTTTTACTGGCATTAATCCTTGACGGATTGTTACGTTCTTGGTACCAAATGAAAGCTGATAATTTTTTCCATTCTAAAAAAATAGCAATTTAACTTTAAAAAAAACATTTTGACGCTCAAATCGGCCTAAAATCGGACAGTGCAACTTTAACAACTGAAGGTGGTTTTAAAGTTTCCAGAAGTATTACTGCAGCTATGTGGCTGAAATTTCTACAGGGCAGTTTTATCAACATGGGCTTCTAATCACAACTGGAATGACGCCCCTTCTAGCAGTTTACCAATCATGTGTTCTATCTTTTAAAAGTTGCAAACAAGGAACTTGGCAAAAACCGAATTATCAAACTGTACCTTTTTCGTTCGTTCTTTGGTCATTTTCCTCTTCCCTGGTGACGAAGACGCAGTCGCCTCCTCATCTTCATCCTCGTCAGAGCTACTGGAAAACCGACGTCGTTTGATCTGTCTACGGCTTCTCTTGGGGGGTTCGAGGTTGATGCCGACATCGGCCGTCCAATCAGAGTACTCGCTGGTTTCGCTAGAAATAGAAAACCCAAGTCAGTTGTGAAGGTAAAAGTTCCGAACTTTGCGTAGTAGCAAATGTTAAGTGCAAAAATGTCGATTGCAAAAAATGTGACCCTTCATCACAAATAGACTGTAAAAGTCTACCCCCTCAATACTGAGATTTTATACAAAAATAAACACAACATCTGGTATGGTGCCCAATCCCCATACTGACATAATAAAGCATATAATTAGCTTTCACTCTGTGTCACCTCAAAAAAGATTGACTAGTTTAATTCAAACTCACCTGCCCCCTTCGCTGCTACTGTTCCATTCAACTTCATCTTCGGTTGTTTCACCGCCGCTCATAACAGTCTCATCTCCCTTAAAAGTGGGGAAAACAAGGATAAACAGTGAGAAGTCAAGATGCAGGGCTGGAAATTTTGAGTCAAAAGTAGTGCCCATGGGCGTCAAAAGTAAAAAACAGCTAAAGAAATTAACGTATTGTTGGCTTCAGCTCTAAAAAGAACACAAGTAAAAAGTGTGAGGCAGCTCCCAATTTTGTGGGGTTCCTCATTAAAAAGTTTTTAATGACTTTTTAAAGCTCCCACAGTAGCTTGGTTCATTAAGGGAATTTTCTATGTGTGGCCGGATTATCCAGGTTTAACTACAGTAGGATTGTGCACACAGAAATCCTAGTGCCCTGGCCGCATTAGATAGGGGCCCTAATATCGAGGTTCCACCTCCATATGTGACCTGTCACCACAAAATGAGATATTTAGATATTGGTATTTCTGAATTCAGCAAAAAAAGAGCTTTCCAATGGTATATAACACATAAGGTAAAACTATACCCCAATGCACCACAGGTTGGAGAAGTCTTCAAAAAAAAATTCTTATGAGGTACGAATAAAGCTATCGTCAAAATTGGTCTGAAAATGATGTTTTTAATTGTTAGATGACGCTAAAAATTTGGAATCAAATAGAATAAGAGTTACTCTTTCCAAATATAACAAAACCCTAAAATTAACCTCCACTTAAATTTTTGACTTTGAACCGTCGTTATATGAAATAGAGTGTGACGTTACGCTCATTTCGTTGTGACAGGTCACATTTGGGACCGAACAGACGTGGCCACTATAGGCAAGTGGCCACTTTAGGCAGGTGGCCTTAATAGCAGGTTTTACTATACCTCATTATCTGTGTGAATAGCCGCCTCCTCTTGTTCTCGTTGTTCCCGTTCTCGCCGTTCCCTGCGTTCTTTACGCAGCGACTCGCGACTTGACCGAGTGCCGTAACCGTGAGTGACCTTCTTTTTCTTCCGTAACGACTCGCTGGAGTCTTCCTGTTATGCCAAAAGTAGAATTTTGTTAACACTACGTTATTTTCATTTGATTAACGACTAACAGAGCGTGTCCAGATCACATTTTTTAGCCCCCCATTTTTCCTGTGGGTGTTGAGATTTAGATACCATATAATTTCATATATTTTTCTCATTACCATTCTGAAATTTCCCACTCTCAATTAGTATATTTTTAAGGATTTCGTAAAAAAAAACCACCAATGTTTTGTAAACTAATTTGTCCATTCCATAAAGCAGTGCAGTGATTACACCAACCTTTTTGCTTCCCCGTCCAAATTGGAGATTGCAAATTTCCTGTTTTCTCCCCATGGATAGTATTTTGGGGAGGCATTTTATATGATTATTAGGTTAGAATGAATCCAATTTTTAGAGAAAACAATTTGAATGAGCTCGTTTAACTTACCCTCTCAAGAAAAGCAACTGTTGGTTTCTTCTTTTTCTCGACCTTGAAGTGGGACTGTTCTGCTTCAAAAAGGCACTGACGTCTCTTTTCCATAGTTCTGCAAATATAAAACAATGAGCTTTGAAGTTAGAACACATCATTGGTAATCTCGAAAATCTGAAATGTTCACAGATTTACACATAACTTACACAATATAAACATGATGACGGTAGTAAACATCCCCTGAAATGGTTTTGTGCTATAGTTTTTGAGAAATGAGTAAAACAATTAATTTTCGTCTCATGAGACGAAAATTCACTTCGTCCCAAAACCATTTCGCGCTGCACCACTTAGCCCTGAAACACTTTACCCCAAAAGCCACCTTGCCCCAAAACCACTTCACCCGTACACCACTTCGTCAGACTGCCACTTCGCCCTAAAACACTTCGTGCACAGGCCGTGGTTCAGGGAGAAGTGGTTCGGGGCCAAATGGTTTTGGGGCGAAGTGACCCTTAAAGCCTTTTTGACTGTTTTCTCAAAAGTTAGACAAAGTACGGAGCTTATTCTTGCTCAGGTTGGTTTTAATCATTCATATCTTCAATCACACAGGGGGATACAACTATTTGTAACTGTTTACTAATCGTGTTCTGCCTTTAAGCATGCAACTGTTTTAGTACAAACAGGGATATTATTTATCCCAGTTTTTCCCGGAATAGTCTTGATCACAAACCATTGAGACAATAGCAAATTTGCTTGAAAAAACAAAGAAAAAATTTAACAAATTTCAGATTTTGTACGATGTTTGTAAGTTTTATTATTAGCACTCGTATCATTTGCAATGACCCAAAATTTTACTTCACAAGTTGACAAGAAAAATATTTCTCGGCAAAACAATGAGCACAGTTTCTCATTGTTCTCTCGGAATGTAGACAAGGTACTGAGCGAATTTATACACAGATTGGTTTTTTGTATCAAACGCATCTTCAATCACACGATACAATTTTACAATCTTGTAATATTTTTAAGCAAGCCAATTCTGATTTTTGACAATTAATTTCTTTCTCCAATACCTCAAAATTGCGACAGGAAGGTCTGGCACCACAGCTCTCATACTCCAAGCTAATAAGTCAGCTTTCGACGCTTGCTGGCTGATCGGAACGTTACCGGTGGCTTGACGCACACCCTCTATCTCCCCGCTTAGACGAACGCCGCGAGGGGACACCGCCGACGGACTTAAAGGCCCATTTGGGCCACCTGGATTCAGAAATACATTTTATCTTCTTGTTTCAATTACTCAAAAGGTGTGCTTAGAGGCGATATTAAAAGAAGTCAAAACTTTACTTAAAGGGCCTGTGACATGCTAAACAACTTTGTGCCTGAGCTTTGCTTCATAATGACGGATTACTTGTTCAGCAAGACATACTATTGTTCTTTTGGATGTTAAATCAATAAAAGGTGGCCTTTTTCAACTTTGAAGATTTCATTGCAATAAATTACAGACAGAGGGCGCTGTTTTGAGTGCATCACATAAGGAAGACAGAAGGGAAAAGTTAAGAAAAAAAATAAGACTTCAAGTTGGACTTGTTGCAAATTGCTGCAGTTTCTACCCCCAGTTTTGTCATGGCTTACAGCAGGCAACATGTAAAACAAACTCAAACAGCCATGGATTACAAAAGTTTCAGGAAAATTGAGAAAAAAGTGGAATCTTTTGTGCACAGTTGAATGTGATTTTCCTGTGTTTGCCTCTTGTGACATCGTGACCTTGGTCATGAATATGCATATTTTCATTAGCATAAAAACTAAAAACCTTTGTTTTAACCCCCAAAGCAAGCTCAAAATATGATTTTTATGACTTTAACTGAGTAGAGTGGTTTTAAAGCATAGATTTCATTGATAAAAATCCTAAATAAGGGGCCCTTTTAAGGCACAGGCTCGTCAGCAATGCGCGCGCCACGAAATATGCAGCTCCATGCCTTTGTTATGGAGCTGCGTATTTCGTGGCACGAATTGGGCGCGCGCGCGCATTGCTGACGAGCTTGTGCCTTTAATATTGAGCTTGGCTAACAAAATGACTTATCTTGTATCTCTAAAGATTTTTACTTTAATTTGTAAAACACCAAGACAAATTGTGACGTCAAAAATGTATGCAGGGCACAGAACTCTAATTCACAGCTAGAACCGAATACTGCACAATCGTAACGATCAACTAACCTCGACTAGGCGTGGTCGGCCTGACACCAGGTACCCCAGCAGGGGGCGGCATCAGGACTCTAGAGGGCGTCCCACGCTGTTCATCCTGCTCTCGCTGCATCTGTTCAATCATCTCATCCAGGATGCTCGACGCCTGGTGCGATTCATTCAGCTCGGCCGATTCTTGATCGCTAACGTTGGCGCGGTTGGTGGGATCTGGTCGCACGGGTTCAGAGATGACTTCGTTTTCACCTAGAATTCAAATCCATGGAAGTGGCATTTAGGGCTGTGCTAATTACCGTAAACGAAAAAAAACCAAAAACAATCTTGTCCAACTAGTGGCCTGTCTAATTTGTTTACCTTCCCCTCCCCCAAGACAGAAGAGATTTGACAGGCCACTAGTCCAGAGGGCGCGCCGTACGCTGTGCATGACAGACCAAACACAGGAAGTCTAGTTAAGGCGCAAAAACGGCCATTTAAAAACTGCGTTTTTCACAGGGTTGCCGATACAAAATATGATGTTTTTTCGTTAAAATAAAGTAAATGCTTTAAAAATTAAATCCTCCCCCAAAAAAATCTTAAAATCAAATTTTGCAAGGACCACGGAAAATATAACTTTAATGATACAGCGTTGCGTCTTTATCCGTGAAAGTTCCGCATGTAGGTTCGCTAAGCCTTCCTAAATAAATATGTAATGCATCGTTACTAGTGATTTGTCACAACTTGTCATGTGAGCTGTGATGTCATGTGACAAACATCTCTGCAAGCACGTACCATTTGGAGCAACGCCAATTTGCGGTACCAGCGAACTGGACGTACTGTTCTCCCGTCCAGGAACCAGCTTCTGGTACTGAATGGGATGCGGGTTGCCGTCCATGTCGACTAGGAACGGTGGGGGCATGAGGTGGGGAGCCTGCTGGGTCTGCTCATCTAGGACGTAGTTATTGGCGTCTCGCATTAGCGGTCGGTAATCGGTGTGGAAGAACTGCTCGAAAGGCACCTGAAGAAATAAAATGATTGTCAAACTTGGGGGCGGTTAAAAATTGTCAACATTTTCACAGTTCTACAAAGCATGGGGAAGGAGGGGAGAGGGGGGGGGGGGAAGGAGGGGAGAGGGGGGGGGGGGAAGGAGGGGAGAGGGGGGGGGGGGGAGAGGGGGGGGGGGGGGCGGTCTTAAAAAATACAATGCTTTGTAGGACTGTAAAAATTTTCACAACTTTGGACGTACATTCGTATGGGAATTACAAGGCAAGTAAACTCGTCTTAACTTTTGTGAAATCGATCCCAGGTCTCAGTGGCTAGTTGATAATTTGTACTAACTGGCGAGACCCGTTTCTTGATTTAAATACATGACCAGGGGTCGATTTCACAAAGGGCTAAGACGCATCTTAGGAAGGGTCACTCTTCTTATCTTGGAACGTTGGTATGGGAATTAGGACGCATTGAACTCGTCTTAACTTTTGTGAAATCGATCCCAGGTCTCAGTGATTAGTTGATATTTTGTACTAACTGGCAAGACCCGTTACTTGATTTAAATACCAGTACATGACGTTTGACATGTGTGACTTGAGACAA
This sequence comes from Henricia sp. BOLD:AAB3569, assembly GCA_037783545.1. Taxonomy (NCBI): domain Eukaryota; kingdom Metazoa; phylum Echinodermata; class Asteroidea; order Spinulosida; family Echinasteridae; genus Henricia; species Henricia sp. BOLD:AAB3569. The sequence goes on along the minus strand of JBBELK010000705.1, from coordinate 162,417 downwards.
GCACACATCCTTGAATATGGAGTAAAGTCGGTCTCTACACGCAAACTAAAACCAACCTTTGAATATCTTTCACTGGAACCCCATCCCAGAATACTGAGATGTCCGTGCGAGTCTGTGGCTGCGATGTAATCTCCGCTGGGTGAAAATTTGCAGTCAAACATAGCACCGTGGCCTTGGCCCTCGATCTACAATGAAAACAACGTTGATCAATTTAGGCGTTTAACAATACAAGCTCCACCAAGCGTTTGACGCGGAAAGGCTACATTCACTGTGTGCGCACACACGTCAGGGACAAAAAGTCGACACGAGCATTGCTAGATGTGTGAAAAAACATATGTTGTTTATTCTCAAGAAAAGAGCATAGATTGAACTTTTGTCTTCGCAAACATTGTTAATCGTGTTTAAATAATCTAGACTTCATAAATAAAGTTGTCGACATTTCCACGGTTCTACAAAGCGTAGGAAGGGGAAGGGGGGTGTGTACGACTTTACATGCACTGTAAAATGTTGATATGTCAGGGTAGTGACAAAAAAATGTATTTCGGGGGAAGGGAGGCGGTCTTGAAAAATACTACTCTCTGTAGAACTGTAAAAATGTTGACAACTTTGGACGGCCCTTTAGTTCTTGGAACTGTAATTCCACACCAACAGTTTTTACCGCCCAATACTTAAAAATTAAAGTGATATTTTAAATTAGGACTTAAAAGCAGTACACATGATTGGTATCTCGAAGAATCAGAAATGCTCACAGATTAACACATAACTTACACAATATAAACATGATGACGGTAGAAAACTTCCCCTGAAATGGTTTTGTCTGACGTGCTATAGTCTTTAAGAAATAAGCAAAACAATAATTTGTTGTCTCGCGAGACGTAACTTCAATTCGCCCCAAAACCAATTCGCCCCAAAACCATTTCACCCAAGTGCCATTTCACCCAAAATCACTTCGTCCAAACACTACCTCGCCCAAATGCCACTTTACCCCACAACCACTAAGGGCGAAGTGGTTGTGGGGCGAAATGACTGCAAACCCTTTTTTGACCGTTTTCTCAAAAGTTAGACGAAGTACGGAGCTGGTTTTTTGCTCAGGTTGGTTTTAATCATGCATATCTTCAATCACACAGGGGGATAAAACTATTTGTAACAGTTTACCAATCATGTATACTATCTTTAATGTAAAGTTTCCTGCTACTAAAGTTTAAAACTTACGTTATTATAGAAGCTGTAGATTTTCGAGCCCACGTCGAGGTCCCACAGAATGATCAGACCGTCGTGGCCGGCACTCAGAAAGATCCTGGTGTCTAGCGGATGGCACTCCAAAACAAAAACCTCATCAGTGTGGGACTAAAGAAAAATGCGAAGGGGTTGGTCGTTATTATTTTAACGGGTTAATGGAACTTCATTTCGCAGCCCGTAGGCTGAATTGCATGAAGCTTACAAGTGTCTTCCACCTGAACATAGAGATACATAGGTGGGTGGCGCCATTGGCAGTCAACGGCCAGAGATAACAGGTAATTCCTAGCCTTGTCCAAGGCTGTGAACTTGTCTTACCACGCCGGCGAGAAGGGTCGGAGGAAATCAGAGCCAGCTTTGCGCAGTTGCATGCAGCGACCGCACGCGGAGAACTAGTGGCCAACAGCAAATAGGCTGGTTACCGGAAAATCTTGGTCCATAAACTACTCAGGGTGCGTTCGGGCATGTACTCGTGTTAACACGAGTATACTCCTGCAGGCGCGAACGGCAGGATTAACGACACTCGGGTCAATGAGAGTATGCTTCTTTCGCTACTCCCCAACAAGTGGGGAGTGTGCTCTTACTCCTGACGAGTGTCATGTGATTTGTACGAAGATGGTGGAATATGGGTGGGATTTTTTGTGAAACTGGATAACTGAAACAATAACTCACTAAGGTTTGTTTTACACGGCATCAAAGGTTCTCACGACTTACAGTCTGTATTTTCTTCAGTTTCTTGTGAGCAGTGAAACAGCGATTTTTGTGCAGTCATGGCAAGAGACGGCCATCTTGACTGAGGGCCATTCGCGCATGCGGACTGCAGACATGCCGTTCGTGTAATGTGACCCGAGTGCAATGCGCACGCATTACTCCGAAGTTGCGAGAACTGTACGCCCGAACGCAGCCTAAAGTAGTCTAAAGTACAGCCTTGTTCCAACTGCACGCTTGAGTGCTGAATGAGATAGCCAGAAGAGTCTACTGTTTTGAGTTTTGGTTTTTGAAGAGTTTTGAGTTTCAAAGATATCCTTTTCAAATGTCAGGCTATAACTCTACCATTTTCTAAGTTCCAACTCACCGCCCCCAAGCCAATATAAGAATTGTAACTCACGTAAAGTTCTTCAATCAATCTGCCGTTCCATGAATCCCAAACTCGTAACGAGTGATCATTAACGGCCGTTACGACGCGACCATCTCCTAAGTCCCATCCAACCATCGTCACACGATGCTTCATGATTTTATTGGCGTCGTCAATGCCTGGTGTTTTTGCTCTGTGTAAAGAGATTAAAAAAAGAAAATTTAAAAAAAATTTAAATTTAGCAACTTTTTAGTACTTAATTGATTTGGAAATAGGGTAGTCTGCTGGATAGCGCGTTAGATTTTTAGGAGACAAGTCCATGGTTCAATGCCTAGTCACTACTTTCGTGTCGTATCCTTAGACAAGATCGTATCGAATAGCTGCCATTTCGTGGGGCACCTTTTGTTACTTAAACTGTTCAACAATGGAAGCACAATATGTGCAACCATGCATGTACTCAAGGAACAAAGAAACTGCCCCACGAAAATGGCGGCTATTCGATACGGTCTATTGCACATTGTCCCTCTCCACAAAGGTGTATAAATGGGTACCAGCAAATACTGGTTGGGAAACCCAACTAATTGCTGGGGGTAAACCTGTGATGGACTGGCATCCCATCCAGGGGGAGTAGCAATGCTCCTAGTCACTCCGTGCCATGGAAACTAACAACCCGTTGGGGAACCCAACTAACTGCTGGGGGTAAACCTGTGATGGACTGGCCTCCCATCCAGGGGGAGTAGCAATGACCCTAGTCACTCCGTGCCTTGGAAAATAACAACCCGCTGGGGAAACCCAACTAACTGCTGGGGGTAAACCTGTGATGGACTGGCCTCCCATATACTCACCCAGGAATGCGCACATCCATGTTCAGTAAAACATTCCTCCATTCTTGACGTTCATAGCGCCAGATTCGCGCCGTTCCGTCCTTGCTCCCGCTTACAAAACGCTCACTGGAATGGCAGAAGTCTATGCTGTCCACTCGATCCTAGAAAAGAAATATGTCCAGAAAAAAAAGTAACATTTTCAACTAAACAAAAACTGCCTCCAAGCGATTCAAAGTCTCTCATTATGACCATCAACATGTCTGTGTCCCTGGGCAAGACACTTAATCTCAATTTCTTTATTGAGCCAAGTGATATTTGGGGAGCTGTTAGGGGGAATGCCACAATCTAACGGCTGATAGGGTTGTGCGCCTTGGCCAGGCAGCCATCTAGTTGAAGTAAATGGTTCTGGTGATTCGCTGATGGCAGCGGTAATAATGGCAACGGCGCCAGGCGTACCCTGTAGGGGGAATGCCACAATCTAAGTGCTGATAGGGTTGTGCGCCTTGGCCAGACAGCCTCCTAGTTGAAGTGAAATGGTTCTGGTGATTCGCTGACGGCAGCAGTAATAATGGCAACAGTGCCAGGAGTATCCTGTAGGGGGAATGCCACAATCTAACTGCTGATAGGGTTGGCGCCTTGGCCGGGTAGCCACCTAGTTGAAGTGAAATGGTTCTGGTGATTCCCTGATGGCAGCAGTAATAATGGCAACAGTGCCAGGAGTATCCTGTAGGGGAGAATGCCACAATCTAAGCGCTGATAGAGTTGTGCGCCTTAGTCAGGTAGCCACCTAGTTGAAGTGAAATGGTTCTGGTGATTCGCTGACGGCAGCAGTAATAATGGCAACAGTGCCAGGCGTACCCTGTAGGGGGAATGCCACAATCTAAGTGCTGATAGGGTTGGGCGCCTTGGCCAGGCAGCCACCTATTTGAAATGAAATGGTTCTGGTGATTCCCTGATGGCAGCGGTAATAATGGCAACGGCGCCAGGAGTACCCTGTAGGGGGAATGCCACAATCTAAGTGCTGATAGGGTTGTGCGCCTTGGCCAGGCAGCCACCTAGTTGAAGTGAAATGGTTCTGGCGATTCGCTGATGGCAGCGATAATAATGGCAACAGCGCCAGGAGTACCCTGTAGGGGGAATGCCACAATCTAAGCGCTGATAGAGTGTGCGCCTTGGCCAGGCAGCCACCTTGTTGAAGTGAAATGGTTATGGTGATTTCCTGATGGCAGTGGTAATAATGGCAACAGTGCCAGGAGTACCCTGTAGGGGGAATGCCACAATCTAAGCGCTGATAGAGTGTGCGCCTTGACCAGGCAGCCACCTAGTTGAAGTGAAATGGTTCTGGTGATTCCCTGATGGCAGCGATAATAATGGCAACAGCGCCAGGAGTATCCTGCAGCGTAGACAGGTGCGCTATGCAAGAAGCCAACCTTATAATTTCTTACCGAGTGTGCTTCTAATTCGCACTGCTTCTCGGGACCGTTGGAACCAAACATGTACATTTTGATCAAGGCATCTGAACTCCCGGCTGCTAGAAACGTTCCTCCTGCAAAAATTAAAATAATTAAAATAAAACTTCTCTAATTAAAGTTGCACTGTCCGTGCAACACAAGCGAACGAATTTAGAAAGCTTACGTGTCTCTGTAACGAAAAACATAAAAAACGTCGGGAATTGGAGATACAAGCCTTTTTTCTTGAAACGGGCTTCACATATTGTACATGTGTGCGTACGCTCATATGTACATGGTATGTGTACAATGTACACGCACATGTACATTTACGTCATAACCCTGTCGAATAAAAGACAGAGCCTGTCTTTTATTATTTCTTGTTTTTAATCGACTGGCATTAATCCTTGACGGATTTTTACGTTCTTGGTACCAAATGAAAGCTGATAGCTTTTTCTATTCTAGAAAAATAGCAAATAGCAATTCAACATTTTCACAGTTCTACAAGACCAACCCCCAAATAAATACTACTAAAATGTTTTTGTCAGTACCATGAAATATCAACATTTTACAGTGCATGTAATGTCCTAAAAGGCCCACGAAACCATCCCCACCCTTCACACTTTTTCAAAAATAATGTGGCAAAATGTCGACGAGTTTGGGAAATCTGGATGCAGTGAAAAACATCTTGGCTACACTTGGATTCGAACCGCGGACCTTCTGCATGTTAAGCAGAAGGTCCACGGTTCGAATCCCGGTGGAGCCAAGTTGTTTTTCACTGCATCCAGATTTTCCAAACCCATACACTTTTGTCCACATTTGTATAAAATTTATTCACCCCGGCGGTCCCTGGGGCGTTATCCCTGAAAAAATTACATTATATTCATAATTTATAATAAAAAATAACCAACCTGGACTAAATGAAAGACACAACATCTGACTACCAGCTCTGGATCTCTCCTGAAATCTGATTGGTCGATGGCTGTGGGTCAAAGGTTAAAACATACAAAATCAAACCTTTAAAAGTGAATTCTATTCAAACTCAAAATTGAGAAAGGAGAGGTAATTAGTTGTAAAAGACGTATAAGAAAAAATTTGTAAAATGAAACACATAATTTTATCAGAAATGTTTGAGAAAAAAGGTTGTTAACAAAATCTTACTTGAAGACTTGTGTGTTTACATTCCAAGTCCAAATGCATAGAGTTCCGTCCGAGCCGCTCGTGGCCATGTAGCGAGTGTTGCCTCGGTTGTAGGGTGAAAACTAAATAGGCATATAAACTCATCAAAAAAAGTTCGGAAAGTCAAGTTTGACTGACGATTTCTCTCTTGTTGCAAAATAATTTTCCTTGAATTTTATATCATTGGAAAGCCCTGTTATTCCTCTTTACGACGATGTGTCATTTGTTATGATTAAGCAATTGGGGGATGTGCAGCACAGCTGAATACGGGGGCGGGTGTAAAGTGAAACGTCACAAAATGCATTGCTATTGTGAAAAAGTGCATTGACACATTCCCATCCTCCAAGCAAAAGGGGAATGCACTGCATGACAATAGCAGTGAATTTTGTGACATTTCACTTTCCACCCACCCCTGTATTCCACTATACTGCACATCCCCCAATTGATTAATCATAACAAATGACACATCACTGTAAAGAGGAATAACAGGGCTTTCCAATGATACCAAATTCAAGGGAAATGATTTAGTAACAAGAGAGAAATCGTCCGTCAAACTTGACTTGAGTTTAGATAATGCTGATAACATTAATGCGTTTTGTACCATGAATGGACTTTGCAAGAGTCAAATAAATGCTTGTCCATATCCCCATGTCTAAATGTAGAAGTAGACAAATACATTTTAGCAGTTGACTAAAAACAGGAATGCTGGAAAAGCAAACTCAAAACATTAAGTACAGATTGTGGGTCGTGCATACATTAAAGATGTTGACGTCGGGATTATTTTTGGCAAGAAATACAAGTTTTTTAAAAAGGCAAATGTGATTAGCCAAACGTTAAGACCTGGGGCCAATTTCATAGAGCTGCTTAAGCATGAAAAACGTTGCTTGATAATGTGAGGTTACCAGCAAAAATTTCATGTGATAGAAATTGTGGTATGACCAGTGTTACAGGACTGTTCATTACCATGACAATCACATGAAAATTTTGCTGGTAACCTCACTTTATCAAGCAACGTTTTTCATGCTTAAGCAATTTTTCATGCTTAAGCAGCTCTATGAAATTGGCCCCTGGGGCCAATTTCAAGGTGCTGCTTAAGCGCTAGCTGAAAACGTGTGCTTACTGTAGCAGAAAAGTTGTGCTAACTATAAGGCTATTTCACGGCCGCGACGTGCTTAAGCATGCGCGTGCTTGGAAACGGGCATTGTTGCGTCACTAGTGTTTAGCAAATTTTGCCTCTGAAGATATCAAACGTTTGCCAGTGCTTAAGGTTACGGTCTCCATGAAATAGCTAGGGCCTCTGTTAGCACAAAATCGGCTGCTAAACAGCTCCATGAAATTGCCCCCTGGTCAAGCACCACAAATACCGACTCTTGAGAGCCATTTCTACATTCATTGTATGAATCTTCTCATCAAAAGATCATACTTTGCAACACTCCGAGGCGGCCGCCACGGAGTGAGATTTGCTACACTGACAGGCCGTCCACAGCCGTCAATTTCAAGTTCAAAACAGGGTGTGTACAAATGAATGGACAATGGACGTGTTTACACATCAACCGTGGAAGACAGTGGCAAAGCTGACGTTTTAACTTGTCAACTGTCCCTGTGACTATACATTGCCAGAACGTGTTTACACGTCCTCTGGCATAAAGTGGTTAACGAACATCGTACTTGATATTTTTGAGGTTTCACCAGAACTGACAAAGAAAGTTAATATCACCTCTAACGATGTTATCATAGCCGTGTGACCAGACAAAACAGCGACCGGCGCCAGCGTTTGCATATTCCAAACCCGGATCACTTTGTCGATGCTCGCAGCGGCAACCAGCGTGCTCTCATAGTTGAGATGCATGTCGACGATTTCGGAGGCATGACCACGAAGTGTTCCTAAAAGTCGGCCGTCGAGTGTGCTCCAAATTTTGACGAGGTGGTCATCTGCTCCCTAAAAAAAACAGGTTTAGCTCAACAAAAATAAACACAATTTTCTAAAATGATCGATGCTTGTTTAGCACAGAAGTTTGTTGAATACAGTAAACTTGTGGATAACAAGGCACTGATCGACCTATCACTTTAGACTAACTTTCAAGACTGTTCTGCTTCAGTGATTTTGTCCAGGTCTAAAAGAACCGGTTTGAACAAAGTGATTTCCACATTTTAAAAATGTGACATTTTGTGTTTGGGGCAAGCCGGACAGGGGTTTGGGGCATATCTTAAATGATCTCTGAGAGGGGTGGTTATCTCATTGAAGGGTTAATCCCAATCCCAATCAGTGAGGAACAACTGCACTATTGTGATTCGAGACCACCAGTTGGCTTCATAGCTCAATTGGTAGGGCGTCTGCATGTTAAATATAGTATACATGATTGGTAAACTGTTACAAATAGTTTTATCCCCCTGTGTGATTGAAGATATGCATGATTAAAACCAACCTGAGCAAAAACCAGCTCCGTACTTTGTCTAACTTTTGAGAAAACGGTCAAAAAAGGGTTTGCAGTCATTTCGCCCCAAAACCACTTCGCCCTGAACCATTTTGCCCTGAACCACGGTCTGTGAATGAAGTGGTTTTGGGACGAAGTGGCATTTGGGCGATGTAGTGTTTGGACGAAGTAATTTGGGGCGAAATGGCACTCGGGCGAAGTGGTTTGGGGTGAAATGGCACTTGGGCGAAATGGTTTTGGGGCACTTCAGACAAAACCATTTCAGAGGAAGTTTTCTACGGTCATCATGTTTATATTGTGTAAATCTGTGAAAATTTCTGATTTTCGAGATTACCAATGATGTATACTGCCTTTAATCTTTCTGTCAAAGTGTAATTTGCATTTATTTTAATATTTTATAACTAATTAATGTGATTTATTTTAGACCCCCAAAAAATCTAGACTTACTGTAAAGATCCGTGCTCCTCGTCTGTCAAACGCAACGCAGTACACGGACGACAGATGGCAGAGCGTTCGTAGATGAACAACGATCTTGTTGTAATGTGAGGCCGGGAATAGCAACGTCGGACGCGCCACACCTGCCTTGTTTCGTCCACGTAATACATGAACTGGAACAAAGAACAAAATCTGTTTAGTCATTTGTTAAAGAGAAGTAAAGCTGCCGTCAGGTCAACATGCGAATTTCTTGTGCCAGACAGAATACACCACGACGAAACTATGCTCATGTCTTGCACGATTTGATGCATGGCGTGATTTTTGTATGCAGATTCAAGTTGGCTGCGATAGTCGGGATCACGTCGCAAACGTTGAACTTGTTCCCCTCTTGCGACTGTTGATTGTTTTTGAGTACTGTCTGAAGCAAATTGTCGTGTTGTCGAAACTACACACAGGTCTCAAAATGTTCACCAACTAATTTGACGCCGACAGGCGTAGCTCAGGCGCAGCTTGGCCTCAAAAGCCAGTCGCCGACTGTTCTGTATTGCCACAATGTTGACCTAAGGGCGGCTTTATGTTTCGGTTTTTAGATTATTATTCAGTGATTTAAAATGATTTGGGGGGAAAAATTTACTGGACTTGACTAAACAATCAACTGAATCAACCTTCTTGATCCAACGACTTGACTTGAGTCACTTCTCCAAAATATCTTGAATTGTCACAAAAATAAATTACATTACAAGCCTACACCGGACATGTGGCTACGGACCCAAATTAATTACTGATTAGAGTAGATTCAAATTAACCCTTTCTGCGCATAAATGTGACGTGTGTTGTTTTCAGAAAAAAGCGGCGTGTGAGGGAATTTGGAATGAAACGAGCCATTGAAAATCACACGATCATCTTGGGCGGAAACCATTTATGGTAATTCTGTGATTTTTAGTGCGTCGTTTTACTCTAAATTCCCTCCACACCGCTTTTTCGCAAAGCGATGCGCGTCGATTTTACGCGCAAAACGGCTCAGTGTGAATCCACCCTTAGGTATGGATGATCAATTCATTACTAAAGCCCGGCGCAACCGGGGGTGCAAAAAACATGAAACACGAAACAAAAACGTTTTTCTTGTGACTTTGACATTCGTCTGCGTTACCCCAAAACAAAAAAACACCATTTCGCGAAACAAACAGTGCTTTTCATCGAAACAGACGTTTCGGTCTACTGTCTGCGGTACTTGTTTCGATACTAGAGAAACAACAACTTAGCGATGACCAATCATCGATCGTATTCTGGATTACGTGGTACCAAGATATCAAGTGACTGTTTGTACTGCTTTATTTTCGCTGCTGGCGGTGCTGTATCCATTTGGTTTTTGTTTCGTTGTGTGGCATTTTTGTTTCCTGTTTGCAGGATGGATACACAGAAACGCGAAACGGGGGGTAAATGAATTGGTTTCGTGTTATTTGCCTCCTATTTGTGCCGGGCTTAATTTAAATTAATTTAAATTACTAATGAGATTTATGAACAAAACTGCTGAAAAAAATTCCTACAGGTATTGGGGTGCCTGGCCTGCTTTGTCGGTGGTAGAAGGGGGCGTCCGTGGATTGTAGCACTGAGAACTGATGGCGCCCATGTAGATGGCTTGCAGTCTGGGGACAAACAATGTGAAATGCAATTTATTGTAACCACTCGACGCCAGAGGACGTGTAAACACGTTCTGGGAATGTAGGTCTACAGGGGCGGTTGACTCGAAGTGTTGCAAAGTATGTTAATTAGGGTTTGTCTCGCCCTTACCCGACGTAATTATTAACAATGTATGTGCTTTCCCGAGACACTATTAAAAACTTTATAACGTGCTCGGGTTGGACTCAAACCCACGACCTCCTGCAAACAAGGCAAAGTCAAGTCATTTGAGATTCGAGTCTTAAGTCAAGTCATTCGAGGTTGGAGTCTCAAGTCAAGTCAAGTCATTCGAGGTTCGAGTCTCAAGTCAAGTCAAGTCTGAATCGGGACTCCAGTCGACTCGAGTCCGAGTCTTGAGCCTGAGTAATTGTTTGTTTGTTTTTCTTTGTTTTATCAATTATTTAGTACTCTTTTGCACTAACCTCGCGATGTTCTGAGTAGGGACTGTCTCCCATCACCCAACAGAGTTCGAACTCCGGACACGCTGGCTCGAACATCTTTGTCCAAAAGTGGTCCAATTCGTTCACATATGCGCAGCAAGTGGTCCGCACCTATGTGCTGATTGGCCGATGTCTAGGAATCAATTTGACATTAATTAAATTATTAAATTATTAACGAGTGTCGAACTAATAGAAAAAATTGGAAAGTTGATCATGGCTTCAGACCTTGTGTGCAAAACATATGATTTAGACAGGCTGACAAATTTTTAAGTGTTTCCTCACAAAATCTTCAATTTTCCCCACTCAAAATTTTGGGTTTTTCCATCAAATATGCACATTCCAATGCAGGAGGAGCCATTTTAAAGAAAAAAAAATTCTGATCAACTTCCCAACTCTTAACAAGCTTTTGAGAGGTTTTTATTGGGCTGTGCTTTGGGAAAATGGATTTCAATTTATTAAAAATTAATGAATGACACATGGAAAATTTTTCTTGATTTCCCAAACTAACTTTAAATTTTTAAAGGAGTCCTTTAAAAATTCCAGGAGAAAATACAGCAGGAGAAAATACAGCAATAAAAGAGATGTTTAATATTTTAAGTTTTTGTGTGAAAATAACAGGGCAAAACATTTAAAAAAAGAAAAAAAAGAAGAGATAATCCAAAATTGATATCACTATCGCATGGTTAGAATTTTAAAATATGTTTCTATATTGCCTATTCAATTTTTAGCTTTTTCTATTTAAACAGAAGCGCCTTTTTCTTGATGAAATTAGCAACTAAATATATCATTTAATTGCTCCTCATGGAGTAAAATTAATAAGGGAAGACACCACAAAACCTTTCGTGTTAACTATTTTATTAAGCGGTAGTTTTTGTTAAAATATATCACTTCCGTAATAGACAAAAATTGAAAATGTTTATCTCAAAATATAGGTTAACACGAGTTTTAATTAATTTTGAGATGGATTTTCTTTTTCCGAAATAATGTGCATGGTGAATAAAATCTTATTTTGAGAACAAAGAAAATTTCCAAAATATAAATAATATAATCATTGAATGAGTACATCAAAACATTGTCATAAATAATTTATTAAACTAAGCCAATGATACTTCTACTAATTAGCATTTTACAGCAGAGTACGAGTACAAATACATGCGCATTACATGTACACTGAGATACACTCAATGCATGTACATGTACCTAGTACCTTGATGTACATGTGCTGTGCATAATGTCAGTACATGTACATTCTGTGCAGTGACTCAGTCATGCATATTCATATTGCCCCAGTCACTGCCTTCGTGGTCCAATCACCGATCTTGCTATAAATAGACTTGACCATTCACCTGCAGTGAGCTATCACGAGCGTGCTGGCTTTTCATTGGTTGCTACGCGCTGGATGAATCGTGACGTCACCACACGGCGAGCTGCTTGCCAAATATGCAAATTATCTATGCTGTAGGTTGAACAGCTTGGAAATGAAGCATATTTTTGTCTATTTTTCACGTTTTTTTCACCGAAAATGTGAATGAAAATTGTTTCAAATGGAATCATGTGAATTGTACTCGTAGGTATAATTAACAGGGCGAGTTAAAACTTATTTTTTTTATTTTCAAGTTTATATATGCATTAAATGTATTTATCAAAAGTTTTAAAAGTTTTAACGCGTGTCTTACCAAGTTTTCGAAACTCTTTCGATGCTCATGTCCTAACCAGTCCAATCGACTTGGAAATAGCTAAAAATAAGGAAATTGTGCATTAAACAAAGAAAATTTACACAAAACATTTAGAACAAATAATAATCTAACGTTTTTTATATTTGAAATTTCAAACATAAGCAAAGTTGACGAAATTTTGAGAAAATTGCGGCCAAAAAGTTGTGCGAAAAGCACTGGTTTAGAAAGACACATGTGCAGCAAGCGCGCGCGGCACTCACCCCATTTTCTTCGATCTCTCGCTTCAGAACCTGAAAGAAAATGAGACGAAAATTAGTGCTTATATTCCAGATAAACCATAAATATCGATTTCAAGGAATTATTCTTACCTTTGCTGATGCTCTGCATGGTCCAGCGGTTAGAAATTTGACCACCAAAAAGTATAATTCTGCGAACAAAACAGACACATTTTTCAATGAAATTGACGTTCGACGCGAGGAAAACAAAAACGACCTTGCTTGCAAACGCGGCAAAAATGCCGTGGAATCGGGGCTTAAAACTTGCCTGATTCAAGTGGAGATGGCTTCCGAGTGCCACTCCCTTCTCCAGACATGTCGAGTAATGATTGCTTTTTAACAAAAATGTGTATTTTTTCTTCGTTTATTTTCTATCGTCGTCCAAATTCTGAGAAAACTCGCGGAGATCTCCCAACACAAATCATAGACACGACGACCAAAATCCGCGATGCGTTACATACAATGGACATGAGTCGTGAGTAGGCTCATCCGCGTCAAGTAGTGCTTCTAAAACGCAGTCACACAAGGGAAGAAAACAAATGTTATGTGGCAGCGCAACTTAAATATGTTTTTAAATATCACCCAGAAATAAACTATTTCCCAAAATACTTTGATAGTTTTGTGTCAATGCACGAACTTCTTTGACCTTGATGGGAGTATATCCATACGCTTCATAATGTTCGCCGTCGACCTTTGACACGACGAGCAGTCTTCGTAGAAATCATAACTGTTTCGTGCAAACTATGTGTTACAGAAAATAAACAGAAAACAGTCGTTGAACTGTTGCATCATTTTGCCGGTGCGAAGTTCCCGTAAATCTACAAAAATGTGAGTAAAAGTCGAATCAAAAGTAACTTTCCAGCAGTTTGAAAAGAAAAGTGCACCTCCCAAACGTGAAAACAATGCACAATCTAAAATATTAGCGGTACGTAGGTGATTTTAGCAGTTAGCAGCGTCTTTTATTGCCTGTGCCATTTTGTTCCGGCTCCGAGCCCGGAGTCCGACTCCGAGTCACGTCACCGCGCACGCTCTCACGGCCCGGCCCGGCCCGCGGCCCGGCCCGGCGGCGTGTGCCGAGCCGCACCGCGCCGCGCCGCGACGGTGGCCCATATGCGGTCGGTGGTGGCTCGCCTGAGTTTGAACATGGAGTCCGAGGTTTGAATACGCATTCTGTTTCTTTTACTTTTGTCGCTGTGCATAAAATACTGATTAATAAAATGGGACAAGTTTGAAGTTAACCAAAATTCTTTTGTCTGATATTATCAAAATTGCTTTAGTTTATTTTCGCATTTTTTACCATGCAGTTGATATTCACACTATGACGACAACCGTAGATTCCGAGTGGTTTCCCGACGAAAAATACCGAGTTCAGAAAACATGGCTGCAAAGTTTTTGCTCTCGGATACTGAAAGCCGGACCGGTCCCCAGACACGTAGCTTTTATTATGGATGGAAACCGACGATTTGCAAAGAAAGAAGCCGTGGAAAAAGCCGAGGGACATAGACGGGGATTCGATAAAATGGCTGAGGTAAATGACTATTTGTGTGACCATCAAAAATTAACCCTATCTATTTTTAGTAATAATTTTAATCTTTTAAAGGACTCGTCTCGTAGAAATACTGTCGGAGGAAGAATTTATTAATTTCAAATTGATCATAGAATGTTTGACTAAATTGGGATTTCTGAATGAATTCCGTTTACTGGTCAAACCATCGTCTTTGTTCTTCTTCCCTTCTCAAAGACACTTCAGTGGTGTTTAGATTTGGAAATCAAGGAAGTCACCGTGTACGCCTTTAGCACAGAAAACTTCAAACGATCCAAAGACGAAGTCGACTGTTTGATGGAACTTGCCAGACAAAAATTTCTGAGATTGCTTCAAGAAAAGTAAGAATCGATTCCAAAAAATGTATTGGTAAAACCTGAGGGATGGTAAAACCTGAGGGAGTATACCACTGTGCCTCGTAGCTCAGCTGGTAGAGCATCTCCCTGGTGTGTCAGAATTCATGGGGGAAACCTGAGGAAGTATACCACTGTGCCTCATAGTTCAGCTTGTAGAGCATCTGCCCGGTGTGTCAGAGGTCTTAGGGGAAATCTTAGGGAGTATACCACTATGCCTCATAGCTCAGTTGGTAGAGTAACTGCCCGGTGTGTCAGAGGTCTGAGGGAAACCTGAGGAATTATACCACTGTGCCTCATAGCTCAGCTGGTAGATCATCTGCCTGGTGTGTCAGAGGTCTTGGGAGAAACCTGAGGGAGTATACCACTGTGCCTCATAGCTTAGCTGGTAGAGCATCCGCCTAGTGTGTCAGAGGTCTTAGAGAAAACCCGAGGAAGTCCACTGTGCCTCATAGCTCAACTGGTAGAGCATCTGCCCGGAGACTCAGAGGTCTCAGGTTCGAATCCTGATTTGATTACAAACGCCTGTTAAATCACATAGTGCCACATCAAATCCGTAGCAAGACTCTACATCAAATTCAGAAACTGTTTTATTTTTATTAGACTTATTTGGACGAATTATCTTTTTTCTTCTACCCAGAGAACAGCTTATGAAGCATGGGGTTTGCATACGAGTCCTGGGTGAACTCCACTTACTACCGCGGGACGTACAAGAAGTTGTAGCTGAGGCGATGTACTTCTCGAGAAACAACACAAAGTGAGTTTTAGTGATAACAAATTATTCGTTCATTCATTATTGGTTTATTCTCACAACACCATGTTTTCACCTAGACTGGTTCCCGGACCTCATATTTCACTACGAACACGAATATGAGGGCTAGTATTGGATGCCATTTTTAGTCAGAAAACTGACTTTACGTCATCGCTTCGCGGGTTCCATGGCCAATAACACATAAAGTATGCTCAGGAAACCATTAGTGACGATAGCGCCACCTATGTTAGATGCTGATTCCCGATCCCGCTGCAGGGTTGTCGATAAAGCGCAGTGCATTGCAATGCACGGTTGGGGAGTGTGGTTGGTGTTCACCTGTTGTCCTGGGATTATTGAATCGACGAAAGCCATGATACAGTGAAACTTGTCTATAGTGGCCACCCTCAGGACCATAAAAACTGGCCACTATAAAGAGGTGGCCTCTTTATAGAGGTTTCTTAAGCATTATACACATGGCATTTAGGACCAAAGGCGGGTGGCCACTATATGCAGGTGGCCTGTTTATCAAGGTGGCCTTAATGGCAGGTTTCACTGTATAACACAAAAATACATCAATTGTGATAATTTCCTCAACCAAAATAGGTTGAGCATATATCTAGGGCCTGTATCGACATGACCGACGTAAACAAATACAGCATTTTGCGTTACGCGGGTAACGTGGCGCCTTATGTCTTTAGCCAAGCAACGGCGCTTTTTAATGATCCAATACCGGTCCTCATATTCGTGGAATATGTGGTCTGGGAACCACCTGAATGCTGTGAGTTAATGACCCAAACCACTCGACCACGGCACCCCACCTGTAATGTCAAAATGGAAGCCGTCCCAGTCATTCTTCCCTAAAAAAGAACTAAAAACTGTCTTTTTGTTTTCTTCTGGTTCTCCGCAGTGCGATATTGAATGTCTGTTTAGCGTACACCTCAAGAAACGAGATTACGGACGCTATGAAAGAAATGGCCCAGGGAGTCGAAGAGGGACTCCTCAGACCAAGGTACAACTTTGTCGCTACTTCATCAAAAAATTGGAGTAAAACATTCTAGGAAATGGGCCTCATTTCTTCAAAGCCATCTCAGTATACACTACCTACAATAAGTTAGGGATATTGCGGAGTGTACGCAGATATTTTATTGAGGGTATGCATTGTGCTTGAATGATTTTTGTATATGATTAGACAATTGTATCTGCATGACAGACACACCTTGTCACAGGAATAGGTGAAAACAGTCATTTGAAAAAAATCCAAAATTGAACCATACCAATATCCCCAACTTATTAAAAGTGTTGATAGCAATGGTAACAAACACAAATTACTCTTTCGCGTTTAGGTCGACCGGTTATGGGTAAAAACGGCGTATTAGGACGACCGACTGCATTAGGGCGACTGATAGCCAGTCGTCCTAACGCCAAGTGCTTCAAAAACCATCTTTATTAGGTCAAAAACCATTTTTATTAGGTTCTTAACCATTTTCGTCTAGGTCGCAAAACATTTTTTTCAGAGAATTAGGTCGAGAAAATGGGTGTCAATTCATGAGTTTCTTTCAGACAATTGTGGTTTTAGTGGTCTCTGTAAGCACTCTACCCAAAAAGGTCGTCCTAATACGGGAAAAGTAGTTGTCAAACCTACAATGTACATGACTTTAAAAAAAAAATGTCTGCAGACAGTGTTTTACCGTTCATTCAACACATAAACCATGCATGGTTTTTTCAAGTATTTCTGAAGTATTACTGCATCTATGTGGCTGAAATTTCTACAAGGCAGTTTATCAACATTATTCTTCAGTTATGTAATGCTGCAGTTCCTGTTTTTAAAAGTTTTCCAATCATGTATACTGTCTTTAAATCTTGATTTCAGTGATGTTTCAGAGGAGCTTTTGGAGAAATGTTTATACACGAGCAAGTCTCCAAACCCAGACCTCCTTGTCCGGACGTCAGGGGAAGTCCGACTCAGCGATTTTCTACTATGGCAGGTGAGGATCTTTTGAAATAAGAGTCGCTTAACCCAAATTGGTGCATCCTTTGGACGGGATATAAGGTGTAGGTTTGTGTAATGCACTTAAAAAATTCCAGAGCATTTGTTCACAAAGAGAAGAGAATTCTCCCTAGTGTTTCTGGCTTGGCAGCCGAAGGCGGCGCTCGCCTAAGTATCTCAATGTTTGAGCATAAAGGGGCCATCCATAAAGTATGGCATTTCGTGCGTACATACTTTATGGACGGCCCCAAAATTGCACTCTGCTATTTCCTATTATGGCGGTTCAAAGTCAAAAGATGAAGAGAGGTAAATTTTAGGGTTTTGTAATATTTAAAAAAATTAACTCTTATTCTATTTGATTCCAAATTTTTAGCATCATCCAACAATTAAAAACATAATTTTCAGACCAAATTTGACGACAGCTTTCTTAATGCCTCCTAAGAAATTTTGTTTGAAGATTTGTAAGATTTGTTTAAACACTACCACTTCTCCAAGCTGTGTTGCGTTGGGGAATAGTTTCACCTTATGTGTTATATACCATTGGAAAGCTCTTTTTCTGCTGAATTCAAAAATACCAATATCCAATTTTTGAAAATTCCGACTTTATGATCATTTCGTCGCGACAGGTCACGTATTAATAATTAGTGTAAAGCGCTGTGACGCCTTGTGTATTAAAGAAAACTACATGTATAAATGTGGCAATTATTTTATTTACGTCCGTTGATAGCTGTGGCCTTGCAGTGTGCTAAACCAAGCAGTATACAAGGTGTAAACAATATTACAAAAATGCACAACTTGAAGTGTTTGTCACAGAATAGGCTACGCAGTCACAAGGAAAATGTCAATAACATATTGCATTTATTGCATTATAGAGTAACTACTCAGTGCTATCCTTTGTTGATGTGCTGTGGCCAGAGTTTACCATATGGCATCTATATCGAGCAATTCTACATTACCAAAACAGCTATGCTTCAATAACGGTAAGCAAAGTAATTCTTGATTTATAATTATTGCGTCGGTCTAAACGATGTTAAATGGAAGCAATTTTTGCCCATTCACGACGCGGCATGCACCATATACCAAGTTTCTTATCTTTATTGCTGACTTTATATTAGAGAGAAAAATGAAAAACTAGACCGTGTTCGTCAATCAGCAACAGGCCAAAATGAAAAACGGGGTGATGACGTCACAATGATATGCATTGACCCCGCAACGTCATAGCGAGGAGACAGTCACTATTTTGCAAAGCAAGTTGCATGCTTGCCGCATAGCATAAACCACCAGTCGTTATTTCTCTGTAAAAGTTTTTAAAGTTGTCGGTGTCATTTTTCAGTGGTTGTTACACTGAATTCATTTTTTATATCAATAAAATGCCAGCTTCGTGCCTTGTTGGTGGTAACACTTGCAACTCTGTGGAAAATCTGCGGTTCCGTGCGTGCATACAACATGTACGTGTACATGACCACAGGTACACGACCACAGTCAGTGTAGCAGCCCTGTGTGTCTCCTCGCTATGACATCACACACATAGCTCAAGTTGATTGACGTGACCTTTCGTTTTCAGTTTCGCGTGAAAAGAGTCTCGGAAAAAGACTGAAATTTTCTGACTTTTCCAGGATGAAATTCTGAATAAAATGTTCTTATTACATAAAGGACTATATAAAGAAAGGAATACTGTTGAAAACTAGAAAGTGAGGGGAGATTTCCACCCAGCTTTATACAGAGCTGTCGACCCTCCTGGATTTTGCAACAGATTTCCTGGAAAATGACTGATCTCGCGACTTCTGACACGGATAAAAACCCTCCTGGATTGTCAATTAACAACCTCAGAGATTTATAGATGTATCTGGAGTCAGGAGATCAACCTACTTTCCAAGTGTCTTCTTTAAAATCCTGGAAAGTTGGCAGTCATGCCTTAAGATCAAGGGCCGTTTCAACTGCAATTGATACTTAAACTCTGATTGGCTAAATATTTTGACACCCCTAGGCTGCCCGCGAAGCCAACAAGCTGGAACAAGCGGAAAGGCAGAAACGATCAGATCTAAACTGCGCCGTTCGCGAGATGGAGACAAAACAAAGCCAAAGTCAGCAGACCTCAAACGTACAGAAACACCTCCAGCGCTACACGCAGGACAGACAAGCCAGAGTTGCCAAATTTCTAAGTTACTTGGAGGAAAAGAGGACAACATATTTGAGTAGTTTACTTCCAGAAGGGTCAACGGGAGAGGTACCCATAGCAACACTTGTACCAACCAATTCTCAAAATATTATTTAGGTAAAAAGTGGAAAATTTTTCTCAGATTGCGAAATGATGCTCTCAGCATTTAAATATTTAACAAAAAATTAAAAAGTCAAAAAGTTGCCCAATGCTCTTTGTTTATATCTAAAGCGCCCTCTGTTGAAAATATGCGCGCACATCCTGTTTTGCATAAATTTGGTTTGGTAATCATGCCAAAGGTCACAAAATTCAAAGACGATTTGACATGCGACCTCGTTCCTAAACCAAATTTATGTAAAACGTGATGCGTGCGCATAACACCGGGCATGTTTTGTTGTGACATCAGAGGGCATGTCGTCTATAGATATGAAGCACACCCAAGTTAATGACAGTTTTTTAAATATGGTACAAGAGCAGAACTATATGTACATAATGCATTTTATCGTGGAATTCAGTTTATAGAAAAAAATATCATTGAAATCCGGGTTACCGAGATAGAATTATCTCAGTGACGCAGAAGGTAATTCAAGCTTCTGTATGTTTTACCCCAAAATGTTGACACCCCAAAATTGAAATTTTGATCGGCCTGTAAAAGTAAAATATTTCTGGTACACTTAAAGGCACAGGCTCGTCAGCAATGCGCGCTACGCAATACGCAGCTCCATAGCAAAGGCATGGAGCCTGTGCCTTTAATAGCAGAAATGTCATAATATCCCAAAACATTCCCTTTATTGCTTAAATTTAAAGAAAATTCTATTTCACTTGTGCCCATTAAACAGGCTGTGTCATGGTTTGCGCATGCGCCAAATCTTTCCAATGTTTTGGCATACCGTACATGCGCATGTGCGCAGGGCCACTGTCATTGGTTATTTGCTTGTTTGTTGAACGGGCATGTTGCACGCATCATGAATGCACGCTGTTCGATTTAACAACATACAAAACAGTCCATGCAATGGATAGCTCCTCGCTACGGAAGGAGTCCTAAAAGCTACCGGATTTCTCTATATATACGACAAATAGCGCATATTCGAAAGGAAATAATGCATTCGGGATAACAACCAGACACTTAAACTACACCATAGTCTGAATTACTGACGTATTACAAAGGATGGCCAAGATTGAACAAGATATAAATTATCCGAACTTGAAAAAGTTGGGCCAACTTTTTCAGTTTTGCTACGCATGCGCAGACTGTGACACTAGGACTTTACATGCACTGTAAAATGTTAATAAGTAGTATTTGGGGGAGGGTGTCTTGAAAAATACTACGCTCTGTAGAACCGTGAAAATGTTGACAACTTTGAACGGCCCCTAAACATAAGCTGGCAAATGTTCTTAAAAGAGTACTAACAGTATTAATATGATTAAATATGAAAGAATATGCCACTTTTTAAATACCAATACATGTATTGAAATATTTATTCTTACTAAAAATTGTGAACTATTTTAATGAACGTTTCTAAGAATAATGAGCACCTTCCTTCAAATTGCTAAGTTAAAATTGCTCAAAGACTGAAACGGACAAACATTTGTGAAAACATTAATGTTTATTACAACTGAGGTTATTTTTAAACACTGATATCACTAAAAACACGATGACATTTGTTGAAAAACTACTTTAAAAACCCAGGTCCACGACTTTCAGCCAACTTGTACACTGAATACAAACAATTCAACACATTTTAAACCATTCCTAGGACGTCATAGCTGGGATACAGCTTTTTCCAGTGCATTTTGCGTTGTTGTTAAATGACACAGCGCGCTTCCATGACGCGCTCTTCGCATGCACAAATTCACACTGAGCCTCTTTGCGCGTGATTGCCACGCACAACGCCTTGGGAAAAAGCGCTGTGGAAGGAATTTTGAGTGAACGATGCACTGAAAATCACTGAATTATGAAAATACTTTCCATCCAAGCTAATTTGGGGTGAAACAACGCACCGATTAGCTTGGACATGTTGAACGGAAAGTCTTTTAATAATTTAGTGATTTTCAGTGCACATCGCTTTTTCTCAAAGCGACATGCGTCGCAATTACGCTCACACGAAAGGCTCGGTGTAATTTCACCATTACAACAAACGCATAAATTGTTCGAAGTGACGACACAATAAGCGTCATCACATAATGCATGTAGTTCATGCACTGACCGCATATCAGCTTTGGTGGACATACAAAGGTTATGGGAATGGTGTACATTGTCAAAAAAACTATCCAAAAAATTTATGGTTCCGTAAAGCAGTGCAGTAATTACACCAACCTTTCTGCTTCCAAATTTCTTGTTTTCTTCCCATGGATAGTATTTTGGGGAAACATTTTGGAAAAATCTCAACGCGCTCCTCTAAACATGGTTAGTCTAAAACTATTACACATTATGAAACATTGATAAAACGCTAAAACTAAAAGCACCAATTTTACACAGTAGCTCCTAAACAGTAAAAACTAACAGGTTTATAGCACAATGTAATTCACATCATTGGCCCCGTACTAATTTAAAAAAAATTGACCATTTAGGGCACAACATTTTTCTTGTTCAACAGGCCCACACTGTAGACCCGACATGCAGGAAAAAAATTAGCAAATCTGGTGGACTTTTTGGTACATTTTATGCACATAAAGAAAATGTTACTTTCCTCCGACTTTCAGTGATCAAAACTAAAAATTTAATAGGGCCAAACCAAAATTTTGTTGTTTCCATAAACTTTGACAGATCTGAAGATCTTACAAATTTTTAACTTTGTACAGTAAATTCTCATAGCGCTGTTCAAGGGACTAAAATAATGCAAGCTTTATATCATAAAGCATTATGAGAATTTACTGTACTTCAGAGAAAGACAGGAATCTTTCACGTGTGTGCAATTCAGTACTGTACGAAAGTCTGCTAGTGCCCTGAGATACATGTAAACATTCTCAAAAAGTTGCTTTCCGAGATTTTTTTTCTCAAAAAAATGAAGTAGATCTTTTCCAAGTTTGTGCTTACGAGATATATTTTTTCAAAATTTGTTTTTATGAGGTACATTTTTTTCAAAATTCATTTTTACAAGATCTTTTTTCAGTAACAAAATTTTGACAAAACAAATTAAAAAAAACAAAGAGAATAATTTCCCCAAAAAACGAACTTGAATTTTGTACTTTTTGAAAAATGTTTACCTTATTGCACTCTCAGGCTTTCGTAATACTGCATTTCAGAAGTAATTTGTTCTCCAATCAGCCTTACCAGACCCGTTTCACAAGTCCTTTTACCAGTACCATAGGGTTCATTAATGGAGACTAACCCAGAAACGCAAACGTCCAATCACATGGCCATGTGTAGAACTAATGGGCAGTGATCACTGCCCATGACCCACTTTCGCATGGCGACCTCACAAAGCTTAGGGACCAGTCGCTTCGACAGAACGAAATAATCCAGTCGCCTGCAAAATAAACAGTTGAATCTTGTTAATAAGAGCTTTTTGGGACTTGTTATAACCGGAACCTTGTATTATCAGGAATGAAAACAATGGGGAACTTAAAAAGGCATTATATAAAGTCTTTCTGGTATTGAAACCAAGGATTCCTCAAAAGCTCATAAGCCTGAAGAAACCTGTGAAGAGAAGACGACGAATTAAATGCCGCATTTTAGAGGTGGGAGAAAAACCTCTGCACAATGGGACGCAGACGCAATACATTATGCCGTATTCCACGAGCGCAAGTGGATGACGAATTTATCTTCAAGCAAACTTGACGCGCACACACGCACGGATAATGGCGACAAACGCAACATGCAGAGAATCACGCGCATAACAAGCCGCATCAGACGCACATGCGTCATGTTTGATTTCGCAGTCATGTAGTGTGCAGGTCCGTGTAGGGGACGCAGTGCGTTTAGAATACCAGGGCGCATCACGCAGAGTGCGACATCAAAATCGGAAGAGGTACACAGTACAATGTCACACTGTTGTTGCCATGGATCCACCAATCAGAAACACAGACTCAAGTTTAAACACAGACTCAAGTTTAAACACAGACTCAAGTTTGCTTGAAGATATTAGATAAAAATGTATGCCACGTTATGAACATGTACCAAGCTGGACAGTCCACGTGTGCACACATTTAGCTATTGTACATGTACGCTGGTTGTGTGTGTTGGCGTATGGAATGGTATAAAAACCGTAAATGCACGGTGGCTCGTTTTGGTGCCGTGTATTGTGTGTGTGCGCAAGGGCCAATATTGTCTCCTCAGCCAAAAAAGTGCAGAGACCGCCTTGGACAAGGCTACTGAAAACTCATGAATCATTTATTAATCTAGTCGACAGTTATCTTAGCACACACTGAATAAAGGGCCAGTAATACAGGGATATCATACATTCATAAAATGTGCATACAAGCACTATGCATAGTACGGTCCATAACTGCGTCTGTTTGTTTAACAATGTTCACAATTGTTAAAGCCTTTTTAAAAATTTCAAAAAATCTGTCCGGTCCGGCTTACCATCCAACATTCCTGGTCCTACAGTTGCCCATGTACGTCCAGAAGGTGTACTCGTACTCGCGGTCGGGGTACAAGTGTCGGAAGCTGTCCACGAAACCCTGGTCTAAAAGGGCTGTGAAACCTTCACGTTCTTCATCAGCAAAACCAGGCGTCTTGTTGCGGTTGGTTTGGGGGTTCTTTAGGTCTGGCGAAGCAAAAAAAAAAAAATGTGTTAGACACTGTTTCCATCCGGGTAATCACTTCGTTTTGATAATTCAACGAAGAGATTGCTTGATGAGAACTCATGCATTTTTTATCTGTGACTGCGCTGTAAGAGCCACTGAGGCAGGGTGCACCACTCTGTCTGAAGTGCCTCCCTGAGCTCCTGCACTTCTGGAGCTGTTTGGGAGATGCGCGGCTCCAGAGGTCAGCTCATCCCATGCAGGTTCAAATCAACAAAATTGGTTTTCTGAGAGCCCTTAACTGCAGGATTCTCTTTGAACAGGAAATGTCACATTTCATTACTGTGGAAATCACTTTGTTCAAACAGGTCCGCTCGGATCTGGAGGAAATCACTGAAGCAGAACAGTCTTGATAGTGATTTCAAAGTGATTGGTCGATCAGTGCTTTGTTATCAACAAGTTTACTGTATTCAACAAACTTCTGTTCTGATCAAGAATTGATATTTAAAGGCCCTGTTTTTGAGCGATTCTGCGAATAAAACCATTATAAATCAAAAGAAAGACATCAACAAACTCATCCGAAGAAAGACATCAACAAACTCATCCGAAGAAATTTCAGCTTTGTCAAATGTACCACATTTTAAAAAAAACATGAAAATCCATATGCGTTTTCCTGGTCTTGGCGGGGTGTTTCAAATATTCGTTCTCAGTTGATCGGGTAACTAAGTGGCTTGCGTCATGCACTCTGTAGCGCACATCATATACTGCGTGTGCGCGCGATCCATAAAAATGCATCGCGTTGGAACACGCACACGCAGTACACAGCGCCCATGCATTTTTTACCGCGTAGATGCGAACCAAAAATGAGTAAATTGTTTGCTTTACGGATTATTTTTTGGTAAAATTATATAATTTTGAGCGGAAACCTTTCATTGGGTAGTTGCTATTAATTCAATCTTTACTTTCAGAACTTTCCCCCTGTAAACTCGTCGATTACTTTTTGGGGTCATTGCAAATGATACACTGGGCCTTTAAGAAAATCACATTTTGTAAGGTAAAAGTATACACCGTAACGAATAGCTGCCATCTTGTAGGGGACCTTTTGATATTTAAATTGGTCAACAATGTAAGCACAAAATGTGCAACCATGCATGTTGTCAAGAAACAAAGAAACTTCCCTACAAGATGGCGGCTATTCGATACGGTCTATAGATTGATAATTTTACCGATTTCCTGGTGCGCCACATTCAAATCGCCGCAGTAAATAATGGGTTTTTTCTTGTCTAAGTTCGCCAGATAATCATGAAAGGCTTTGTCCCATTCTTGTCTGTACGCTAACCTGTTCAAAAAAATCAATTATTTAAACCATAAAGTTATAATGGATTAAGTGTACAAGAGGGCAAGATATTAGAAAAGCTTGCTCCATTTTACAAAACATCAGTAGTCTTTGACGATATCCTTAAAAATATATGGATTGAGAGCGCAAAATTTCAGAATGGTAATGACAGAAATATGACAAATGATATGGTATTAAAATCTCAACACCCATGGGAAAAATTCGGCTTAGTAAAAAAAAAAACAGTTAACTCAAAGAATAACAATTTTAAGTCTGGAATGAAAACAGCATTCGCAACTATACTGAAACGCAAAAGAAACTTACCACCTTTTAAACCTTTAAATAGCAACAATAACACTGCGTGTAGTAATGTGTGAACTTATTTGTGGACAATAGTGTCCTCACTGTCAGACCAAACAGTGTCTGAAGGGTGCACCCAAGTAAATAGGCAAGATCTGTGCGCCGAGCTCATGAATATTTTGTATGCCCTCAAATTCTTTTATATTAGAGAGAATTGCGAGCTGAACGAGTGTGGTCTTGTGTAGAATATGACTATCGCCGCGATGTGGGGTATTTTTTCTTTCAACTACAAACATTTTGGACACTGTAGCTCCTAAAAGTGGCCCTATTTTGCCCAGTAGCGTATGTGCCTTTGTTCCAAAATGGATGCAGGTCTGATTAGCAAGTTTCACTGTTGTAGGCTTAGTTTTGTTTCAAGTGGAAATTAGGGGATAAAAGTGACGGATTACCCCCATAAAATTGAACAGAATTAAAAAGATGAGAAATCAGTGAGTATTCTGGTTGTTGTCCTGAGAAGCTGAGAGAGTTGTGAGTATTTTTAAATGATTTTTGAAAATTGGGCATTTAGCATTGGTTCCTATGGGAGCCCTATTTACTTGTGTGCACCCTATGAAGGTCACTTGAACCTTCAATGGTCACTTCATGGCACAGCTGTTGAACAGCTGTTTTGACTGTCGGTGATTAGCCAAGGGGTATGGGATGATTGTAATGAGCTGCACGTGATGTCTTGATGTTGGCTTTAAAAAGGCCATTGCAAAATGGGCATTTCAAGCAACATGCCACGATTGCAATCCATCCAAAGACTGGTAGGCAGTATGCGCCGACGACGCACTGCCTGTATCCAAATCAATGGTGGCCACACACGCTATTGAAAGGGGACTGACATTGCACCCTCTTCTGTTCTTTACTGTACAACAAACTGATGAGATGGTGTATCTTGGTAAAAAACTTGACATGTCATCAATAAAATGCCAATGTTTCAATTAGCAATTGTTTTATTTTGAACTGTTACAATTTCATTACATTTTAAACAAGTGGTAAGTTTCTTTTGCATTTCAGTATATAACGTACCTTACAAGCTGCCGACCTGAGTTTGGCACATCTGCAAAGTAAAAAGTCAAACATTCATAAAATTATTATTTTACAAAAACAAAATAACGAACACAATACTTGTGGTACCAACTACTACATGTACCTAGATTTAATCTTTGGACCTCACAAAATTGATTTGATATTTTGGGACAAATCTGAAAAAACAAAATTGAAGAAACTCACATGCGCCAACAAAGTAGAAATCATCATACTCTGCAGTGATGACTCTTCCTTCTTCGTCGTGTTCGGGCACTCCTGGTAGGGAAAAGAATCAAGAAATAAAACTTGAAAGATATCAGGCCTGTTGGCTTGGGCCAGGCTGGGCTTTTCACTGGCTTGGCCTTACCAGACCTTTTGGACTGCAGACAATAGCAAGATATCAGGCCTGATGACCCGGGCCAGGCTGGGCTTTTCACTGGCTTGGCCTTACCAGACCTATTGGACAGCAGACAGTAGCAAGATATCAGGCCTGATGGCCTGGGCCAGGCTGGGCTTTTCACTGGCTTGGCCTTACCAGACCTTTTGGACAGCAGACAGTAGCAAGATATCAGGCCTGATGCCCTGGTCTAGGCTGGGCTTTTCACTGGCTTGGCCTTACCAGACCTTTTGGACAGCAGGCAGTAGCAAGATATCAGGCCTGATGGCTTGGGCCAGGCTGGGCTGTTCACTGGCTTGGCCTTACCAGACCTTTTGGACAGCAGACAGTAGCAAGATATCAGGCCTGATGGCCAGGGCCAGGCTGGGCTGTTCACTGGCTTGGCCTTACCATACCTTTTGGACAGCAGACAGTAGCAAGATATCAGGCCTGATGCCCTGGTCTAGGCTGGGCTTTTCACTGGCTTGGCCTTACCAGACCTTTTGGACAGCAGGCAGTAGCAAGATATCAGGCCTGATGGCTTGGGCCAGGCTGGGCTTTTCACTAGCTTGGCCTTACCAGACCTTTTGGACAGCAGGCAGTAGCAAGATATCAGGCCTGATGGCTTGGGCCAGGCTGGGCTGTTCACTGGCTTGGCCTTACCAGACCTTTTGGACAGCAGACAGTAGCAAGATATCAGGCCTGATGGCCCGGGCCAGGCCGTGCTTTTCACTGGCTTGGCCTTACCGGACCTTCTGGACAGCAGACAATAGCAAGATATCAGGCCTGACGGCTCAGGCTAGACCCGAACAAACTTACGGTAATATATCTCAAACGAAACTGGACAAAAATGATGTATCACCTACCAATTCCGTATTTGACGCTAACTGGCTCTTTCTTAGAGTACAGTCCGGTACCCGAGTAGCCTTTCTTGGACGTGGCACCGTACCAAAATGAGTGGTACCCATCCACTTTAGCTTTTTCGGGAACGTTGTCTTCTGCAACTTTGGTTTCCATGACGAAGAAAATGTCTGGCTCCTCTTTCGTCAGGTAAGCCAGGCCATCTTTCTGAAAAGTTAATGGAGATTGTTAAGATTTTTTTCCAGAAAATGGATTTTGTTCTAACCTAACAATCATATAAAATACCTCCCCAAATACTATCCTTAGAAAGAAAACAGGGAATTTGCAATCTCCAATTTAGATGTGGAAGCAATAAGGTTGGTGTTATCACTGGACTGCTTTAAGCCTAGCGTACATCGACATTGCAACTGGAAGCAACTCAACTGATCAGTTGCTGTCGATGTGTGCGTAGCGCGCTCATCTACAGCAATTGATCAGTTGTGCAAATAGCGGCAACTGAAAGCATCCAGCCATGTCTACATTTCCAGAGCGCGCACATCGACGTGGCAACTCGGTAAATTGACCTTGCAACTTGAAGCAACTGTTGCTTGCAGTTGCTGTCGATGTGCGCGCACGTGATCAGATGCACGCGAGCAACTCACAGCAACCAGTGGCAAGTACGCATACATCGACGCAACTGACTGCAACTGGGTACAACTAGTTGCCAGAAAGTAGAACATGAGCAACTCGCGGCAACTGGGATTTTTCCAGTTGCCAGGAGTTGCAAGTGTGCGTACATCAACCAGTTTAAGCAACTGATCAGTTGCTCCCAGTTGCCGCGAGTTGCTTCCAGTTGCTGGAAACACCAGTTGTCACTAGTTGCTTTCAGTACAAACTTCGGTGGATTTTTGAAGATATCTCTAGAAATATACAGATTTAGGGCGTGAAATTTTAGAATGGTAATGAGAAAAATATGACAAATGATACGGTATCAAAATCTCAACACCCATGGGAAAAATGGGGGTCACAAAATGTGATCTGAACACAATCCTTAAAGAAATGTCGGTTACCTTCAACCAAGCATTCAAGCCGGCAATGTTCCAAGACGAAATCTTCAGATTCGCCTTCCTGAGGAAAAACAAAATGTGGCAGGCACAAATGGGTTACTTTATTTTTAAAAATACAGATCAAATTTATGGTTTTGGAAAATGTTGTTTCATCAAACATTTAAGGGTGAATTCACATTGAGACGTTGATTCTGTGATTTTTTAGTGCGTTATTTCACTTAAAACTCCCTCCACACCGCTTTTTTTAAAAAGCAACGTGCGTCAAATGTATGCACGAGAAGGCTCAGTGTAAGCCCACCTAAAGGCGAATTCACACTATCGCGGAAAAATCAGACTGTGCCATTGGTTTGTACACAAACTGGTTTGCCGCTTGTGCGCGGTCTATCGCGACGCGCAAAACGATTTGAGCTGGGTCAAAGTTCAAATCTGTTGAACTTTGACCGCGGTGCGCTGACCTTTCCAACGCGCAGCCAATGAGGTATCAGAGAAGCCCCAAGTTACCAGAGTGGAATTTTCTATTTTGAAATAATCGACGATTGGAAGCTCATGCAATGCGGTGAGCGCAGCGCGAAAGTGTGATTTTTCCGCGATAGTGTGAATCCGCCTTAAAGGCACAGGCTCGTCAGCAATGCGCATCCGCCAAATTCGTGCTCGAAACACGCAGCTCCATGCCTTTGCTATGGAGCTGCGTATTGCGTGGCACACATTTGGCGGGAGCGCATTGCTGACGAGCCTGTGCCTTTAAGAGTGCCGAAACTTACTTTTTCTCTTCTGATTTCCGATCGGTCGTGTATGTCTCGGGAACATTGAGGGCCTCAATGGCTGCTTCATCGCACTCGGCCTGTCGAAAACAAGAAACCATTTTGGGTAGAATTTCAAGACTAGTATATACTCAATAAAGTAAATCATTTACGGTCATTTTTGCTTATTTAAAGGTCTTAGCTTAAACGTTATATTGTGCGTGATTCTCAGCAAATTAAAACATTTTTTCCGGAACAATTTTTAAAGCATTTATTTTATTTTAACGAAAACAAATCATACTCTGTATTTTAGATGTCGACAACCCTGTGAAAAATTTCATTTTTATACAGCTGTTTTTGCGCCTTACCGTGAGTTGAATTATTGGCGGACAGCCAATAATTCAAAATACTGACAGTAATTGTTCGATAACTAAAGATTGGTCGATTTTTTCGTTGATGTCTCATTTGAAAGCAAGTAAGTTTTATGTCTCTAAAAAAATATCAAATTAAAAAAAATATTTTTCTGGGTGCTACCCCCAAAACGCATGGACAACACATTTTTAATAGCCCAGTTGAGCTCTCTTTTTGTTTTACTGTACCTTGCTTTTCTTTGCTGGTTTTTCTGCTGCAGTCTCCTCCTAAAAAGAAAGAAAAAATGTTTTCCAACTTTAACAGTTCAAAACTTTTAAAAACAGGAACAACAGCATTACACAACCAAAGAATAATGTTGATAAACTGCCTTGTAGAAATTTCAGCTACATAGATGCAGTAATACTTCAGAAAACCTGAAAAAAATTCATGCATGGTTTTTGTGTTGAATGAATGGTACAAAAAATTTCTGCAGACAATTGTTTTAAAAAGCACCTTCAGTTGGCAATTTCTCCCACAATTTTACCATTTTAAATGGGAAGAAATCATGTGGTGTTTGTTACCATTGCTATCAACACTTTTAGTCGGGTTTTTCTTGTCAACTTGTGAAGTAAAAGTTGAGTTCTGTTTGAAACTAATTTTTTTTTTACTGCAGCCACCCCAGGCCGTTATCTGTCAAAACAACAACGAAGTTACCTTGCTTTTCTTTGCTGG
The DNA here is from genome assembly GCA_037783545.1 of Henricia sp. BOLD:AAB3569. NCBI lineage: Eukaryota > Metazoa > Echinodermata > Asteroidea > Spinulosida > Echinasteridae > Henricia > Henricia sp. BOLD:AAB3569. The sequence goes on along the minus strand of JBBELK010000705.1, from coordinate 131,420 downwards.
TTTTTCTGGAGTAGTTTCTTCCTAAAGAGAGAAAAAAAAGAACAATGTTTACTGAGTTATCAACAGTTGATAAACTGCATTTAAAAAAAAGTCCAAAACAGGAAGAGATAGATTTGAAAAAAAAGCCACCCCAGGCTGTTATCTGTCAAAACAACAACGAAGTTACCTTGCTTTTCTTTGCTGGTTTTTCTGGAGTAGTTTCTTCCTAAAGAGAGAAAAAAAAGAACAATGTTTACTGAGTTATCAACAGTTGATAAACTGCATTTAAAAAAAAGTCCAAAACAGGAAGAGATAGATTTGAAAAAAAAGCCACCCCAGGCCGTTATCTGTCAAAACAACAACGAAGTTACCTTGCTTTTCTTTGCTGGTTTTTCTGGAGTAGTTTCTTCCTAAAGAGAAAAAAAAAGAACAGTGTTTACTAAGTTATAAACGGTTGATAAACTGCATTAAAAAAAGTCCAAAACAGGAAGAGATAAATTTGTAAAAAAAAACAGAACTTTGTAATTTTCAACGGAACGGAAAACATTGGTAGGTACTTCAAAATATGTGTCGTTTCACTTCACGCTCGCGCGCAGTGCCCTCTGTTGTCGCGCTTACACACAGACCGCTCGCCACATCATTTTGTGCATTACTTTATGCAGTAATTTTATCATTTATTTATCTCAGAAATGCAACATTTGCGACGGAAGTGTCAGTGGGAAGTATATCTTAGAATTGAATAAGCTATCAATTCCAATATATATATTTACCCAAATCCGTGTTCAATGTATATGAAAAAAATACCAAATTTAGTCTTAACTTTGCTGAACTACCTACCTCCATGGCTGAACTATGTTTTCCAAATCTTGAAAAAAACAAACAAACAAAAATCTACTTTTTGTTATAACCTGTGCACTTGTGTGCAAAGTCCAAAAGTCTATTTAAAAGGAGATACCTCTAATTATATTTTTTTAAAAATGTTCCATTAAAGGTTGAATTCCATATCCGGTGACTAAGGATTTATCTTGTTATCATGTACAGCGTTTGCCCTTAACTTTTTTCCCAACTGGCCAACAGGGCCAGTTGGCTTAAGTCTTCACTGGCCCGTCGGCATTTCAAGTGGCCCGGTTAAAATTTCCAATTGTTCTTTTTACACACAGTCGACCTTTAATGTTTGCAATAACCACATTTGAGTGAATAAATTAGGAAAATTTGGTAGTCATAAGGTTCTCCCCAGTACAAGTTACATGTACATTATATTTCAACTGGACAGCCGGACCATTTGGGGAGGCTTTCCAACTGGCCCGAGATGATTTTAACTGTCATTTGGCCAACGGACCAGTGCTAATTCGAACGCTGCATGTAAAAGTCTAAGTTTGATGATAAAATTTGGCGGGAACATGGCAGATTTTAAGGAAAATCTTTGTTGGCCAAACCAACCTTCGCTTTCTTTTCAGGTTCCTTGGATTTGGTGGTACTCTGTCTCTGTGGGAAAAAATGGAAAAAGATAGAGTTGATTTGAAAATACACATTTAGACTCTATAAAGACATAAAGAAGAAAATGTGAGAGTCAGGAAAAAAATCAACCCGAATCACGTCGGACCCAAACATTTCTTTTTAATTATCAGGAACAAATCTTATAAAGTTTAAGATTTCACATTCTTTGTTCCATTTTTGAGCGATATTTCATCACAAAATAGATATACATTTAACTTTGGTCAACTGAATAAAGGAAAATTATCAACTTTTCATTCATTTATTTTTTTTAATTTTTTTTTGGGAGATAAAGAGATAAAATGTTATTTTGACAGAAAAATGTGACCAATAATTAATATAAGAAAACAAACAAAGCAAATCTGAGCAAATTAACAAATTAAAACACATTCATCAATGCATAGTTTTTACAATTTTGGAACTGGTTAAAAAAATAAAGTAGGCCTAGGCCTAAATGACAAAAGATTTTGAAATGGTCCGGGCCGGACTTGACTTAAAACCTTTGTGTGTGCGCGCGAAAATAGCATGATGAGAGTGAGACGAGTCGACAATCGAATCTGACAAGTCAAACACAAAAAAAGGTTTCACAAACCTTTCTCTTCGGCATTCTGGCTGTGAATTTATTACACAAACTGGCAAAGGTAAATGTTGATCTGGCACAAAAAAGTGCGATTTTGTCGTTATTCGGTTCGGACTTTATCGAGGGGCTCAGCACATCATCTGTTGATCAACTACCTCCATGTGTTGATTAATTGTTTTGTTTGCTACCGGTACCGACGCGATGCATGCTTCATGTATCAAGCGCACGCGGCACACACGGTGAAGCGTTACACCGCCCTCTTTCGTCCAATAGTATCCAATCGGTGTTTAATTCACTAATCAGAGTCGATAGAGGGCGCACTCTATTGTTGTCAATGTCAACATTCTGCATAAAACTGCAACAAATATTTGTGTTTTCCACCGTCTAAATTTTGTAATTCTCTAAAATTTTGCACAAGCTAACACATGGTAAGATTGTGCAAATATAGCAAGGTTGTCTACACCAAAAGTTCGGGTAGTCTAAGTCGAACGTCGCATAAGCCCTCCTGCACTAAAACCAATGGGACAACTCAGAAGAATTCTAAGTTTTTCCTATCTTCATATTTTTCCCCTCCAAATCTTTTTTTTTCATTAGATTTGCACTTATTGATGCTTATAAATATGTCATTTTAAGGAAAAAATAGTGACGTCCGGGTACGGAATTCCTTCCAAATCCCCACCCACTGGTGCAAAACATGCGCGTCTTGTGTATTTTTTCTGTTCACATTGAACACGGATTTTGGTGAATTTATGTATTCTATCGGTCACACATCCTGGTACTTCTGTAACCTGGTGTCATATGCCTTTGTATACATGCCGGGCATAGCACCGTGACTGGAGTGAAAACAAATTCATCATGCTTAGATATGTGTACCGGTATGTGTTGCGTAGACAACAGCTTTGTTCATTTGCTTGTCACCACGGGCACACCGTTGTTTTCACTCCAGCCCTACTGGATGTGACGTGGCAGCGACCGACAGAATTTGAATTGATAGCTTATTAAATTCTAAGACATACTTCTTACTTGCACTTTTGTCGCAAATGTTGCTTTTCTGTAGAAAATCACATTCTTTCCTTCAGTTGATAAGTGCATAATTGAGTATCTTTTGTGGGAGCTGGCAAAATTAATATTTTTTCCTCCACTTTTTTTGTAACTTGAAATCACAGGGGAATGCCGATTCAATTCTTACTCCAGAGAAGATTGCAGAACTGGAAAAGAGCACACACTGTACGTATTCATAGGCTTCTTATTCTTAAGGAGCATCTTAAATCTTTCATTACGGCGAGCTGCTCACAGCGGCTCGCCGGTAACATTCAATTAATTACGTCAGGAACCAATAAAGCATAATTTTGTCTCAATTAGTTACAGCGAAAGAACTCCAGAAAGTAGTGTCCTACTACGCTCAGTACGACAAATCTCCGAACGGACAAGATGGAATTGCGATTGAGGATCTGTCAGAAATTCCGGATCTTTGTGGAAGTCCATTCTCGGAGAGAATCGTTTATGCCTACTTGGATCGACCGTCGATGACTCTTAAAGCGGAGTCGTTTCTGAAGATGTTTTCTGTATTAAGTTCTCGGGCCACTGCGCAGGAAAAAATGCGAGGTGAGATTTTGGTGAAAATATTAAAGGAGCGTGACCCCAATTTTCCCAAAAATTGGATTTCGTTCTAACCTAGCAATCATGTAAAATACTATCCATGGGAAGAAATTTGCAATCTCCAATTTGGATGTGGAAGCAAAAAATGTTGGTGTAATCACTGCACTGTTTTATGGAACCGGATAAATTAGTTTACAAAACATCTGTGGGTTTTGACGATATCCTTGAAAATATATGGATTAGAAGCGCGAAATTTCAGAATGGTAATGACAAAATATTACAAATGATATGGTATCAAAATCTCAACACCCATGGGAAAAATGAGAGGGGCGCTCAAAAATGTGATCTGGACACGCTCATTTTCTTTGGCTGTTTTGGGGCATTTTCAAGGTTTTTCGTTTTGAGTCTGATGTTTTTCTTGTGTCCGCAGCTCTTTTCAACTGTCTCGACTGCAGTGATGATGGCAGTTTAGGATTCGATGAACTCTTCCGCTTCTACAAATCTACCTTAAATCCCGCCGTAGACGACGCGTACATCGTTGATTTAGTTGTGCGCATTTTGGAACGGCCAGAAAACAAACCGGAAAGTAGATTATCGTTTGATGAATTTCAGAAGGTAAGTTTTTAACTTTTCATTTTTTTCAAGAAATTTTTGATATAAATCTGATATAAAAAGATTCCAACTTTTTCCCGTCACGATTATCCCCAACCTAACGAAACACGTGATAGCCAATCCCAATCAGTGAGGGACAACTGCAACGCCGTGCTTCGAGACCACCACTTGGCTTCATAGCTCAATTGGTAGGTCCGAGGTTCGAATCCCGGTAGAGCCAAGTTGCTTTTCACTGCATCCAGATATCCCAAACTCATAAACATTTATCCAGATTTGTATCGAGAGAATTTTACTGTTGAAAACAAGAATGTAACAAAGTAAAATCTAAAACTTATACGGAAAATTGATAAATGTTTGAAGAACAAACTGTCGCAGATGTTTGGTGTTTTTTGACAGATGATAACTGAAGACGAAATTAGGGAGAAAATGACAGTCGATCTTCAGTTGCCGACTTGAAAAAAGTGTTGTCTGCTAGAATTTAGTAAAACGATAATCGCAGAATGGTTCACGGATGCAAAAGGGATTTTACTCCTATGACGTGGACACCAGGTTATCTCTTATTTCATATTGACAAGTGTCTTTGTCTGTATTAATTCAGCGCGTATATGTACATGATGCGAGTGTGATCCCTGACACAAACTTTTTACAACTCACATGCACAAGCGACATGGCTGGTTTTGTACTTATGACAGACAATGAAATAAACGTAGTTTCTACATGTACTTGACCGTCTTATAAAACAAATAATGAATGTTTTAATTCATGTAATAGGAGAAATATTTTCATTTGGTGAAAGATGGAATAGGTTCCATTCAACTCGACTTCGCCTCGTTGAATGGAACATTCAATCTTTCACCTCATGAAAATATTCTCCCCATTGCACTCCCCCTCCACCCCCTCCCCCCTCCACCCCCCTCCACCCCCTCCCCCCTCCACCCCCTCCCCCCTAAAATTAGCAACAAAACCAGTTTCTCCTAAACTTTTAGTCACTTATGGTCCCAGTGATTGATAAATAGTTATAAATCATCATAAAATTACAAAAGAAGTGCAAAAGAAATGCCCCAAATTAAGGCAGAAATAACTTGTTCAGTACAGTACTTCCGATATGATTGAATAAAAATCGCTGACAAAACTCCTCAAGGTAACATTTTTAGTTTTAAATTTACACGTATTGACACATTTCAAATAAGCACTAGCAGCCTCGTTTCAGATGCTGAGCCATTGTATTACGTCACGCGTCTTTTTATTTGCAAATTTTATCACAAAGGAAAACACTTAGACCATCGTTTTTAATGACAATTTAAAATTGCTCAATACCCTTTTAAAAAAAAGAAACGAGAAGTAAATTATTTACATACTTTTATTGAAGCCACGCTTCAAATTTGACCTGTGGGCTAAACGTGTGAATAATTTAAACAGAATGACTCAATTAATTTATTAAAACATGGTCAGCACAATAAATGCGTTGCCAGGGTAATTTTCTTGTTCGATAAATTTGTATCGAATTTATTAACCCCACCAGTCCCTGGGTCATAATCCCTAAAAATAGCACTTAATCATACTTAAAAATTGGGGCAAGCCGGGCAGGGGTTTGGGACGTATCTGAAATGATCTCTGGGAGGGGTGGTTATCTCATTGAAGGGTCTATCCCTCTGTAGGGCTTGCTAAGCTCACGTGATAACCAATCCCAATCGGTGAGGAACAACTGCAATACCGTGATTCGAGATCATCAGTTGGCTTTATAGCTCAATCGGTAGGGCATCTGTACGTTAAGCAGAAGGTCCGTGGTTCGAATCCTGGTGGAGCCTAGTTGCTTTTCACTGCATCCAGATTTCCCAAACTCATGGACATTTGTGCACATCTGTATCGAAATTATTCACCCCGGTTATTCCTGCAGCCGATTTCACGAAACACTGCGCAACTTGTGCCATGGCGTAAGACTTGCGCCATAACTTTATGGCGTAGCTGCGCAATAGACCCAATATCGATTTCACGAAACTCTCCTTAGCTGCGCAACTTTTATTTTTTTCACTTTAGCACTTGTAACTTCTAGAACGAGGATAATTTCTAGTTTATCAACGACTATTTGATGTTTGCGCTTGATAAAATAGTCATACAAATTTTGCACGGTCATCATGCGTCGTGTCACAGATTTCACTGATGATAAAGGCTGTTTTCTAATAACGGAAGGCTGGGGTTCAGTTTGTTGACAATGCAGTAAATAAGCACGTGTAGCTAGCTGCATTATTGACATTTTTCCAACTTACGCCACCAAAAACCATTGTGCAAGTTACGCAACATTTTATGGCGTAAGTCGGCGAGTTGCGCCTTATCCCGGACGTGGCGCAACTTTCGTGAAACGCGCCGCAACTTATTGTGCAAGTTGCGCAATAATTTATGGCGTAAGTGGACTTGCGCAATTGCGTAAAGTTTCATGAAATTGGCTGCTGGGTCATAATTCCTAAAAATAATCACTTATTCATGATTAATTAATTAATCACGAGAAAGTTATTGTGCCATTTATTCCAAAGTCCAATTATTAAGGAGACCACTCTTGATCCTAATTACCTAGCGTTCGTTTCGTAATAAATTATATAGCATAAATTTATATGGACCCTCGTGAGTTGCTTTATTAAGAGCAATTATCATGATGCGCAACAGTGTAGTGTCTAATTCTTGTTGTTGTCGGACACGTAACTATATCAAAGTCGGTCGGCATTAAAGCGACGTTGTCTCTTTCGTCACACCGAATGTAGCGTACAAATTACGCATCTGGAGTTTTGAATTGCTTCGCTTCACACCAAGATTAAAAATTACGCTTTTTACACCAATAGACGGGCATATCAGAGGTCTAGTTTACTTTTATCGGAAGTCGAAATTATTATGGCAAGACTTGCATTCGCCTGCACTTTTTTAGCATTTTTTGTGGGCAAATGCGCATGTATTACGTCCGAAACATACCGCGCCGTGGAGGGCAGGGCACTGTTTGGCCACGCCTTCGAGGAGGTACGGGGCATATCTGCCGTTAAATGCCTTGCTACTTGTCTCAGCGAACGTCCCCGATGTCGCTCGATCAACTACGATCGCGTCAACCACGTCTGTCACGTCAACGATGCCACTAAAGAACAGTTCGCAATGGATTTCTCCCCCAGCGCATCATTTTCATACTTTGAAAATAAGAGTCAATGGAAATTTGGCTGCTATTTGGTAAGTTGTGGTTTTATTGAGTTTATCAGAGGCAAATGGAAAAACAATTTGCTCCAGTTTAGATTAAAGGAGGTATATATAGACTTTCCAAGAAAATGGATCATATTTTAACCTAACAATCATATAAAATACCTCCCAAAATACTATCCCTGGGGAGAAGAAAAACAGAAAATTTGCAATCTCCAATTTGGATGTGAAAGCAAAAAGGTTGGTGTAATCACTGCACTACTTTATGTAACCGGATAAATTAGTTTACTAAACGTCGGTGGATTTTTGGCAATATCCTTGAAAATATGTGGATTGAGAACACAAAATTTCAGAATAGTTATGAGGAAAATATGATAAATGATGTTGTATCAAAATCTCAACACCCATGGGAAAAATGGGGAGTCAAAAAATGTGATCTGGACATCTCCTTTAAACTAGCATTAGGACAAATCAAAGATGAGTCTATCCACGGTATAGGGGGCATTTTGGCAACACAGACCATATTTTCCAGGAAATACATTTGTCTGGTCTCAAAATAAACGAAATAAATTTCAGTTGTTCTGAAGAGATAATTTGAGCCCAAAAAGGGTTACAAATAGTGTGACAACATGCCTTCCTAAAAAACCCTGTGTACAAATTTCCTATATACGCTCGTAACCAGGACGGCCTAAAATGTAACACAAGTGTCCGTCCCGGTTCCGAGCGTATATTGGAAATTTGTACACAGGGTTTTTAGAAAGGCATGTTGTCACACTATTTGTAACCCTTTTTGGGCCTAAGTTATCTCTTAAAAACAACTGAAACTTATTTCTTTTATTTTGAGACCTGGGCCCACTTCATAGAGCTGCTTAAGCGCTAGCTAAAAACGTGTGCTTACTGTAGCAGAAACGTTGTGCTAGTGTTAAGGCTATTTCACGGCCGCGGCGTGCTTAAGCATGCACGTGCTTGGAAACCGCCATTGTTGCGTCACTATCTTAAGCAAAATTTGGCTCTGTGGTTAAGGCAGGTTTTCAGTTGCTTACCGTTAACGATGTCTATGAAATAGCCTGACGCTCGGTTAACGGGAAAATGGGCTGTTAAACAGCTGTATAAAATTGGGCCCAGACAAAGGTATTTCCTCGAAAATATGGTAGATATGTTGCCAAAATCAGTATTCAGCTTTTGATTGAAAAATGTTTTGGTTTTTTTAGCTTTCTGAAATTACCTCTATTTATGATAACATTTTAAAATGAACCAAAAATGAAGGAAATCATTATTTTTTTATTAGTGCTGAAGATTCAGACCCATTTTTGTTTTTGTAAATCTATTTTCCAGACGGAAAAAGAAACATCATCCGTAGTGCCAAATACTACAGTGCCTATGGCCATAGAACCCACAACCATAGGGCCTACCACCACGGTGCCCATGGCCATAGAAACTACTCCCATGGTGCACACCATAATGGCGCCCACTGCAATAGCGCCCACCACAATGGCGCCCACGACACAGGTCTCCGAAGGTAAGAAACTGCAAGTTTTTAGATAAAACCTGATAGAGTATACCACTTCGCCTCATAGCTCAGCTGGTAGAGCATCTGCCCGGTGTGTAGGAGGTCTTGGGGGAAACTTGAGGGAGTATACCACTGTGCCTCATATCTCAGCTGGTAAAGCATCTGCCCGGTGTGTCAGAGGTCTTGGGGAAAACCTGAGAAAGTATACCACTGTGTCTCATAGCTCAGCTGGTAGAGCATCTGCCCGGTGTGTAGGAGGTCTTGGGGGAAACTTGAGGGAGTATACCTCTGTACCTCATAGCTCAGCTGGTTAAGCATCTGCCCGGTGTGTCAGAGGTCTAGGGGAAAACCTGAGAAAGTATACCACCGTGCCTCATAGTCTAGCTGGTAGAGCATCAGTCTGGTGTGTCAGATGTCTTGGGGGGAGACCTGAGGGAGTATATCACTATGCCTTATACATGTAACTCAGCTGGTAGAGGATCTGCCCAGTGTGTCAGAGGTCTTGGGGAAAACATGAGGGAGTATACCACTGTGCCTCATAGCTCAGCTGGTAGAGCATCTGCCCAGTGTGTCAGAGGTCTTGGGGAAAACATGAGGGAGTATACCACTGTGCCTCATAGCTCAGCTGGTAGAGCATCTGCCCAGTGTGTCAGAGGTCTTGGGGAAAACATGAGGGAGTATACCACTGTTCCTCATAGCTCAGCTGGTAGAGCATCTGCCCATTGTGTCAGAGGTCTTGGGGAAAACAAGGTGTATACCACTGCGCCTCATAGCTCAGCTGGTAGAGCATCTGCCCGGTGTGTATGAGGTCTTTGGGGAAACTTGAGGGAGTATAACACTGTGCCTCATAGCTCAGCTGGTAAAGTATCTGCCCACTGTGTCAGAGGTCTTGGGGAAAACCTGAGAGAGTATACCACTGTGCCTCATAGCTCTGCTGGTAAAGCATCTGCCCGGTGTGTCAGAGGTCTTGGGGAAAACCTGAGAAAGTATACCACTGTGTCTCATAGCTCAGCTGGTAGAGCATCTGCCCGGTGTGTAGGAGGTCTTGGGGGAAACTTGAGGGAGTATATACCACTGTACCTCATATCTCAGCTGGTAAAGCATCTGCCCGGTGTGTCAGAGGTCTAGGGGGAAACCTGAGAAAGTATACCACTGTGCCTCCTAGCCTAGCTGGTAGCGCATCAGTCTGGTGTGTCAGATGTCTTGGGGGGAAACCTGAGGGAGTATATCACTGTGCCTTATAATTCAGCTGGTAGAGCATCTGCCCAGTGTGTCAGAGGTCTTGGGGAAAACATGAGGGAGTATACCACTGTGCCTCATAGCTCAGCTGGTAGAGCATCTGTGAATCTGACAAAACTAACATCAAACATTTCATGACGAACATTTGTACAAATGGAAACTAGTTCAACTTTTTGCAAATTTGCTGCATGAAAATCTATTCACGTTTGCTTTCGCATTGGTAGGGCAAAGTTTGTACTGACATCAATTTTTATTACTTTATTTTGCTTTAGTCTGCACCCCTGACAATCAAGTTGCGTTAGGCATGGAGAATGGCTTGATACAAGACCCGCAGCTCAGCGCGTCACTTGAAGAAAGGAACCCTCCCCTTAGCGAATTGAGGATAAACAACAACGGTATGTGAGGACAATAACTAAGTTCATTTTTATTTTTAATTTAATAGGCTTGATGAACTTGTATTAACATAGGTGGGTGGCGCCATTTTTAGCAAAAATTTGTTACCGGCTAAAATCATATGTGATGTATATTGATTGGTATTCTGCTACTTTTACTAAGAACACGAGTTGACGTAAACGTTTGGTTGGTAACCCATTTTGTGCTGAGCACAAACCTTTAAAAACAGGATCAACAGCATTACATAACTAAAGAATAATGTTGGTAAACTGCCACATAGATGCAGTAATACTTCAGAAAACCTGAAAAAAATCAATGCATGTTTTTTGTGTTGAATTAATGGTAAAAAAGCTGTCTGCAGACAATTTACAAAAAACAAATTAAATAAAATTTTGAAAAATGTGAGCCGTACTCCACCAAATGAGGGCTCTGGCATAAAAAAAATGAGTATATTATAAGCTTCACAAAACTACAAACATTGTGTCAATCCATCAAAAATTGACCAAGTTACGACCATTTACGTGATGACCAGGAGCACAATTTGTTGAGAAGCGCTTTAGAGAAAAATGGCGTAGAAGGTTGTATTTCTGTTAAGGCATAAAGTCCTTAGCAACCATGCAAATTCTGACTCCAAAAGCCATATACCTATAGGAAAACATGTGTGGGTGGTGTTTTAGCAAGAATGAACAAGAATAGCAGTCCTCAATTTTGTACGCAATGCCTTTGGAACACGCACACGCAGTACACAGCGCCCATGCATTCTGGACCGCGTAGATGCGAACAAAAAATAAGTAAATCGTTTGCAAACGATCTAAATAATTTCATCTTTACGGATTATTTTCTAGTAAAATTATATCATTTTGAGCGGAAACCTTTCATTGGGTAGTTGCTATTAATTCAATCTTTACTTTCAGAACTTTTCCCCTGTAAACTCGTCGATTCCTTTTTGGGGTCATTGCAAATGATACACTGGGCCTTTAAAAACATTTTAGCCTTGTTTTGCCTTTCAGGGTGGTGCACGTCCAAATCGAGTGACCGCAATCCCTGGATACAGGTTGACCTTTGGACAACGACAGTGCTCGTGTCCGGTGTGATAGTTGGCGCACACAAGCTTTTGGGACAGTTCATCGACTTTTTCAACGTGCAGCATAGCAATGATGGCGTGGCTTGGCAAAATGTTACAGAAACGGTTAGTTGATCAAAATTCTACATTGACGGCTAAATTCTGCTGAATTAGAATAATTCGTTATTATGCGGTAAATTTTTAAGAAAAGAGCACTAAATGAACTTTTTTCTATGCAAAAATGTTTAACCCTGTTTCGAATTGTCAGTTCTGGCAAACTGCTGGAGAGTGCAAAGCCGGTATTCTCAAAAACTTGAAAAGAATCTCACATTTTGACGATTTTCTGTTGCAGTTTTACGGTCCACCGAACGCAAGCACGGAAGTGCATCAAATCTTTGAAACACCGGTGTATGCAAGGTTCATACGGCTGTATCCTGGCACTTACGTAGAGGACAGCGTGTGTCTGCGGTTTGAACTGCTTGGTTGTCCCAATTACGGGGCTTAATAAAAGACGTGAAAAAAACAGAAGCTGTAAAAAGGTACCTTGCAATTTACAAGAAGCATTTTATATTCTGGAGTAAGTAAATTTACATAAAATGATTAATTCTTAAGGCGTGTTCCCATTGGACTTCTTTTTCCGCGCCCTCGCGGGAACTTTCCGTGACTCCCTGTAAACATTCCTTCCTGTATTTGCAAAGAAAAGAGCATGAAAAAATACGTGCGTACGTACTGCATACACGGCCCGTACATAATAACCAGAATTTTCTCGCGCAATGTGTGGTGGGATTGCACGATGCAGGAAGTGACGTCATCCATTTGGCATTTTACACAGCGGTAGTTCTACAGGGCGGCGCTGTTCCCATTGGACTTTTCGAGGGCCCTGTAAAACTTCCGCGGTTGAGCGGAAAGTTTCCGCGGCCTCTCTCGCCCTGTATGTTTTACATCGTGGTCGCGGTAACTTTACAGGGACGCTAATTCTCCGTGCGTCCCCATTAGACTAAATTTTGTTGCTCTCCCGCACAACTACGGGAGTTTAACCAAAAATAGTCCAATGGGAACACCACTTTAGAAAGTCTCGACATAGCTATATGCATATGTTTAATTATATTTGAACTAGGCTTTATTAGCGATTCCAAAGTTTTTGGAATCACTTCTGATTTGACGTAGAAATAGACTGGTCCAAAAACCTTTAAAGGAAGGGACAACGCTTGTTTAAAGTTATCAATGAATTTAATCAAAAATATTACCAATGTATTGCCCGGTACATAAATCAGAGAATCAGAGAATCTTGTTTTCAACGTCAGCAACCCAATTAATTTTGATAATAACCTCTGCAACTATGTGCTGCGCCATATTTGAAATTTTGAAAGGGATGACGTCAATATTAGTTATCCCACGAGCGCGAGTGGAATACGGCACCATGTAGTGCGTTTGCGTCCCATGAGTGGGATATGGGACGCAGACGCACTACATCATGCCGTATTCCACGAGCGCGTGTGGGATAACGAATTTATCTTTAAGCAAACTTGATGCACTAATAACGCGCACATTCTGCAGTCGCGCAGTCAGCAATACACGCGCGGGACGCAGTGCAGAGAATCGCGCGCATAACAAGCCGCATCAGATAGCTAGATTGAAGTGTGCAGCTCCGTGTAGGGGACGCATGCATTTGGAATACCAGGGCGCATCACTCAGAGTGCGACATAAAATCGGAAGACGGGACATAGGATAATGTCACACTGTTGTTGCCATGGATCCACCAATCAGAACCACGTATTCAAGTTTGCTTAAAGATAAGATTGCATGCCTTGTTTCCCGACTCCCATACGCCGTGAAGTATGTAATAAAAAAATTAATTCATAAAAAAACATAACCCCGCATTTTTAAAATTTTGTTTTAAAAATCAGCAATCAGCAATATATTCCCATTTTATTGAAACTTTTTTTTTGTTGGTAAAATTTTAAAATAATTTAATAATAGCCGTGTTCAGACGATCACAACCCCTCGAGGGATGAAGTGTCGGCTATTGACAAAAAAGCCAAAACAAACGTACAATTCCTGAAATGTTTTAATTTTTGAATCAATTAATGTTCAGAATTGTTGGGTTTCTTCTGATAATTGGAATTGATTTCTCCAAAAGACAGTTGCGATTCTGAAACGAAACAAAAATGAAATTCCCGAAATGTTTAAATTTATTAACGCACCATTAACGTTCCATTAACGTTCAGAATTGTTCAGAAAAGGAAAAACAAAACAAAAACATCAGTTCTGAATATTTTTTCTTCTAATGTAACAGAAGCACAGTTTGAAGACGGACTTTATCAGAATTTGAAGAAGCTCATTTAATATTTCCAAGGTCTTGAAACTGGCCAGTTCTATACAAAACCTAACAATGTTGCGGCTGGCGCAGACGCTGACTAAAAACCCGAAGAAATTGTGAAGCGAAGTGTGGTTTTGACTCCGAATCCAATTGTCTGATTGGTTTCGATTTCTGAGAGAATTAAATTGGCTGTAAAACTCATAAAATTCGTGTACGCTTTTCTGTTAGGTTATTTATAGACAGCCGAAGTGTGACGTTTGCCATGGTAATTGGCTCTAAACATCATGGCCGTCTGAAAACGTAACACTGCAACAGCACAGGGACACGGTTCAGTGATGTTTAGTGTAGAGCCATTGTTTAGGCAACTAACAAAAGATGACGTATTCACTTCGGCAGTCTATTGGCGAGGAATATGGGTGGGCATTGAGGCATACTTGGACAAACAGAGCTCGGGGCAAGTAAATTTAATATCTTCGTAAGATATATCGGTATTGAGTAAGAATGCTCATTGCAGAGCTAGCTACGATCAGGGTTAGTACTTCGGTCAGACGATTGAACATTTTGTGTCAAATTTTTTGTATACTCTGAAACATGAAACATGTGTTATTTGTTTGTCTGTATGTGCTGTATAAGTTGCGAGCAACTTCAGCAACATCTAAGTGTTGTGTTCGTAGTTTGGCGTCTCAGAGCTACCGCGCTTTGGAGGGCAGGGCCTTAATCGGCCACGCCTACATGGAGGTACCGGGTATCTCTCCCATGAAGTGCCTTGCTGTATGTCTCAGCCAAAATGGCCGATGTCGCTCTATCAACTACGATCACGCCAACAACATCTGCTACATCAACGACGCGACAAGAGAGGAAAACGTGGCCGGTTTTCAACCAAGTCCCAACTTCGCTTTCATTGATAACATCAAGCCTTTGTGTTCTCAGGTAAAACAAAATGTCAAGTATTTTTAAAAGAGCGTGTTCAGATTTTTCCAGAAAATTGATTTCGTTTTAACATAGAAATCATATAAAATACCTCTCCAAAATACTATCCATGGGAAGAAAACAGGAAATTTGCAATCTCCAATTGGGATGTGGAAGCAAAAAGGTTGGTGTAATTACTGCACTGCTTTATACCGGAAACATTTTGGTGGTTTGTTGACGATATCCTTTGAAATAAACAGATTGAGAGGGTGAAATTTTAGAATAATAATAAGAAAAATATAACAAATGATATGGTATCAAAATCTCAACACCCATGGGAAAAATGCTTCCACATCCAATTTGGAGATTGCAAATTTCCTTTTTTCTTCCCATGGATAGTAATTTGGGAAGGTATTTATACGAAATTCATTTTGTGAAAAAAGCTGAATGCACTTCTTTAATGTTGGGATACACACTCGAGTATACACACAGTTGTAGGCCTATATAAAGTTTTCCTAATTTACAGTGTGTGGAATATTTAATGTTTTGTAAAGTTGAAATGCACAACATTCGGTAAACAGGATGACAGACAGTGACGTTTTTATTTTTCAGATGCTGAAATCTGTGGCAACAACAACAGACAAAAATGGTAAGAAATTCATCCAGATTAAAATCATTATGCAGTATATTCTAAGTTTATTTTAAACACATGCAAAAAAACTCGTACTAATATACCGAAAATTTCTTTTGTAATTAAGTTGACATCGAAATAATCACTTAACGGCTTAATTATGTATGAATGCATAAAGGCAGTATACATCGTTGGTAATCTCGAAAATCAGAAATTTTCACAGATTAATTACGCCTAACTTACACAATATAAACATGATGACCGTAGAAAACCATTTCGTCCAAGTGCCATTTCGCCCCAAATTACTTC
The DNA here is from genome assembly GCA_037783545.1 of Henricia sp. BOLD:AAB3569. Classification (NCBI taxonomy): domain Eukaryota; kingdom Metazoa; phylum Echinodermata; class Asteroidea; order Spinulosida; family Echinasteridae; genus Henricia; species Henricia sp. BOLD:AAB3569. The sequence continues at coordinate 115,608 of JBBELK010000705.1, read as the reverse complement.
GTCCAAACACTATATCGCCCAAATGCCACTTTGCCCCAAAACCACTTCGTGCACAGACCGTAGTTCAGGGCGAAGTGGTTTTAGGGCGAAATGACTGCAAACCATTTTTCATTGTTTTCTCAAAAGTTAGACGAAGTACGGAGCTGGTTTTTGCTCAGGTTGGTTTTAAGCATGCATATCTTCAATCACACAGGGGAATAAAATTATTTGTAACAGTTTACCAATCATGTATACTATCTTTAAAGCTTCTATGTGCTGAAAATTCCCACTTTTAGATTGACTGCTTTTTAAATCAAAAAGTGGAGAAAATTCTTGCATTTTCTTTTGTTGCTCGGTATCAGGGGCGTAGGCTGGGGGGGGGGGGGGGGGGGGTGTTTCATGTTGCTAGGCAGTTTCTAAAGGGCGGAGCTTACTGGATCGGTCTATTCGATCTTTGAACAATTTGTCACCCCACCTCAATTTTTTTCTTTAATTTTGGCAAAGGTTTTGTGCCTTCGTGTTTGACAACAGCAGAGATCCGTCACTTGTAGGTATCATGACTACACAAAAAATATTGGAAAACGGAACTTTATTATACAAAATTGTTACATTTTTGTCTGTCCACCGTTACATACGTATATGGACAATTTGTACACAAGCTTTTCAGAAATGTATGTTGTGGCAGCATTTTCTTACCTTTTGGTGCAAAAGTTATCTCCTGAGAACAGTACAAGGGAATTTCTTTAAGTTTGGGATAAACTGAAGACATCTGAAAGGAATTATTGACCGATCTACAAATAGGCCCATTAGTGTGGAAAGACCTATTTCTTAATTTAGATAATGCTCTAAACCATGTTTTTTTTATTTCACTTCATAAAAAAAACTGACGCAATCGATAATATGATGTCCAAGAAAGTTTTCCTGATAAGACAGAGGAAACGAATAGAAGCCTTAAAGGGACCATAACCGGTCAAACACACAGCCAAGTTTATCAAATGGGGGATTCACAAAAAACAAAAGAACTTCAAGGGTAGCAAATTGTAGCAGTCCAATTTGGTTTTAAAATATTTTTAAGGGTCTTGGCTTCTGGGAAAAATATGACTTGAGGCGGGAATTGGCCGGAATATTTATTTCCAGGGTTAATGAATAAAGCACACTACCTTTTTACACTATTTTTCTGTGTTTGTCCATGTTTTTTCGGATGAAATACAAAAGTAAAATTGCCATCAATTTAATTGTCTTTAAATATGGAATGTTCTCTAATTTCAAGCCAAATTTCATAACTTCATGTTTTGCACAGCGGTCGTAATGGCCGTTTAAAATATTATAGAATAACGTGGTTGTTCCCGTGATTTGCCTGTTCTCGTTGGGTTTAAGACGGTATTACTCGAAGTTACAAATGTTATGGAGATTACTTCTATTATAAAATAGTTGTACAGACCCACACAAACCTAACAAATGTAAAAAATTAAATTTTTAGAAATTTCACCACTTGCCTTTTTTGGCACAGTTGCATTCCCACCTGGCCCTTCATTTTTCACATATGCAGCACGATATGTGGCAAACGGACTCCCCCCTACCATTGTTCCCCTATTGTGTCTCAAACATCCAAGGACTTCCTTTCAGTTTATAGGGGGGATAATGTCAGGGGCGGATCCAGGGGGGCGCGTGGGGGGCGCACGCCCCCCCTTTTCAAAAAAAACAAAAAAAATCCACACATTTTGTGCACACTTTTACTGCTTAAAGTGGTTAAATATTGCCCCAGATCGCACCACAGCATCTATAATCCATCTGGAAGCCATTAGGGCTTCGCGCTACGCGCTCGCTATTTCATTGTCATCAGCATTTCATGCTTAAAAATTTCACGCCCCCCCTTTTCAAAATCCTGGATCCGCCCCTGGGATTGGTGCGTTAACAAAAGGGAAGAGTGTGTTGAGGTATAGGGGCATTAGGGGGAAGTCCCTCTGCCACATATCGTGCTGGGTATAATTTTTCATCCGGAGTCAAACGATAACGGCGTTTATAAAGCCCCACCCGGCAACAACCTTTGACCACGTGTTCCCAGAATTCACAGCGAGACCCTGTGTCGTTCGTTTTGCATCTTCTGGGGGCTTCCCCCGGTATAAACCCCCTGTTACCCGGTGTAAGCGTCTCAAACGCCCCCTAAACAAATTTGCTTTGTTGAATGAAACGATCTTTTCGTCGAATGAAGGTATTTTGCTTTGTCAAACGAAGAGATATTAATCTTTGTTGAATAAAGAGGCGTGCGTTTACATCAGGTAATCTCTTCGTCAAAGCATCGTCGAACGAAGCGATTTCTCTATTTTGATGTCAACTTAATTACAAAAGAAATTTTGATTAGGCCTATTAAACAAAGTTTTGATTAAACTGAAAAGTTCCATTTCTTTTGTTGTTCTGTATACATGTAGTTGTTTGAAACAATCGGAACAAGATTTCAATTATTCAAGGTTTTAACTCGTTTGTTTTTCTCGTTGAGGTTGTGTTAACCCTGGACCGATGGGAATGGAGAGCGGTCTGATACCAGACAGTAGCATTACTGCATCAAGTATCGGAAATGGCATGGTACGGTCAGACGCCCGAATTAATAATAAAGGTACGGTGTACCTAATACTTCATTTCTTGAGCTGGTTAACAATGCATAGTTCCGAGATTGCAAATTAACCCCGCCCCTCTTGGATATTGTTGCTACGCCTCACACGCTATCATCAAACCAATGCACAAACCAATGGGACTTTCAACGGAAAGCACAGATTCATTGGAGAATACTCAAAGTTATTCATGTTTCTGGGTCGACAGTTACCGTAGCACACACTGAGTAAAAGGCCAGTGATACAGAGATGTCATATATTCATAACAATTCGCTTTCTTACCTTTGAACAGCGAATCTCCCGGCCCTGGAAACCAAAAATTCACCCGGAACCCCGCATAGGCCGTACACAACGTATCGGCAGAAAATCGCGTGATTATGTCTTGTGAGGCAGTGCACTTTGACCTATGTGCGCGCTGTCTGCTCGCTCTGTTGTGATTGGTCAGCGGGTTAGGTTGATTGACAGGTCGGAACTATGCATTACAAATGTGACGCAGAACCTTGTAAATTTAATAATTCCATACGCAAATACATCAATCAGAAATTGGTAATTTCGCCCTCTGTAGGACACTTATATTATTTTGGCAGATTACGCAAATAGCCCATACCCGGACAAATTATACCCGTTAAACTCATTAGAAAGCTAATATAACTTTCAAGAAGCAAGAAAAATATCCAATTTAAATTTCAAATTATTTTTAAATGTGGAATAGGCCTTGTCAATATACCTTTAACCTAACACTTTGTTTCTGTATGCCAGGTTTGTGCGTCCGTTTCAGTGATAAGACCCCGTGGGTGGAAGTTGATTTTGGCGTCGTAGCCCACGTGACCGGAATCCAGTATAGTGAAATTTTGAAATTTAACCCGCGTACGGATGACTTTGTGGTGTCATACAGCGATGACAACACTAACTGGTCTACAGTGAAAAATGAGACTGGCTCTGGTGATGCAGTGGTAAGTGAACGCATGCATACCAAACCTTTAAAGTTATATTGTCAGTGGTTCTCAACAAATTTATTTTTTTCTTTCTCTAATAACGAATTTTAAAAGCATTTACTTTATTTTAAAGAAAAACACATTATACTTTGTATTTTAGACATCGGCAACCCTGCTGTAAAAAACGCTGTTTTTATATGGCCGTTTTTTGCGCCATACCTAGACTTGCCCAAGTTTGACTTCCCGTGTTTTGGTCTGTAATGCGCAGTGCACGGTGCGCCCTCTGGACTAGTGGCCTGTCTAATCTGTTTTCTTTCTTCCAAGACAGAAGAAAAGAGATGAGACAGGCCACAAGTCCAGAAGGCGCAGACCAAACACGGTGTAATATATCGCTTATATGTACAGGTGTTTCGCATTCCACTTTCTACTCATAACTTTTCCCCCTGATCTCAAGAGTATAAGCCAGCCATAAAAGCATTTGATCTTTGATCTCTTTTCTTTCTATGCTAGTGTATATATTATATATCACTGTACCGTTGACCAGTCTGTGCCACGTAGACAAAGTGGTATTGAGTTGCCGAAGACACAGTCTATGTTTGTTCGCTCCCTAATAAAGTTCTCTCTCGACTCATAAGAATTGTGTGCTTGTTTTATTCATTTAAAACATCCACTCGGTACATTACACACGGGAAGTCAGACTTGGGCAAGTCTACGCCTTGTTGGACCGCCAAATATTAGCAGTAATTGTTCGATATCTAAACGTTGGTGATTTTGTTTCGTTGATGTTTAATTTAAAAGCGAATAACTTAAAAATTATGTTTCTAGAAAAATTTAAGAAAACAAAAAACATTTTTAAAAGTTGCCACACCCAAAATGCACAAACAATTTATCTTTAAGGCTAAAGTCACACCATTCCCTGTTTTGTGTCCCGGTTGGCCCCGGTGCATACCGATGTCTTCCTACTGTGGTCGACGGTTTTGGCTCTAAACCAAGATAAATTTCTGATCTCACGATTCTACTAAGGAATGCCGAGAAGAGAGCCTGGAAGTCTAAGGGCAAGTCTAATGCCCCCAAGAAGCAACAGCAGTGTCCCAGCTTCAAGGATTGTGCAAGGCGACACTAGGGGTCCCCTACGGGCCGCTCCTGCTATACCTATAGGTCCACTATAGGGCTCTAGTAGGGTCCTGATAGGTTTTACTACGATTTCATTTTCTTCCTGGTTGATCCCGGCGAAGTATTGCAAAACTCCACCATGACACGTTGCCGATTGAAGACGGTTAGTAAGGCACATAAACCAAATTGCACTTAAACTGCAAACAGAACTCTTGGTCTGCTCAAGAGAACACTATACAGTTGTGATAAACACACTAAGGAAATAGCATACAAAACGCTTGTCCGACCTATACTGGAATACTGCCAAATGGTGTGGGATCCTCATCAATGTAATACCATTACGAAAAAGTCCAGAGACGTGCAGCGAGGTTTGTTTTAAGGGATTTCAGTCGTTCATCAAGTGTCACTGCAATGCTCAGTGAGTTAGGTTGGGACCCTTTGGAAGTTAGACGTACTAGAGCTCGTCTGTGTGTCATCTACAAAGAAATTCATGGTCTAATCCCAAGTAATATCTCCCAAAAGTTCTGCAAAATCATCTATCCAGTGAGCAACTAGCCACCAGACGAACTACAAGACAAGCTAACAGCACCTTGAATCTCAAACGTATCTGGGCAAATAAAAATAATTATCTCCACTCATTATATCCATGGACAGTCTCTGAATGGAATCTTCTTCCTGATTCTGTTAAAAAACAACGCACACTGAATGTCTTTAAAACCCAACTTGACAAGGCAAACATCAGCTAACTTTCTACTTGGGCGCATCTGAAACTTTAATTACCAACCAGCACCATGGCAGCGTCACCTGCACGTGATAGCCTCACCATAGGCGATTGTGCAGTAGCCTACAGATACAGATTGACTGTATTACGAGTCACTAGGTGTGAGTACGGTCTGGCTAGGATTGACTAGGATTAACTAGGATTAACTATGAAGTCTAATCGTAGCGCCACTGGGGTACAACTGGGAATCTATGACTTTAGCCTAAATCTTGTTTTTTGTATTCTCGTATTCATGTTTTGTAGGCGCCCCAGAATGTCCCTAAATGCCAATAGCTGATATATCTTTCTGGCAACCACACCTTGGCTGAAATATTTTCTCTCAGTCTATTAACTTCTAAAAGCTAACTTTAATGTCTTTGATTTGTCCTAGTTTGTTGGGCCGCCAAATGCTACAGTGATCATTACGGCAATCTTTCCAACCGCAGTGCAAGCAAGATTCATCTGCCTACACCCTCCCGTTGGGACTGCAGTGGAAGATCTCCTTTGTCTGCGCTTTGAACTGCTTGGGTGTCGTTAACGTTACTACAAATCTTTATGAGGTACCGATTTTTGCAATAGTTGCGTATTATGCTAAATGGCCCTTTGAGGCTGATGAAGCTAGTGCAAAACAATACATGTAGATATAATTTTCATTTTATAGTATCATGTTTGTTATCATTGGTTAACCTTGTCCAAGGACTATGAAATTGTGTGAATCCGTGAAGAATTTGCATGTATGAAAGTGCGCCATCGCGCGGTGAATTGTAGCCAACTGCGAAATAGTCTGGTTACCGAAATATCTTGGTCTGAATCCTGACTTCACGCGCGAGGCTGAATCACAGCCTTGTTCTTTCTGTACTCGATTTGTTATGTGTTTCTTTATAACTTCGTTGGAAATCCGACGCAATTACTTATGCGAAACCCGAGTGCTTATAAATATTCATATCTTACATAACATCCAATCAGAGCTCACTACTCGGGTCAAATGGTGCGTGTGACTGGTTTGAAAGCATAAACGTTTGTACGTCGTACATGTGTAGTGTACAGTATGTAGGCCTGTTGATGCAATTATGGCGACATCACACGTAGTGTTACAACTGAGGAAATCAACGGTAGTTTGAATTATGCAGCCTACAAATTGCAAATTGATGACTTTCACGAAGACCAGAAGATATCCCTCACATATTTTCTGTAAAGGTAGGACGTGTTTGTGAACTCACCAACTGGGTATAGGCGGCTACGTACGGAAAATCTGCTATTTTTTAAACGGCACCGTATTGTTCTGTCAAAACAACCGTTAACCAATGAGCTTTTACGTCTCGGTGCTCTCTTTGGAAAATTAGCATAAAGAGTCCCTGCCCATAAAATACATCGAGTACATAAAGAACAAGGGTGTGATTCAGCCTCGCGCGTGAAGTCAGGATTCAGACCAAGATATTTTGGTAACCAGACTATTTTGCAGTTGGCTACTACTTTTGCTGCATAGCATACAGGCAAATTCTTCACGGATTCACACAATTTCAAAGCCCTTGGACAAGGTTAATCATTGGTTTGCTTTTTCGTGACAACCATAATTTGTCACAACATGGATTATTGGGTATTATATAACGCCCAAGTAGATCCTTGTGATCTGATTGGATGATAGCAGGTCACGTGTCATTCAATATTTAATCCATTTAATGCTACCTAACAGCGCAATTTTGTTCCATTTGCCGTGCAATTTTGTTCCATGCGTTTTTTCCATTTCACGATGCGTCCGCGCCAACTGTATTAATTCAGCGCGTATGTGTACGTGCATGACTATGTGCGTGTCGAATGTATGACGCGAGTGCGACCCCTGACACAAACTTTTTACAGCATGCACAAGCGACATGGCGTGTTTTGTACTAGACCTTTATCACGGTGCGTCTATCGTTGTCTTGTTCCCCACTGCATAGTACGTGTGCGTGTCGGGCATGATCAGTGCGTGTGCGTGTCTGCGCGATAGAGAGTCCATGCTGCGCGTTTTCTTGATCGCACCGCGCGCATGTCATTGTGATGCACACAAACATTTTCAACACGGGGCCAAACTATTTTATTTCGTCAAGCCTCGTTACGTTCATTTTAATAGGGGAAAAGGGAAGATGGCCGCACCGTGATAAAGGTCTCTTATGACGGATGATGAAATAAAATTGAAGGGTAAGCCTGAAAAAGTAGGATGACAAGAATCTACTTGGTCGTTATATAAAACAAATAGGCCCTAATGAATGTTTAATAAACATTCATTATTTGTATATGCCTCCATGGTTACAATTGGGTCTTTCCACAGTAATGGGGTACATTTCTGTGACATGTGGGGTACCGTGGCCGAGCGGTTTAGGTCATTGACTCGCAATCATAGGTGAAAACTTGGGGTTGCAGGTTCGAACCTCCCCACGGCTACGGTACCTGTGCCCTTGGGCAAGGCACTCAACCACACTTGCTCCATCCTGCGGAAGGGATGTAAAGCCGTTGATCCAGTGTGTTAGGTAATGGAAACGCACTCTAAAGATCCCAGAGCATTCTTTCGTGAAGAGCAAGGGGGATCATCCCCGGTGTCTCTGGCCATGCATTTCTAATTCTAATTCTTCATGGGTTTCCTCACGCTTGCGAGTGACAGTGCAATGAGCACTATTGAGGAATCCTTGGTATGAATACCAGAAAGAAATAATAATAATAATAATAATAATAACATACAAGATTTTAGGTCCCAGTTCAGTTCAATTGTCTTAATTTTGTCTTTAAATTATCCAGCTAAACTGAGGAAATAACTTTTGCACGAAGGAGTAAGAAAAATAGTCCTACAACATACATTTCTGAAAACCCCGTGCACAAATTTTCCTATACGTATGTAACAAAGACAGAAAAAAAGTCACAAAATGGTCGATCTGTCCACGTTTAACATACGTAATAGGAAAATTTGTACACAAGCTTTTCAAAACTGCATGTTGTGGCAGCAATTTCTTACCTTTTTGGGCAAAAGTTATCTCCTGGGAACAGTACAAGGGAATTTCTTTAAGTTTGGGATAAACTGGGCCCAATTTCATAGAGCTGTTTAACAGCCCATTTCCTGTTAACCGAACGTCAGGCTATTTCATAGACATCGTTAACGGTAAGCAACTGAAAACCTGCCTTAAAGGGCCCCTTATTTAGGATTTTTATCAATGAAATCTATGCTTTAAAACCACTCTACTCAGTTAAAGTCATAAAAATCCTATTTGGAGCTTGCTTTGGGGGTTAAAACAAAGGTTTTTAGTTTTTATGCTAATGCAAATATGCATATTCATTACCAAGGTCACGATGTCACAAGAGGCAAACACAGGAAAATCACATTTAACTGTGCACAAAAGATTCCACTTTTTTCTCAATTTTCCTAAAACTTTTGTAATCCATGGCTGTTTGAGTTCGTTTTACATGTTGCCTGCTGTAAGCCATGACAAAACTGGGGGTAGAAACTGCAGCAATTTGCCACAAGTCCAACTTGAAGTCTTATGTTTTTTCTTAACTTTTCCCTTCTGTCTTCCTTATGTGATGCACTCAAAACAGCGCCCTCTGTCTGTGATTTATTGCAATGAAATCTTCAAAGTTGAAAAAGGCCACCTTTTATTGATTTTACATCCAAACGAACAATAGTATGTCTTGCTGAACAAGTAATCCGTCATTATGAAGCAAAGCTTAGGCACAAAGTTGTTTAGCATGTCACAGGCCCTTTAACCGCAGAGCCAAATTGTGCTTAAGATAGTGACGCAACAATGGCGGTATCCAAGCGCGCACCTGCTTTAAAAGCACGCCACGGTCGTGAAATAGCCTTAACGTTATAGCACAACTTTTCTGCTACAGTGAGCACACGTTTTCAGGTAGCGCTTAAGCAGCTCTATGAAATTGGGCCCTGAAGACATCTGAAAGGAATTATTGACTGATTTTTCAAATAGGCCCATTAGTGTGGAAAGACAATTCAAGATGGTAATGACCACGTTCTCACTAGAGAAATCGTTAATCATCGTTAGTTAATGAAGTGTGCATTCACATCTGTCTAAACAAAGATTGAACAAAGATCGAATGAAGAGCGGTACCGTTCACATCATGGAGGTACTAGGTAGGACCTCCATGTTCACATTAGGTGACTGCTAACGAAGATCAAATGAAGCTGTGCGAGGCCACTATATGCCTGGGGCCAATTTCATAAAACATGTTACGTTTAATCAAAAATTTGGATTAAGCATAGCAGAAATATTCGCTCAAGCAAGGGCGTATTTCATAAAGCTTGTTGTTCTAAGCGCGCAAAGAGAGTGCGCGCGCAACGCTGTCGTCTGTTTTGTTCGAACGCGTTCATCGTCTGCTTTCATAAGTAAACGTCAAAATGTTCAAATACCATCATAGGTTATGTTTCCATTTTGGGATGGTTATCACTACCACAGAAGACCCTTGCCTGTCGCTGACTGGAATATTTCAACAACAGCTGAAAGTTGTTTATCTGTTGGGAAATGTATCTCGAATTTTGCCGAGAATGGCGAAGAATAAAGATGGCGTCACGTTAGCAAAAAAATGGGTAGGTTAGCATGCCGTTTGGTTTGCTAGTGCTTAAACAGTTTTATGAAATAGAGGCTGCGTTCGGGCGTGCAGTTCTCGTTACTCGGGAGTAATGCGTGCGCATTGCACTCGGGTCACATCACGCGAACGGCAAATCCGCAGTCCGCGTGCGATCAGTGAAGATGGACGTCTCTTGCCATGGACGTCTCTTGCCATCACTGCACAAAAAATGCCGTTTCATTGCTCACAAGAAACTGAGGAAATACAGGCCGTAAGTCGTGAGAACCTTTGATGCCGTCTAAAACAAACCTTAGTGAGTTATTGTTTCAGTTATTGAGTTGACACGTTGAGCAAATTCACCAAAAATCCCACCCATATTCCACCATCTTCGTACAAATCACATGACACTTGACAGGAGTACGAGCACACTCCCCATTTGTTGGGGAGTAGTGAGAGCATACTCTCATTGACCCGAGTGTCGTTATTCTTGCCGTTCACGCGCGCAGGAGTATAACTCGTGTTAACACGAGTACACGCCCGAACGCAGCCAGAGAGAGTGCTGCTTAAAGTTGCATTGCCCGTGTTTCGGTGAAAGGATTAAACAAATTAATTTACACAAGCGAACGAATTTAGAAAGCTTACGTGTCTCTGTAACGAAAAATATCAAAAACTTAAATTTCCGACGTCGGGAATTGGAGATACAAGTCTTTTTCTTGAAACGTGCTTCATATGTACATAGTATGTGTACAATGTACACATGTACGCGCACATGTACATTTACGTCATAACCCTGTCGATTTATTGACCTGCCAGCCTTTTAATCATTTCTTGTTTTTAATGGACTGGCATTAATCCTTGACGGATTTCTGCGTTCTTGGTACCAAATGAAAGCTGATAACTTTTTCTATTATAGAAAAATACATATTTATCTTTAAAAAAAAAAATTGACGCCCAAATCGGCCAAAACACGGGCAGTGCAACTTTAATCAAAAATCGGGTGCTAACATGTTTTATGAAATTGGGCCCTGGGCCCAATTTCATAGAGCTGCTTAAGCGCTACCTGAAAACGTGTGCTCACTGTAGCAGAAAAGTTGTGCTAACGTTAAGGCTATTTCACGACCGTGGCGTGCTTTTAAAGCAGGTGCGCGCTTGGATACCGCCATTGTTGCGTCACTATCTTAAGCACAATTTGGCTCTGCGGTTAAGGCAGGTTTTCAGTTGCTTACCGTTAACGATGTCTATGAAATAGCCTGACGTTCGGTTAACAGGAAATGGGCTGTTAAACAGCTCTATGAAATTGGGCCCAGGTCGTACATATGCGCGCTGAGAACGGTGTCAATGACATACATTATATGGCAGAAAACGAGTCACACAAAAAGTCCATGAACTGCTTTAATTAATACTGAGCCAATGACATCGAAAATCATAAGTAAAAATATGTTTGCACTTTTGGTAATTACAAACAGTTTTATCCCCCTGTGTGATTGAAGATATGCATGATTAAAACCAACCTGGGCAAAAACCAGCTCCGTAGGCCTACTTCTTCTAACTTTTGAGAAAACAGTCAAAAAATGGTTTGCAGTCATTTCGCCCAGAAACCACTTCGCCCTGAACCATTTTGCCCTGAACCACGGCCTGTGCACGAAGTGGTTTTGGGGCGAAGTGGCATTTGGGCGAAGTAGTTTGGGGCGAAATGGCACTTGGGCGAAATGGTTTTGGGGCGAATTGAATTTTCGTCTCATGAGACGAAAACTAATTGTTTTACTCATTTCTCAAAGACTATTATTATAGCACTTCAGACAAAACCATTTCAGGTGAAGTTTTATACGGTCATCATGTTTATATAAGTTGGGCGTAAATCTGTGAACATTTCTGATTTTCGAGATTACCAATGATGTATAGCCTACTGCCTTAAAACAAAGTAGGTTGTGAAACAGACAAGAATATAAAGTTCACTCCTCAAGTAAAACTGTAAATAACTTTTAAAGAAGGATTCGAAATAACAATGTATACAGTTAAAAGAAACTTGAAACTAGTCAAAATATGAAACGGAGTTTTAAAGGAACACGTTGCCTTCGGGTTGCGCTTTATTGGGCGTTTTTGGGCTATTACAAGCGTTTGAAGTATAATGAGCACGATCTGAAAGATGTTTAAAAAGTAGAATATAATGATCCACACAAACGTGCCTTAGAAATGCTTCAATTTTGCGTAATTTCTCGAAGCAGCACGCTCCGCCATTTATGGGAGTCAAAATCTTGACTCCCATAAATGGCGGAGAAATTATATTGGTCTTATTTCCAGCCTGGAGAAAGAAATTATTTTTCCTTCCTCCGTTGCGTGTGATGTGCCTGTTTTTAAAATTCGTGTCTACAATAACCATTGGGTATAAATCATCCAAGTCCTTTCTATCGGTTTGTCCCATGACAATATTCTTACCCTGATTGGCGAGGTTTTCGTTTTTTCTTTTTTGACGCGTCTGCTGTGTTCTCTTGACGATCCATTTTTTGACAGCCAGTCGGGGTGTGTGTGTGTGTGTGTGTGTGTTTACATTTCACACATGTCTCGGGAGGCGGAGAATGGTATGGTACCTTGCGTTCATCTGATAGGTTTACCTGACCACTGGCTACGGCGCCAGCCTAACTCCTGTTCGTCGCTGCATTTTGCCCACTACCCGGACGATCGTATTGACGGCTTGAAATACGTATACATTTCGCGGGACATGTAGTGGGGGTCAGAGGTCAGTGTTTGTTTTTTTAAATTACCATTCACTAATTATAACACATTAAATGTGTTTTATTGCAAGAACAACTCTTAATAAGTATAAGGAACACCCTCAAACGTGAGATTTCGTGAAATCTGAAGGCAACGTGTTCCTTTAAGATAAACAAATAGAACAAATGATGAGCTGCATACTTAACGAGAAATTGTAATTAGGGGCAACTGGTAAAAGCAGGCTTAAAATTACTCAATTATTTAATTAAAGTGGTGTTTTAGATACAGTGCTGCATTTTTTGTAGTAAATTAGAGCTCCGTGCCTTTCTACAAAGTCAACAAAACACTCAATACTTTGTAGCGATACTCTTTTATTTAACAACTCCATTGTCATTCCTCTTTGTGTTATGTATGGTGATTATACTGAAAGAAAAAATTGTAATTACAAAGACATTAAAATCTGACTCGGTGCCTTTCTATAAAATTAACAAAGCACTTTTACGCAATATTACGGACGCTCCAGTAGCCTTGTCCAAGGCCGTCTCCAGGTTTTTTGCTGTACGAGAGAATATTGGGTCTAGCGCGCATGCAAACTATACTACAAACTATCATAGGCATTGTTGCTGGTCTCAAATGCGGCACCAAATGGCACACGGCATCAAAACTAGCCTTGTCCAAGGCCGTCTCCAGGTTTTCTGCTGTACGAGAGAATATTGGGTCTAGCGCGCATGCAAACTATACTCCACACGGCATCAAAACTAGCCTTGGCCAAGGCCGTCTCCAGGTTTTTTTGCTGTACGAGAGAATATTGGGTCTAGTATGCAAACTGCACACGGCATCAAAACGAGCCACTGTGAGCTGGGATAACGCCTTCCGTAGTAAACCCGTACGGCAACACACTGGCTGCGTACATACTGCGTACGGCCTGGCCTAGCTCGAAAGACAGCCTTGTCGAGTCTGTCACTTACGGGTTTAATGTGTTTCTTTATATTTTCGGCCAGTTTTGGCCGAAAATGGGCGGGCTTTGGGTATGCGGGTATGCAAGGTATGAATATTTAACATTTGTCTTCAGCCAATCAAGAGCTTCATGAGTAGCACGTAATGCCGCGAAGCATGCATTATGCATGTATGGCGTCTTCATGTTACGAGAACCGTGGCATGATCGATGGACGACAAATGTATTTTTTCATGGGTAGCCAGACGGAGTGGAGAATACAATGAAAGGAATGCAGTAGCTGCGTGTTTAGCCAAGCATGCAAGAGCATTGTATAGTACGTGTAGTATAGGCCACTTACTGATTTGACGCACAAGCGTACGGACGTGCCAAACCAAGACCCGCCATTTTCCAATTAGCACTCGTCGCTAGCCTATTTCCCCCAGACTCTACCATGTCTCTGGGCGAGAATTCTGGACAAGCTAATCCGCAGTCGTCGTGCCTTACCAAAGAGATTGTTGGTCAAACCATTAAAGAGGCACTAGGAGAATTTAAGCATTATTTTGATACTTCTCTTCATTCTCTTCGTCAAGATAACGAACGTATGCTCGCTTCGACTTCACAGGAAGTACAACAGCTAAAACGTACATCTGACGTGTCGTTTCGCTTCAAAGGTAACAAGACCCAATTTAACTTTAATTCGTCGATTTTGGAGAAACTTGAGAAGATTGATACTCACTTAGACGAGTCGAACGAGGAAGCAGCCAAACCGCTCGTACAGGAGACTATATCTGAATTGAAGAAACGCAACAAACTCATTCGATTGGCTGATAAATCCGACGCTGGTTGGAAAGCTGTCGAAGAATACGTCAGCGACGAGCTTACCATTGGTTAAAGGTAGACTAAGACCAGCTATCTCATTTTGGAGATCTATCAAAGCAGACCCCTTTGTTTTGGATATAATTGAAAATGGTTATAAGCTTCCGCTGATCAATGCACCCCCTCCGTTGTCGATGGGAAATAACTCTTCGGCCCTTGAAAACACCCCCTTTGTTAACGAAGCCATTTCAGAGTTATTGGCCAAGGGTATTATTTTTCAGTGCAGTGAACCACCTGACATTGTTAATCCTTTGTCAGTGTCCATTAACAGTTCCGGCAAGAAACGATTGATTTTAGATCTTAGATACATCAACAAATTTCTCTGGAAAGATAAGGTAAAATTTGAAGACTGGAACGAAGCTCTTGCATACTTTCATAAGGGTGATTTCATGTTTTCATTTGACCTCAAGTCCGGTTATCACCACATTGACATATTTCCCGACCATTCTAAGTTTTTGAGCTTCTCTTGGAAAACAGGTGATTTAACCAAGTTCTTTTCATTTGCAGCATTGCCTTTTGGATTGTCTACAGCCCCGTATGTGTTTACTAAATGTATGAGACCTCTCTTACAGCACTGGCGAGAAAAGGGCATCTTCATTGTGGTGTTTCTTGACGATGGCTGGGGTAGACAGAGCACCGCAGATTTGTGCGCCAATGCAGCACGGACCGTCAAAGATGATCTGCTGGAGGCAGGTTTTGTACCAAATGTTGACAAGTCCCACTGGGTACCTACACAATATTTAGATTGGTTAGGGCTTACTTGGGACAGTGAGCACGGATATATAAAAATCTCTTCCAGAAGAATCGAAAATGTCCAGCATTGTATTTCTGATGTTTTAGCCAGTCTCCCTAACGTTTCAGCCAGACGTCTAGCTAAATTGACAGGGAAGATTATATCACTTGGCCAAGTCTTTGGTCGCATTACTCAGCTCAAAACGAGGTACCTCCATTATGAGATTAACCTAAGAGTCCACTGGGACAAAATATATAAGATTGACAGCAGTAACATGCTCATAGAAGAGATTTTGTTCTGGAAGTCTGAATGTATTAGGTTGAATAACAGACATGTTGGTCAATATTCACTTCCACAGGTTCTGGTGTATACCGATGCTTCCGGCACTGGCCTTGGAGCATGGACCGCGGAGTGCGGAGGTCTGGAACTACAGACTAATTGGAGTACAGAGCAGAGTGGTAAAAGCTCCACTTGGAGAGAACTACAGGCAGTTAACCATGCTTTACGAGCATTTGCTCCCAAGATTACAGGTAAAACAGTGAAGTTTTACACAGACAACAAAGGTGTTGTTTCGATTGTCACGAAAGGCAGTATGGTACCAGAGTTGCAAACACTGAGTTTGAGTGTTTTTGATACTTGTCAGCAACACTGCATTTCCTTTGACATTCAGTGGCTACCTAGACTTGAAAATCAGAGAGCAGATGCCCTGAGTCGAGTAATTGATTTTGATGATTGGGGAGTTTCAATGATGTTTTTCAAATTCATTAATGATCTATGGGGTCCCCACCATGTGGATCGTTTTGCAGATGAACATAACGCTAAAGTGCCTGTGTTTAACTCAAAGTATTTTTGTCCCAACACCAGTGGCGTTGATGCTTTTGCGTTTAATTGGAACGCTGTTAACAACTGGTTAGTCCCACCCATCACTAAAGTAGGGGACGTCTTGAGACATCTCCAAGCGTGTAAAGCTGTAGGAACTTTGGTGGTTCCAGCTTGGCCTTCTGCGCCATTTTGGCCTTTGCTGTTCTCAGAAAACAGCTCATTCAGCACACTGGTGTTAAATGTTATGAGGTTTTCTAATCCAGAGGGCATATTTGTGCAAGGTAGATGCCACAATACCATTTTTGGCACACAGCATTTCAAAAGTGGGGTATTGTGCATCCGATTATCAGGAGCCCCTTAACACTGACGCCATATTCTAGAGTCTACTTGACAACACTGAATAGTTCTCCTCACTGGGGTTGAGAACATGAAATTAAGTCGCATGGCCATACTTTGTGTAATTATGCATCTTAAATGAATAACTGCCACATGGCACAAGTCTGACTGCCGCATGGCATATGTCAGAAATGGAAATGAACAAACCGGTATAGATTGAGAGTCGATTCAATCATTATGAATGTTTGCCGCATGGCATAAGTCTGACTGCCGCATGGCAATTGTCAGTGATGGAGAAGCTTCAAAATTGCATTGATCCAGAGTGCAATCAGTGTACTTACATTTAGCGAAATTTCCAGTACAGTAGATGTGTTTAGTTTCTATAAAACTTGTATTTTACAGATTGACGCTTGAAGGCAAAGCTTTTAACCAAGCATTGAGTGACGTCTTAACAGCGTCCAGAGCTCCCAACACTGTACTTAGGTACAACAGAGCTTTTGCTCATTGGCAAAACTGGTGTGAGGAACATAACATTTCATATCTGCCAGCTACTCAAACTTCCATCAGCCGGTATTTAATTCAGCTGTACCAGTCAAATGCTCCATTCTCTAGAATAGAGTCGGTCTTTTATGCCATAAAATGGAAACATGACTGTTTACCAGATGCCACAAATCCTTGTGACAGTTCCTTTTTACATACAGTTGTTCTCGGTGTCAAAAAGATTCTAGCCAAACCTATTGTCAAAAAGGATCCTATTACACCTGATATACTTAAAGCTATTGTTGGCAAATATGGCTCTTCCAACAATCTGCTCGACATCAGACTATGTACCATGACTCTCACATCATTTGCAGGATTTCTTAGGCATGACGAGCTAATTAACATTCGACGATGTGATGTAAAAATGCACACCTCTCACGCTAATATTTTCATTTGTAAGAGTAAAACAGATGTTTTCAGACAAGGGGCGTGGGTTCTTATTGGAGCTACCTATACACCCACATGTCCCATTAACATGCTACGCAGGTACATGGAAGCAGCAGAGTTGCACGATGACACAGACGAGGGTTTTCTGTTCAGACCATTACAATACTTTAAATCACAGAATAAGCATGTTCTCAAGCAAGGTAAATTGTCTTATTCTAGGTGCTTAGAATTACTCAAGAATGCTCTTGGTTCAGTTGGTTTAGATCCAAAACGCTTCGGGCTGCATAGCCTAAGAGCGGGCGGCGCCTCAGCGGCCGCTAACGCCGGAGTTCCGGATCGTCTCTTTAAGAAGCATGGACGGTGGCGTTCAGAAACGGCCAAGGACTCGTACATTGAAGACTCGGAGGAAAGTAGGCTGAAAGTGTCTACGAATCTAGGTATCTAAAATTGTAGGCCCTACTGTTTATTATAATTTAGTAATAACAAAGATTGTTATGCAGTAACTAATTTGAAAAGAAAGAAAGCAATAAATTGTTAAAGCACTTCCGCATATGGCCCGTTCTTTGGTTTTT
This sequence comes from Henricia sp. BOLD:AAB3569, assembly GCA_037783545.1. Taxonomy (NCBI): domain Eukaryota; kingdom Metazoa; phylum Echinodermata; class Asteroidea; order Spinulosida; family Echinasteridae; genus Henricia; species Henricia sp. BOLD:AAB3569. The sequence goes on along the minus strand of JBBELK010000705.1, from coordinate 97,749 downwards.
ACTTAGGAGGGGACAATTGTCCACTCCGCGCTTGGCCTCAAGATCGGTGCTCCCCAAAATGGTATGTATTACTAACATGTTTTTCTATTGCAGGATGTTTTTACAGTAGTTAGGCGTATGAGAAAATATTTTATTCACGTTCGAGGAACGAGTTAGGGAATAAATGTATTTTTTCATGGGTAGCCAGACGGAGTGGAGAATACAATGAAAGGAATGCAGTAGCTGCGTGTTTAGCCAAGCATGCAAGAGCATTGTATAGTACGTGTAGTATAGGCCACTTACTGATTTGACGCACAAGCGTACGGACGCAGCCCCACCCAGCCCACCCTAATGTTTTGTATGTTTGGTTTTTCATAATCCAGTGTATCTGCTTTTGTGCTCTCTGGAGATTGGGCAAATGTTGCTTATAATATTCATGGGCGTCTTAAATGCATCCGGGCCCCTTTTTAATTATTGAAACATTGTAACAAGATTATTGACCTGCAGGTTCTAACATTCCAATGCTCTGTTAACCTATATTTTTTAGACTGCATTTTTGCCAAACCACGTCGAATGACACAGGTAAGCAAACGTTGCCCTCTGCATCTTCACATCGAACTCATGTTTGGCACTCCGCGCTTGGCCTCAAGATCGGTGCTCCCCAAAATGGTATGTATTACTAACGTGTTTTTCTATTGCAGGATGTTTTTACAGTAGTTAGGCGTATGAGAAAATATTTTATTCACGTTCGAGGAACGAGTTAGGGAATAACAACAAATATTCTCGGGTTCGTAGCATTTATTGTGCTTGTCTGTTTACGTAATTGATTACACTTGTGGGGGACAACGGTCGTAATATGACAGCTTTCCTGAATACCCTGGATGAACAAAATGGGGATCGCAGATCATAGCGTTTTTCAAACATAGCCTGGCGTGCGTCGACCAATGAAATCTCAGCTCACGCTGGGGGTGGTTTCCCTATTACTGTAATGAGTTTCGCTGGCTGATGCAGAACCATCAAGGCTGTTGGGTTTAGGACCGTACCGATACATGTACGTGCATGTGTGCATAGTCGTAGCGCGGCGCGTGAGCCAATATACGTGCAACAGGTTCCGTAGCTTGTAAGCGCTTTTATTTGTTCAGTTTTATCTTCAGCGGGCCGTCTAGGAGACAAGCCCAGCGCCTTGAAAAGGATAGAAATGCATTTTTGGCAAATTGAAGTATTTTTCTGCGCCTTGCAAACAAGTTCTGTGATTTTTACCACCGTCGCGCAACTAACATCTGAGCGGGATTACACCCGATTCCCCAACCTCGCGTTGCTCGGTCATTCCGTGGGGAGTTTCGCAACGACGTCCCCCATAAGATGTGCAATGCTGTGCCACAAGAATCAGGCCTGCCTCTCGTTCAATTATGATAATCTCGGAAAAGAATGTCAGCTTTCAGATGCAGAAAAGAACGACTTTCCCGAGGATTTTCAGACAAAGAGCGGATTTTCTTACTACGAGACGAGGGAAATCAGCGGCTTGGATACCACTTTGGTGGGTATTTTGTGTCTTTTCTATTTTTTTGTCGAATTTTTTTTTGGGGGGGGGGGGGGGGGTTTTGGGGTTTAATTTATTATCGTCTTTTTCAAATGACTTGTTTTGTATTATTCTTGGGTTTCACTTTCTTGACAACCGGTTGCTATCCTCCATTACTGTGTCCATAGGCACGCCAAAGCGAAAATAATTCAACACTCATGTTGACGCATATTTTCGCAAATGTTGCGCAAGATAAAACAAAGTTGGCATGACTTTTAAATGTTGATAGACTGTTTGAAACTGGCATACCGTGCTTTTGTTGAGACTTGTTTTTCGGGGTTGATGGCAGAATTATCAGTGTTGAATTATTTTCGCTTCGGCGTGCCATAGTATGGACACAGTAATGGCGGATAGCAACCGATTGTCAAGAAAGTGAAGCCCAAGAATAGCACCGAAGTTGAGGGCGGGTAGGGGAATTTTTTGAAATATTACCAATGCACGGCCGGACACCCCGGCCCCAAGGGACAACTCTCAAAAATTATAAGTTTTTCCTTAGTAAATTCACGTTGCACTTTTCCCTCCTAATTTTGTGTTTTTATCATCAAACTGCCATTTTTACATGGTTTTTATGTCATAACAAGAAAAATCCCGGCGTCCGTGCATTGGTACTGGTGGAGGCATTTATTTTATATTATATTATTATATTTCAAGTTTTTAACTGTAAAAATATCGAAAATGGGTGATTCCATAAATTAGGGTATAACATGCACATTTTATGCCCTAAATCCATAAATCATCACCATCCTTTATTTTGTAAAACCATTTATTAAATTTGCATATTTACTCAGTTTCCTAAAAGTTATGGTATGTAAGTTCTTTTCAGGGGTTAAGAATCATGTATACCCTCTAAATATCTACATTCATAGAAAAATTATTGGTTTCTCGCGTAAGGGGAGACACCAAAATGCCTTTTTCTCATTAGAACCAGTGTAATATTTGTTTCATACCATTTATGTGTTTATTTTTGAAGATGTAGTCAATTCCAAGCTAAAAACTCAATTGATTAGTCTGTCAGTGTTTTCATTACACTTTTATGGCACAAAAACAAATGTTTCATGTGTAAGGATTTTTTGGGACACCAAAGTTGTTTTGCCTAAATTTTCAAATTCTGAAACAAGTTTACAAAATGTTTTGTGCTGTATGTTTAAAAGGCTCCACGAAAATAAATTTTTGCTAGAAAAGTCCGTATGTTAATTAAGCTAAGCAAATATTGTTATAGTAACTGTAAAGTGTCACGACGTAAATATTAGGGGGACACCAAAGTGGTCCGACGAAAATCAGAATGACCATATTTTTATTGTTTGCCTAAATGTCCATGTCCAAACATTTAAGTGATTTGAAACTAAGTACAGGCTTACATTATGCATGGAAATTGAAAAGTTGTGGCAGTCGATGTGGCCAGAACACTTAAAAGTTACGTATACACATGTTTCACGCGTAAGAGGGGACACCAAATCTTACACGTGAAACCATTTTTTGCAAAATCTTTTGTATTACGAAAATATCAATTTTTTTCATCAAATGTGGGTTTTATTGTCAAAAGCAATGTGTTATCAATCATTTTAGTTTACAAATAACCAAGCTAACCCACCGAAAACAAGGAAAATCTTAGTTTTAAAATGATGTGTTTAAATGTCACAAATTTTGGCCTAAAAAGTGATAATTTTAGCCTATTTTTAGTCAGAATTAGGACAACGCATATTCATGATACCAATTTTAAAGGTTTTGTTTAGTACAAATTGATGTTGGTGACACAAGCAAAACTAAAAAATAAACATGTGGACTAAAGTAACTTGACAATTCAACATGAAAGTACAATCTACCCATTCATGCCATTGGGGCCCGAATTTATGGAATCACCCAAATAGGCCTAGTGTCATTTGTTAACACAAAGCGTGGATTATTATCGGAGCATTTCTATGGAACTATATATCATTTTCAAGGCTGCGCGCTGTAAATAACGGCATTATTACCAAAAAATCCGCGTTACCACGGAAACCTGAAGAAATTGAGAGTAGTGGCGTTATAGGCGTGAAACCATGGCGACCGGGGGCTATTTTATTATGCGGAGGGGATGGGGGAGGGGGTGGGGGAGAATAAAACTTTGAACCCAGAAAACATTTGAAAACAAGGAGCGAAAAGTTTCAGAAGTTTACTGGTCAAAATAAAGACTTGCATGCTGTAAAATCATCGCTGACTTTATCGTCATTTCAACCTTTGACCCTGTAGTTAGTTCGTAATAGACAGCCGAAGTGTGACGTGCGTTGCCATGGCAATTGGATTTAATCTATCATGGCCGTCGGAAAAAGTACAATAGACTACTAAAGTGTGACGTCAGTTGCCATGGTAATTGGGTCTAAACATTCGCTGGTAATCTTAAACGTCCATTGGTATAGCGCAGGGAAACATTTAACTGATTTTAGTGTATAGACCCAAAAACCATGGCAACACACAAAGGGTGACGTTTTCACTTTATAATCTATTGCTAACGCACAGGGGACACGGTTGAGTGATTTATAGTTTAAAGCCAATTGCCCAGGCAACTAACAAAAGACCGACTGATAACCAGAGCAATCACATTAGGTAGCTTAATAATTCCCAAACCTAAATGTGAAATGTTCAAGAACAGTTTTAGTTTATAGAGCTGCTGTTTTTTTGAATGGTGTTCCTCTTGCCAATCGTTCAGGTTCTTATTATTCCTTCCGTCGGATGATGAAGGAAAATAAGGCTTGAACGAAGTAGTAAAACAATATACTGAAATTTTGTAGAGTTGCACATGGCATATTTGTATCAAGGGTTCTTTGGTATATAAAAATATTTTTGTGCTTATTGTCTTGTATTTTTTATTTGTGATTTTTAAATATGTATTTTTATTGTTATATAACTGAGGGCCCCGAAATAATGATCAGCCTGCTGGACGGGTCTACCCTCATTAAAGATGGTATCATATGATAAAAGGTGATTCACCTCGGCAGTCTATAATTTATTAAATTAGTAGGCCTATATAGATTTGTATAGTTGAAGATAGTGGCCTTATTTCTTGTTTTTAACTATTTTTACGCAGGGACCTCAAGTGACCACCTCATCAACCGGTAAGCACTAGCAGTAAAAATGATTGCATGGTTCCGAGATTGCCCAGTTAACCCCGCCCCTTAGATATTGTTGCTATGTGCTCACAAGCCATCGCAAAAAAATGGCGACACAACGTACAAAGCAACGGGACTCGGCATGAAAAGCACAGATTCATTGGAGAAAACTCAAAGGTATTTATGTTTTAGGGTCGACAGTTACCGTAGCACACACTGAGCGAAGGGCTAGTAATGCAGGGATGACATATATTCATAAAATTTCGCTTTCTTACCTTTGAACAGCGAATCGCCCGACATTGAAACCAAAATTCACCCGGTCACAAATGGCGCATACAACATACAAACTGTATGGGCAGAAAATCGCGTGATTGTGTGATGATTGCATCACTTTGACCTTTGTGGGCGCCGTCTGCTAGCTCTGTTGTTATTGGTCGGCGGGTTCGGCTTGATTGACAGGTCGGAACTATGCATTAAAAACGACATTCACAAGCAATTAAGAAACCCTGCAAGTTGATAAAATGCATTGCTTGACAAACTTATATCGGTGTTCGTAAAAGCAAAATTCCATAATTATGATTAAAAAATCGTGTCCAGATCACATCTATGAACCCCCATTTTGTTCTCATGGGTGTGGAGATTTTGATACCATATCATTTAAGATAGTGTCATGATTGGTAAACTGTTACAAATAGTTTTATCCCCCTGTGTGATTGAAGATATGCATGATTAAAACCAACCTGAGCAAAAACCAGCTCCGTATATATACTTCGTCTAACATTTGAGAAAACAGTCATTTCGCCCTAAACCACGGCCTGTGCACGAAGTGGTTTTGGGGCGAAGTGGCATTTGGGTGATGTAGTGTTTGGACGAAGTAATTTGGGGCGAAATGGCACTCGAGCGAAGTAGTTTGGGGCGAAATGGCACTTGGGCGAAATGGTTTTGGGGCGAATTTAATTTTCGTCTCATGAGACGAAAACTAATTGTTTTACTCATTTCTCAAAGACTATAGCACTTCAGACAAAACCATTTCAGGAAAAGTTTTCTACGGTCATCATGTTTATAATTGTGTAAGTTATGCGTAAATCTGTGAACATTTCTGATTTTCGAGATTACTAATGATGTATACTGCCTTTAATTTTGTCATATTTTTCTCAATAGCATTCTGAAATTTCGCGTTCTCAATCCGTATATATTTTTAACTAATTTATCCGGTTCCACATCCAAATTGGAGATTGCAAATTGGCCTGTTTTTCTGCCATGGATAGTATTTTGGGGAGGCATTTTATACATTTGTTAACTATAGGTTAGATCGAAGTCCATTTTCTGGAAAATCTGAACATGCTCCTTTAAGTTCTAATTATTTCTCAAGTTTGGTAAAAAAATTTTAACCAATTAATAGTGGAATTTTTGATAACTTTTTTTTTCCGGTCTATAGGATGCGACTCTACTAACGATGGTCCTCTAGGCATGGCGAGTGGTCTGATACCAGACCAACAAATTTCTCTTATTGCCATGGCAGATGGGATGTCGAAGGCCAATAGCCGACTCAATGTGAAACCACATGGTATTTATTCATTAATTTATGCAAATTATATGCAAGTCTTAACCAATCAGACCATTTCATTGCTATGTGCTATTTAAAGGGCCTGTGACATGCTAAACAACTTTGTGCCTAAGCTTTGCTTCATAATGACGGATTACTTGTTCAGCAAGACATACTATTGTTCGTTTGGATGTAAAATCAATAAAAGGAGGCCTTTTTCAACTTTGAAGATTTCATTGCAATAAATCACAGACAGAGGGCGCTGTTTTGAGTGCATCACATAAGGAAGACAGAAGGGAAAAGTTAAGAAAAAACATAAGACTTCAAGTTGGACTTGTGGCAAATTGCTGCAGTTTCTACCCCCAGTTTTGTCATGGCTTATAGCAGGCAACATGTAAAACAAACTCAAACAGCCATGGATTACAAAAGTTTCAGGAAAATTGAGAAAAAAGTGGAATCTTTTGTGCACAATTGAATGTTATTTTCCTGTGTTTGCCTCTTGTGACATCGTGACCTTGGTCATGAATATGCATATTCATTAGCATAAAAACTAAAAACCTTTGTTTTAACCCCCAAAGCAAGCTCCAAATAGGATTTTTATGACTTTAACTGAGTAGAGTGGTTTTAAAGCATAGATTTCATTGATAAAAATCCTAAATAAGGGGCCCTTTAAGTAAGGTTTTCGGGTCAAATGGTTGATTACAATTTTTGAACAATTCGATTCCTGTATACGGGAAAGACATTATGACGTCACACTCCGGTTCTTTATATTAGGCTGGTGCGCCCGTCATAGCAGCCAAAACCCCTGGGCACAGGTTGACTTGGGCGCCAAAATGAACGTGACCGGATTGCAGTATGGCAGCGGACCTTCTTGGGACACCGAACGAGACGATTTCATTGTCTCTCTTAGCAACGATGGCGCGAATTGGTCCATATTGCAAAAGAGCGGGGGTGGAGATTTAGTGGTAAGTTGGGAAAAACTTAATGGGAAAGCAACCAATATACAACATTTGCAGTTACCCAACATTTTATTTTACGAGTTGACAAGAAAAATGCGACTAAAAAGTGTTGATAGCGATGCTAACAAACACCACATGATTTGTTTCCGGTGTAAAACGGATACCTTTGTGGGAGAAATCGCCAACTGACAGGCCGGAGTCTATAGGATCCCCTGCGAATGTGGGAAGGTGTACATCGGCGAGACGGGGAGGGACTTACCCACCAGACTCAAAGAACACAGAGCCCACGGCCGCAAAGGAGACTATGACAAATCATCCATTGTCAAGCACTCCCACAGCGAGGACCACATCATCGACTGGGAAGCAGCACAACTGATAGCGCCCATCGACAGATGGCACCCAAGACGCATCAGGGAAGCCATCGAAATACACAAGCACAACATAGTACCCCAAGACATTGGCTTCAACATCAGCAATATCTGGCACTCCCTATTATCCAACCAGACCGATGGGTCACCTATACCCTAGGTCCTCCACCCGCGACAGCCACTGCCACAGTGTCATGCACCAGTGAGCACACTGGTGCCAACCACAGTATTAGGCTCCTAGCACAACCACGCCTCCTCCACCCAAGCCAAGCCAAGCCGCTTCAGTGCACACATTGTACACTGAAACCCCCTCAACCAGTACTTATAGCCCTGCATCATCACGAGTCCGGCATTACTCCTGAAAACGAACAGAGCACGCTGTTCGAAACGTTGAGTTCACACTCACCAGTTCTTTTCAGAACCACACATGTATATACAAATGAGATTCACATGGTGCTACCGTAAACCCATACACACGTTGATTTCCACCATGCATAGCCTTAAGTTTTACCTGACAATTTTTGTTTACCATTCATTCAACACAAAAACCATGCATGGGTTTTTCAGGTTTTCTGAAGTATTACTGCATCTATGTGGCTGAAATGTCTACAATGCAGTTTATTAACATTATTCTTTAGTTATGTAATGCTGTCTTTAATTTTTGATTTCTTCACAGTTCGCTGGGGCAGATTTTGGCACCGATATAACTGCACGTTTCCCGATGGCTGTTCAAACACGATATATCCGCATACATACCCAATCGTGGGACCTGTCTACTAACCTCCCGTTCTGCGTGCAATTTGAACTGCTCGGCTGTCGTTAAAATAAAACAAAATATATCAATAAAATTTGTAACAAAACGTGTAATCTGTGAAAGTTTGGCTTGCCGAGAGAATTATTCTTAATACAAGTATTATTATTATTATTAATTTTGTTTTAATTTGTTTATTTAATTTTAATCAATTTGTTTTTACATTTTTTTAAAAATTTGGACCGAGAACAGATAGCCTCAATGTCATTTACAAAGTACAGTTTGTCATTTATAAATAGTCTGGTTCCCGAACCAAAAAATTAAAGACATGATTGGAACGATTCCGCCAGTAGGCTATACATATTGAAACAGGAGGAATTCCTCTTTTTTTCCGAAGGTTACCGAAGTTACCCGAATGCACGTCCGGACGTTATCGTTAATCGTCGGGTATGATTCGTCAGTGTTTCGCCGCGTGTTTATTTACAATGATGCAGACAAGGTTTGAATTTGAATTTTGATGCTATATAATGGGCATGTGTAATATTTTAAGGTTAAAGGGACACCTCGGCTTTGTTGGGCTATTTTGGGATTGAAATAGACCCATACATTATTCTGCAGCGCTTTGAGAGTAAATTAGTTATATCCTGAAAAGACGCCGTCAAATTTGGCCGTTTTTTAGCACTTTTGAAAAATTCAAGGTCACGTGACTTTTCGGAACCAAATTCTGGTTCCGAAAAGTCACGTGCACGTCTTGTGAGTTAGTTGTATTTCCAGCCTATAAAAGTTTGTTACTGCAGAACTGCACCAAATTTAACTCTGATTTTTCCCCAATATTTATAAGTAATTGACAAAAGAGAGACTATTTATACAGGTATGAAACAAAGTTAAACATAAGTATGAAAATTCGAACATAATTGTTTGTTTCGAGAGTCCGGAGAACAGGAGCGAGCGCGTGCTACGGCAGGTTATACCGTGGAGTGTAGGATATTTGCCCCGCGCAGCACGGCAAATAGCATGAGTGCACACACGGCTGCGTGTGTTGCTCCGGTGTGTACGTTCGTGAAGAAAAAACACGATGCCAACTCCTCAAAAGAAAACGGAAATTCCTATTCGGTCGTCCGGGTTGTCCAGTGAAATCGTGAGCAGAAAATTGGAGATATCCTGAGTATATAGGAGAAGAGCGAATCGTTTGTGACAAAGTCGTAAGGCTCGCGCGTACGTAGTTGCAACGGCAGGTATACAAAGCGTATACCCCGTCTTTTGACCGTTTTTGTTAATTTTGCACTTCTTTAGTAAATTACGGGATATTTCGATGATTTTTTTCACAAGGACCATCAAAAAAGTATTGTCAATGCTGCTACATCACTAAATCATGTAAACAGTAGGCCGGTGTGTACCTTTAATATATTACATTTTTATTAGCCAAATATGGAATAACCCTTTTCAAATACACTCCTGTCGCGCTTTGAAAATTAACGGTTATGCGCTCCTAAAAATAAATGCATGACGTAATGCTTAGTACTATTTTAAACACGACGGTATAGCCGGTCCTCACATTCAGTCGTTGTATGTGGAATATGTGGAGCGGAAACCAGTCTAATTTACAAAGTGCAATAAAACAATTATGAAACAGTCAATTATAAAGTTTCCATTTGTTTAATTATAAAGTTTCCATTTCGTGTCTAAATGCTCCTCGAGGGATTATTCGCCCTTCGCTATAACGAAGCTGTACATATACGAACACATATTGAATTCTGACGTGAAATAATTGTTATCGATCTGCGCATGATGGACGGTCGTCCCTGTCATTTCTGATTAGCGCTATTTTTTGGCGCGCAAAGCAGTCGATATCTAGCCAGACGAGTGTACGCCGTGACATTTTTTCCGATTACTGATTAATGTAAACGCAACCATTCTCGCAAATTGATAATTCTCTGCATTGAGACGAAATAATTTATCACATGCGTCCGATTTTCTGAAGAATTTGGTTGCAGTTTTATCGTTTTAATAACTTAAGCTATTAAGCTCCTTTATTGCGGTACAAATTAATGAAAAGGATTGCGCATAAAAATAACTGAATTCGCTGCAATGTGTTTAATAATGCACATGCTAGTTTTTTGCGTGCTCCAAACGGCATTTTGGAGTACCTGTGTTTGCCAATTAACTTATCGGGAGCGTAACTTTGTTGGCACGGAAGGCTACGCCCTATCAGACCACGCTACCGCGGTCTTTCACGCCGGTTCCCGTTCGAGATGTGCGGTTCACTGCTTGAAGCACGGGGCGTGTTCTTCGTTCAACTACGGAACCGCTAGCGGGATCTGCCAGCTCTCCGAAGTGACAAAGTCCGGCTATTTCGGGGATTTCCGGCCAAGTGCGGATTTCACTTACTACGAGGTGCAAGATTTTAGCGACACAGAAGATGTAACTACGGCAGCGATTCCGGTAAGTTTCGGTTACAGAAATTTGGGTAAACATTAACCCCACTCCACACCCCCTCAAAAGTGACCCCTCCCCCCCCCTTTTTATTGAACCATCGCCTCAGTTACTGAAAATGTGACGTAATTGTTCCGGATCTTTATATTCTGACTTGTCAACCCACGTACATTTTATCTGACGGCAACAGTCGCGCCTGGTTTTCTAAAGGTAGCTTTTAGGGCGTTCGGGATGCTTACACCGTGTAACATGGGTTTTACACCGGGGAAGCCTCCAGAAAATGCAAAACGAACGACACGGGGTTTCGCTTTGAATTCTAGGAACACAGGTCAAAGGTTGTAGCCATGACGGGGCTTTTTACACACTGTTATTGTTTGACTCACGGAGAAAAATAAAGCCTGAATGCGCCACGCAAAATTGTTGCCCTATAAAAGTACCGCAATAGACTGCCGAAGTGAATACGTCACCTTTTGTTGGTTGCCTAGGCAATTGGAACTAAACTAAAAATCACTCAACCGTGTCCTAGTGCTTTTCCCGACGGCCATGATAGTTTAGATCCAATCGCCATGGCAACGCACGTCACACTTCGGCAGTCTATAGACTAGTCTACATGCATCAAAGTGCCCACAGACATCTACTGATTAAGCAAAATGTATTTATTTATTTGATATCCAACAGCGGAGATCCGCCACTTACAGGTATCATGAAAAAAAAACAATTTAAAAATTAAATATATATAAAAATTGAAACAAACACAAATTACATGTAAATAAATAACTAATTGTATATGGATAATGGATAATGTAAATTCATGTAAATAAGTTAATTCAGTGTACAGCTGGCTAGACCTGTGGTGGTACATGTACATAAATAAACATATAATTGAGCTAGGAGTGGGAAATACTTCGATATTTTGTGTCATAAATCTGTGTTTTTCTTCGTACTCGCGTCGCCATGTTTTACTGCTCGCAACTTTCGCACGGTTACTAGGTGACGTCATTACACCGAGCCTTACACCAGAGACCCTGGTGGCCGCCACCGAGGCAGGCACGTGTATCACGTGATGGCTAAAACAACGCTCCGGCGTAAGTTGTTACACGGTGTAAGCATCTCGAACTCCCCTTTGAATGACTGTCATGCGCGCTAATAACCTTCAAAACCGTACCTCCGCTGATTTTTCTATAGGGTTTCATATTTCTAATCAATTTCAAATTTAATGTTGCGCGAATTCAAAAGCAACTCTACGCATGCATGATTGACATGTGTAAATATTGTTTTACCCAAAATAAAAGACGTACTGTATTTGCTAGATCGCGATGTGTTTATATATTTTCAGCCTGAAAGATATTATACAACTAAAGATTTTACATTCAAAACACTGCAGTACGCATATAACTTGAAAAGGCATGAACAAGAGTATTTTGGTCTACACATAAAATTATACTCGAGATGAAAGTAGAAATCTACAAACAAAATTATTGGGTTATGCATGTGTGTATTCAAGGGGAAAAAACACGCGAACTTGGTAAATCAGACAACATATTTAGAAAAAAAAAGGCCAGATGAATCTTCAAGGATAATTTCAAATGAAGATTTATCATTCAAAATTTGGTTTTCGTAATATTTAGTACTTATGGCTTAGGGTGTCTGCTATAGACCGTATTGAATAGCCGCCATTTCGTGGGGACGTTTCTTTGTTCCTTGAGGACATGCATGCATGCATGCATGGTTGCACATTGTGCTTCCATTGTTGAACGGTTTAAAGGGCCCCTTATTTAGGATTTTTATCAATGAAATATATGCTTTAAAACCACTCTACTCAGTTAAAGTCATAAAAATCCTATTTGGAGCTTGCTTTAGGAGTTAAAACAAAGGCTTTTAGTTTTTATGCTAATGCAAATATGCATATTCGTGACCAAGGTCACGATGTCACAAGAGGCAAACACAGGAAAATCACATTCAACTGTGCACAAAAGATTCCACTTTTTTTCTCAATTTTCCTGAAACTTTTGTAATCCATGGCTGTTTGAGTTTGTTTTACATGTTGCCTGCTGTAAGCCATGACAAAACTGGGGGTAGAAACTGCAGCAATTTGCCACAAGTCCAACTTGAAGTCTTATGTTTTTTCCTAACTTTTACCTTCTGTCTTCCTTATGTGATGCACTCAAAACAGCGCCCTCTGTCTGTGATTTATTGCAATGAAATCTTCAAAGTTGAAAAAGGCCACCTTTTATTGATTTTACATCCAAACGAACAATAGTATGTCTTGCTGAACAAGTAATCCGTCATTATGAAGCAAAGCTTAGGCACAAAGTTGTTTAGCATATCACAGGCCCTTTAAGTAACAAAAGGTGCCCCACGAAATGGCGACTATTCGACACGGTCTACACTGACTTAAAGGGCCTAAAAATACTAAATAACTTTATGCACAGTTTTTGCTGCATATGAATGATTTACTTCGCCTTTTTCCAAATCTCGACTTGGGCTCAGGCTCCGGCTCCATGTAAACCACATGGAGACGGAGACGGAGACGAAGCCGAGATTTGGAAAAGCCCCCTTGTTTACAAAGACAATACATACTATTGTTCACTTTGATGTCCCATGAATAAAAGGTAGAATTTTTCAACTTTGAAAATTTCTTTACAGAAACGGAAAGAGGGTGCTGTTTTGGGCATGTCACTTTATAGGAACACACAGCAGAAAAGCAAAGAAATAACAAAAGACTTCAAACTGGAATTGTGGAAAATTGCTGCAGTTTCCAGCCTTAGTTTTCACATGGTTTAAAACGGGCAACATGTAAAACAAACCCAAGCAATCATGGCTTATAAAACTTTCAGTAAGTTGGAGAATTAGAAAATACTGAAATCTTTTGTGCACAGTTGAATTAGATTTATTTTCTTGCGATTGCTTAATGTGACATCACAACTTGCTCATGAATATGTATTTTTTTTAAAAGCATACAAATCGAAAACCTTGATTTTATCCCTTAAAATAACTTCCAAGTAGCGTATTTATGACTGTAAATGAATGGGGTATGTTGTATAGCATAGATTTCATTTATACAAATACAATTAAGGGGCCTTTTAAAAAAAATATTCAAATTCGAATCTGATTCAATTGAATAAAACGAGACACTTTCGGAGAGATGTATTCACCACGTACATTGTAATAATTAAAAAATTTACGCAAGTTTATACATTAAATCGATTTAGAATAGGACACCAATAATTTATGGATGAAAGAGCAATATTTGTTTAAGAAAATAAGCAGCGTTTACCAAAGTAAATTCCCTACCTTTGCTCGTTGCCAAGGTTACTGGGTCTATACTAAAACCAGTCAATCGTTTTTCTGTGCCCCTTATAAAGGTCGCTGAGTAGCTAATATTTATAGACCAATTTCTATGGTAACGACATCGTCCAAACCCGATGATTGAACTTGACCAACAAAGAAAAAAGCGGAAAGCACAATTCGGTTGCCATGGCACACTTTTCCGGTTCATTTAAAGAATTCTATGGCTTGTTCGGAGTTTAAGCGTTGAGTGAAATTGCATATATTAAAGATGGAGTATGGCTATATGGTTGGAAAAAAACTGTTAAAAACAGCGTTGTCTAACTGGGGTGAAACATCTGTGAGGCACACATTTCCGAATTTCAAATGGGGGAGGGGGAACAAACTCCAGCTTGGGGCGAAGCACTTGACCCCCCTTCCCCTAGTTACGTCACTGTCTCCATGTATGCTCAAACATGTATCTACGTTCCAACAAAACAATGAAAATATCAGTGTTCATACTTTCAAGAAATTGTGCAAAGCCACTGTCCTATTTAGGCTGGTTCCCTGACTATGCTGCACAGAAAACGGAGCCATTAACGTCGAGGGCCTAGTTTAAAGTCAAGGGCCTAGTTTCGTTCACATGAGGGGTCCCTTGCAAAAACAATGTGTGCAGACACATTTACAGAACTTAATTAATTCTGTATAGTAGCTGGCTTTAAACGTATTGACAGTTGATTATTTTGAAAGGTACTCGACCTTAGCACTTCAAACGCACAAGCAAATGTAATTATATCTAGAGTGCTTAGTGGGAAAATGAAGCAATTATGTAATCGATATTTCAATTTTGATCACATTATTTTAAAGCGTGAATGACCGTACAAAATAACTACAAATTTTTAGAAAATTTTTCAATTAACTATATAAACCGCCTTGTGAAATATCTTGGGCAGTATTGTCGACAGTTCCGAGCAGTTAGGGGTGGGATGCACAAAATAGCTAGGGCGTATCGTGAGCGACCGAAAAAGAATAATTTTCTTGTAACATTTGTCTAAAATTGACCTTTTTGTTTTCATTTCAGACCCATACAACGGAGGGCGTAGCGATAGCCACAACAGAAGTTATAGGGGGTGAGAAAAAAATTCTCATTTCAATATCAGCCTGAATGTAGTTCACCACCGGCCAACCCCCGAGAATTGAAGCCACGCGCCGGCCGCCATTGTACCCCACGAACAATGCTTGGCCTAGACTGCTCCCAGATCCATGCGATCGCTTGCATTCCACTTAACACAGACCATGATGTAGACTAGTCAGGACAGTATGACCAGTCTAGGCAATGCATTGTATTTGCTAGGGTACAATGGCGGACGGTGGCTTCAATTTTAGACGTCGTTGCTTTATCCAGTGTATATATCGATGCCCTGCAGGGCGCAGTGATAGGCTAATTTACTTGCGCCCTCATTGGCCACAGGCAAGGCAGGTCTCGCACACAGAACACTCATTTCATTCGTAAATTTGATTATTGCACTGGATATATAAGCATTAATTTAAAAACGGTATTTATTATTTATTCGTCTGGCAGCAAGCAACCCACAATGCTCCGCGCGTCTGTATTTGTGACCTTTGCATGACGTATTTCATTCGCAGAAATCTGTGAAGCACATCAGCCCATCCCCAGCGCCCTATGGGTACAAGCGAAACAATGGAAAAGGACCGGTTTGTTTGCTGCCACCAAGTGTCTCAAAAGTCTGGCATTTAATATTTATATTATATAGCGCCCTCATTGGGTTGTAGAATAAAATCTGGAAGATTAAGTGGTGGTGGCAAATATAACAATTCAGTAATTTCTACAATTATAGCTTCTTATTTTTCTTCAAAATGAACTTTGTTGTTTTTTGTCTTGATTTATGTCGCATTTTTTTATTTTTATGGCAATTTCATAACAAGTCTGTGACTCCACCAACGATGGACCAATGGGAATGGCGAGTGGTCTGATACCAGACAACAAAATCAGTGCATCGTCTATCAACACAGGGTATTCAATAGGCTGGTGCCGGATAAATGGAAAAGGTAAACTTACGATATATTACACGTTTTTTTAATAAGGTATTGAGCTCGTGTCAATGACGTCATTTTGGGAGAAAAACAATGCCGCGTCGTTGTGGAAGCAATGTGCGTGCGCGTTGTGTGTGTCCATAGCGCGCGTAACGCGCTATGCTGAGGCTCCCATTGGTGAACTAAATCGCGTTACGCCCACCAGAGACACACACAACGCGCACGCACATCGCTTCACAATGACTCAGCATTATTTGACTCCCAAAATGGCGTATTTGCACGTGTTCGAAAGGGGTCAATTGGTCATCTTCTACGATAAACTAAGAAAAATCTCAAATTATTCGTAATAATTATGCACATGAGAATAAGGAGTGTTTAAAGACAGATTAGATGATTGGAAAATTAAAAAAACAAAAACAGGATCAACAGCATTACAAAACTAAAGAATAATTTTGATAAACTGCCTTGTCGAAATTTCAGCCACATAGATGCAGTAATACTTCAGAAAACCTGAAAAATCCATGCATGTTTTTTTTGCATAAATAAAAATCTTCAGTTTTGCAATTTCTCCCACAAAGATACCATTTTACACGAAAAATAATCATGTGGTGTCTGTTACCATTGCAATCAACACTAGTTGGTTTTTGTTTGTCATCTCGTGAGGTAAAATTTTGGGTAACTGCAACTGACGTATATTGGGCTTTAAAGGCCCTATGTATCATTCGCAAGATACACTTTTTTGCAGATTCGTGGATCATGGAATAAGAGTGTAAAATATCTAAAGAAGAATGTTGGTAAACTAGCCTGAAGAAATGTTAGCAATGTACATTGTACATGGATGCATCAGTGCTTCAGAAAACCTTAAAAATCTATATATGGATTTTGTGTATACAAGTGAATGGTAAAAAAGTCCCGTGCACGGAAATAAATTCATGTGGTGTTTCTTACCATTGCTATCAACACTTTGAGTAAGGTTTTTCTTGTCAACTCATGAAATAAATGGGTCTTTAAAGGATTAATTGTTGATGGGTTGCACTTTTTGAAAGTTATAAGCAAAGTGGAATACTTAACGAGAAATTGTAATTAGGGGCAACTGGTAAAAGCAGGCTTAAAATTACTCAATTATTTTATTAAATTTGTATTTTAGATACGGTGTTGCATTTTCTGTAGTAAATTTGAGATTTTATCGAAGGAAAAAAATGCCAACTTCACTTATAATCCTCTTTGTTGTATTATACACTAGAAGATGAAATTGTGATTACAAAGACATAAAAGGAGCGATTCTGGCTGAGTTTTCCTCATTACCAAACTGATATTTCTACAAAAATACCTTTGATTGGACCAATGAACTACATGTACTTCGTTTCTCACTCACACGGCTAGGTTGGTGCGCTAAAACCCACGATGCCAACCAATGGCTGCAAGTTGATTTTGGCGGGAATGTTCACGTGACCGGTGTAGAGATTGGTTCCTACTATAACGGCAACTCCTACATCGATGCGTATAGAGTGTTGTACAGTGACGATGGTGCAGTCTGGAGCACGGTGCAAGATGCAACGGGGACAGCTGACGCTGTGGTAAGTCTACGCTGTGGTTAGTATGGGTACCACCAAACGGCGACGGACTCTTGAATATTACATTGTCCTACTGAGCTGATTTAAAAAAATAATAAATAAAAATCCAAAATTAATTAATTTGAAATGAAATGAAATGCCGAAGTGCGCAGAACGGGCTAATTTGAAACTCGTCTATAGCCTTGTTTCGTTTTCGGCCATAATAGCAACGCATTTTGGATTGGAAGTGGTATGGCGCTCCAGTGGCTTTCGCGATAGTCGAGGCCTATCAGTTTCGTTTTCCACTATTTTCACGAACTTTTTTCATAAGATTTTGTTTTCTATGTATTTTTTCACTAGTTCGAAGGACCACCAAATCGAGATACAGTGGTACCATCTACCTTTGCCGAAGCCGTCTATGCAAGATATATCCGCATTAAGCCCACAGCTTGGCGTGTCTACGTATGTCTTCGCTTTGAACTTATCGGATGTCGATAAGTACAGAAGTCTGGTTCCCTTTATGAGTAGAGCGCCCTCTTGTGGCGCCCCACTACAGATGTTCCCGAAACGATAAACATGAGCTTTGTCTTACTGATTAAAACCAAAGAAGAAACGAGTAATTGATCTTTAAACTGCTGCTCCGTCGTATCCGTTTTTCATACGTTTTTCTTAAGTGTATACTTTGTTGTAAGCGTTTAGATTGAGGTAGATTACTCCAGCTAGAGATTGGCTGAGACAAAACTGCATCCAATCGTTTGGAAAACATGCCATGATCGTCTCAACTCTAAACCAATCAATAGGAAGGTTTAGACGCACGTATAATGCGAACGTGGACGTAAAATGGTTTCCGCACTTTATCCTAATACTTTGAGGAAATCTTAGAACAGACGAAAACTAGAATACACAAAATGACTTTCGTGACAAGGTGACTCTTTTGCTTAACCTCAGAAAAAAATGTATGGTTTTACCCCTTCCGCACACTTGAAACCAGTCAGGTACAAGTAAGTCAGTGCCAGGCACAGTGCCAGCCAGGGCAACTAACAAATATTGTGACGTGCGCACTTCAATTTTGATTATTTTGCGGGACGTTTTTATAATCATAATGCACAGCATCCACGAAGAAGCATTATTTCTAGCCAGTGGCGCAAGAAAAGATGAGCTACATGACCGCGAAAGATCGCACTTCGACGCGACGGGGTGCCAATCCGCTGTCAACGATCATGGGTCACATCGCTGCGATCGCCGGCGCCGATTTGTGACTCGACACGCCAGGTGGCTTTCGACCGTCAAATAATCTATTTCTACCATGTTTAACAAAGATTGGGTGTGAAATAATATTACTTATTATTGTAATATTTTGTACCGCACATAATTAAAATATACTCTGGCTATTTTAGCACAACTCCCTGGGGAGTATGCAGCCCCGGCAGCCTGACACAAGCGCTCAAAGGCTGCAACCCTTGCAGGTACCCATCGGGAGAGAACTTACGGTAAAGTGTTTTGCCTAGGACTAGACTGCACACATACCTTTGAAGCTCCCGGGATTCAAACCGACAACCGTTATTAAACAAAATCCCGAGTTAAAATACACCAAAATCCTCGACCATGATACTATATCATCCATGATTGTTATTCAAAGATTTCTGCTTCAAAAAGTTAAAAGAAAATGCCGTGTTCGTTACACATTTTTCGAAGTAAAATTAACGTTTAAAATCACGCCAGCCCTATACTTTTAAAAAGTATGCCTCTATGCCACGAGTGCACTAAAATCACAGAATGCCAGTGTGCAAAATGTAGGCCTTGAAACACATCGAACTCTGACATTTTTTCCTCGTAAAAATAAAGGGGGGAAAGGGTTTATTTTAGTGCAACCATACCGTACCCGGATATCAAGCTTGACAGTCCGTGCGCTGTGTGTTAAAACGATCATCAAACATTCACAGCTGGTCAAAAACTTTCTGAATCGTCGAGCAGAGACCGGGGCAGGGGTGACGTTTGGTACAGGTCCCTGGTGGGTCATTTTCCAGAGTTTATATGACTAAAATAATTGAGTTGATCGTGGAAGGCCAGGTCGTAAAGTATTTTCCGATTGCGTGTGCGTTGATTTCTAATGGATAAACCAGAACTTTGAACTTGATGAACGCAGCTTGGTGAACCTAGCAAAATATGTGTCCGCGGGACTCCCCCTGTATCATTATAGTTTATACCGGCCGTCAGTTCCCCTTTTTGCACCAACGTTCCCCATAAAAACAGAAAAAAATTGCTTTAAAATTCCTTGAATATGTCTGAATATTTCGAGAAACAACCATTAATGGGGACACAAATTAGGCCCATGTATAGGCGATATTTGGGTAGATGGGACAATACCACAATCTAACTGCTGATAGGGTTGAGATTAAAGCGAAATTGTTCTGGTGATGCCCTGATGGCAGCGATAATAATAATGGCAACAACGCCAGGAGCACCACCCCGCAGGGTGGACATGTGCGCTATATAAGAATCCACCATTATCATTATTATTATTATTAAGGGTGCCCTTTGTCACATAGTGTACTAAATGTTTACTTCTCACACATGTATAGGCCTACTTT
This sequence comes from Henricia sp. BOLD:AAB3569, assembly GCA_037783545.1. Classification (NCBI taxonomy): domain Eukaryota; kingdom Metazoa; phylum Echinodermata; class Asteroidea; order Spinulosida; family Echinasteridae; genus Henricia; species Henricia sp. BOLD:AAB3569. The sequence goes on along the minus strand of JBBELK010000705.1, from coordinate 77,582 downwards.
TCACCAAAAAATAAACGGAAATTCCCTAATTTTCCAGTTTTTGTCATGTTTTCTATACAGTAATTGAAAAAAAACACCATGATATTTAAAGAGTTTATCACTCGTCAGATATGTCATATTATATAGAAAGTTCCAGTGGCGATTATAGTTCGACTTGAGTCCCTCGAACAACGGATATTATCAGTCGATCGAGGGATTCTATTAAAACTACATGTACATGTATTTTGCCTTTCGAAGAGCAAGTTCGATTGAACGACTACAGACGACGAGAGTCTCTAGAACAACGGGTGATTTTCGACCCTAGCCCTCGAACAACGGATAATATTCGTTGTTCGAGGGACTCTACTCAAACTACATATGCCCAAACTTGCCCATAAATGTGAAAGTACTCGCATTAATTTGTGAGTTTTATGTAGCGGAACACATGGACAATTGGCAACACATGTTTAGCCAAATAAACCCATGTTTGCTTGACCCATGTGAACGGGGATGCTATTATATTGTGTGCAGATTTTCAAGATCAAAGTTCGAATTATGTTATAAATCACTCGGCTTTACAACTCACTCGAGAAATGAAATACTTTTTTCGGAAAGTGGTGCTATGGGACAATTTCGTCTCCGTGGTCTACTGCGCAGCCTCGGAAGAAAAAACTAATTTCCCGTGTCGTGATTGGTCAATGCAATTTTGCATTTAAAACCAATAAATTAATTTTATAGCTTCATAACTATACTAGATCTTCAATCGGATTTCAGTTGACTTTCAATAAAGTTTTCAAAATAAATATAAACAAACAAACTTCTATAATCTAAGTTGCCATTTTATTTCCGTTTTCATCACATACATTTAAGAAAAATACATCGAAAACAAGCTGAAATGTTTCAATTTTCCCGAGTCAATTTCAGGTCAAAGTCACCTAGAAAAAAATGAAACAAAAATCGGGGTTAACCCAGATTGTTCTCTTCCAATTCACTTCAAAAAGGGAACCCCGCCCGGGAGCAGCCAGGGTCAGACAATCTCCAACTCAATTTCTGAAAAGATGTTAACTTTGTCAGAATTTGGACCTGAGCTCCAGACATAATAATAGAATAATTTGAAAATCATTTTCTGGCGTTGCTTAGCAACCCCCTGCATTCCCTAAATTGAAATGAGTTATGTTTTCGGCTGGCTCAGTGGGACACTTTCGGGTCGAATAGACTATAAATTGTGACGTCAGATGCTAGGGGTAATTGGGTCTAAACATTCCCTGGTAATCTAAAACGTCTATTGCTAAAGCGCATAGAGAAACAGTTCAGTGGTTTTAGTGTAGAACCAGTAACCCTAGCAACAAAGTTCAGTCCAGTACTTTGTGATGCGTGGGCGTCTGGCGATCATCCAGCTTTGCGTGGATAAAAAAAAATGCATTTTAAAAATCCTCTGAGGTCAAGGTTGACGCCATTAACCAGGTGAACTCGTAAACTTGGCCATAAACTTTGGAAAGAAAGAGAAAAATGATTTGAAATTTGCTGAGGGCGTTGCGATTTCGTACAGAGCGTTTTAAAATGCCATCCAACATATGTGTTAAGACTTAAAGATCTATAAAAGAAAATAAGATTTTTATTTATTTTATTTTGCTTGATGATGAAAACTTATACTCGACGCGTCAGATGGCACCTCTAAAGCACCGTAGCTACGTTTTACGTTTAAATATAGACGCATTTGCAGCCACCATCGTTAAATTTCATCGCCCCTGGGATTTTTAGAAGCAAGTTTATCTTGTACGTTAGGTGACCCTAGTCTGACCCCATCCATCACCGTCTTCACAACTGGTGCCGTTATCACAGTTTAGGGCCTACATGAAGTAAAGTGCCATAACATCAGAATTTTGATATCCTATTCTTGGGTTTCACTTGGCTTGACAACGGTTGCTATCCGCCATTACTGTGTCCATACTATGGCACGCCAAAGCGAAAAATAATTCAACACTGATAATTTAATGTTGACCCATATTTTCGCAAATGTTGCGCACGAAAAGAAGGTTGACATTTAAATGTTCATAGACTGTTTGAAACTGGCATACAGTGCTTTTGTTGGCAAGTTTTAAAAAATGTCGTCCCAGTAACCATGGCAACACACTGAAGAAAACCCATAAAATAACTTCAGCCAACGACACGTATCTAGATACAAAATTTGTCGCGTTAACTTAGACCCAGTAACTGAGTCGTTGGCCCCGTTTTTGACGATTTTGGTTGTTTTTTGGGGGCTAACCCCCCACCCCCCGCACCCCCCCCCCCCCCCCCCCCAACTACCCCCCAAAAAAAACCAAAATCGTCAAAAACGGGGCCAACGACTCAGTTACTGGGTCTAGCGTTAACTGAGCTTTACAAATGTTGACTCTGGCGTTTTTCGTCTCAAAATTCTATCCGGATGCCAAGCGGAATTTGGCAGGCCTTAGCCCAGGGCCAGAGGCGTTTTAGACGGCGCGTTTTCAGTTGTGAACCGCACGTAGGTTTTTGTTTCGTAATAGGTGTGTTTTATGTCATGTAATCTGACACAAAATACTGTTTGTGCAGTCCGTTAATAGTTATGAATTGTGACATGCACGCTCAGCATTGAAAATAACCCAAAGCCAAAACAAAACAATATCCGTTCCCCGAATTACAGTTTTTAAAACTCAATTTAAAATCATGGTCAGACGTAAAGGTATGCCGTCATGTTTTTATGCAAATATATTTCCATATTCATGCAAAGTTACATGAATATGGAGATTTGGCACTTCACAATCACATAATACACAGGAGTGTCCCATTTTTTGTGCACAAATTTATATTTGGTGGTTCTTCCTGCATTACATCACGACAAATTTGAAAAAAATAGTTTCAGTTCAAATATTTGTCCTTTACTTTACTATAGTTTATAAAGTACCACGGCATAAAGGGCGCCCTCATTGGCTGAGAAAGTTTAAAAGTTGCAAAATATTACTTTTAATTTTAAGTAAAAACTAACGGTTATAATGTATTTGTGGCATGATACTATATCAGTAATGCAGAAGCGATCATAATAAATTTGTCATTTTCGTTTTTCCGGTGACGCCATTTTGAAAACGGTGAAGGGTTAAACCGAGCATGCGCATACAGGTCACCTTAACATTGGTTTTGGCCACACAACACGTAGCGCACTGTATATACCGCCTGTGCAAAAATATCACGAAACCAAACAACATCATCCCCAGCCGAGAAGGCCCGGTAGGCGGTAGTTGACGTGTTATGATCAAAACCGAGAAATTCCTTTGCCAGCATGACAAAAATGCGCAGAAAACTGTTAAATTGGTTCACAGTTAAGACCGTTATCAAAATATTTGGATGGCGTAATAATGATGTAAGGACCACGCCTTGTCTGTAGGGCCTACTGCCAAATAATCGGGCCTGAATATTTTGTATTACAATTTTTTATCCTAGCATTAAACTCGTGGAACAAAAATACACCCCATGAAATTTATTTTTATGAAAATTTGTACACTTAATTATAGTTACCCCTGCATTTCACCTCACTCCCGCGATTTTCTAAACGCCCTAATTTTATAACCACACACTACAACTGCAAGGTCACTCGAAAAATACTCATATTTTTTAAACTGTAAAATCTCAATTTATAATTGGTATAATGATTATATAGGATGCTATAGATGTAGAACGTATACAATGAAACCTGCTATTAAGGCCACCTTCATGAACAGGCCACCTGCTTATAGTGGCCACCCATCTTTGGTCCCAAATGCCATGTGTATAATGCTTAAGCAACCTCTATAAAGAGGCCACCTGTTTATAGTGGCCATGTTTTTTACGGTCCCGAGGGTGGCCACCATGTTTCACTGTAATGTACTAATTGCTAATATCAAAAATGTACAATTTAGTATACTAAACAAAATTATAAACACAACACCCTAAGCCCAAAATATAGATCGCCCTTCAGTAGGCAGAATAATAGTTTTAATACTTCAGCATTTTTTACGAAGCATTTTTGTGTGATAATAATTTTGTTCAGTGTACAATAAGTTCTTATATAACGCACATGGTGCTCAGGGCGCTCACATGATTACCCCTGGTCAGTGGGCTCAATCATATCATGCCATTAAACCTTCTCAACTCTCTGGGGAGCATGCAGCCCTGGCTGTCTGTTAGGCACTCATGAACTAATCAAACACATAACACCTTCACTACCCTCACGGGTACCCATATGTATCTGGGTGGAGAGAGGCAATTCATGGGGGCACGCCCACAATGGCGTGGCTTGGATTCAGAACCCTTAACCTGAAAAACTGAACAGGTCTTGAGAAAGTCCGACTTAACCCTTGCATTCCCCATAATCCCCAGTAACCCAGTAACAAATCTGGGCGAATTTGAGCGGCGTAATACGCATAGCAACGTTCTGTTCCTCCCGTACTCCGGCGGCGTTCACGAACGAAGCAAAACCGCCGAACAGACCGATGACCTTCCGTGACCAACCTCCCGTCTCGGGGTCCCACTGCCGAACGTAGACCCCGGCTCCAATACTCGGCGGTTCCCCATCGCACTGCTGATAGAAAAGCTCCTGCGTGCCGCCGGTTACCGTGCAGAACCGGTAGAAGAGCTTGGGTTCGTCTGCTATGTCGAACGACGAGAAATGGACCATGGTTCCGGTGGGTATGGTGGCCGGGTCTCCCATGCCGACCTCTAGAGGTTCGCGGTCTGGGCTCCGCTTCAGAAGTACCACGGCGTAATCTTTATCCAATGGTTGCAGACCTCCATTCTTCTTATTAGTCCAATCGTATGGCAAGTAGGCCTTATCAGCTCGAATCCAGATGAATGATCGTTCGTAGGTTCCGGCGTTCGGGTCTTCACCGGGCGTGGCTTCCTGCTCCCGTCTGAACCCAGCCCGGATATCTTTGATTTTGACGGTGTATCGCCGTCCGTTGTGGAGGCAGTGGGCTGCTGTTAAGACGTGCTGGGGTGCAATCAGGACGCCCGAGCACCCAATCGATAGCTTGACAGCCGCAGAGAATGGGTACAAAGCCAGGTACTTTGCTACATTCACCTCAAATCTAGTGTCAAATTCGAACACCGCACGCTTCCTTCGCACCGAACCTTTCGCTTTACGCTCCCTCGCCCGAACACCTTTTGTCCAGGCGTTAATATAATCAACCATTTTGTCCTGCACATGTAGCCTAGTCAACGTTCTTGTACCGTTAGAAAACACCGTCTCAAACGCAAGCGATTCCTCCGTTTCCTTGACAGTAATGTTTCTATATGACCCCGGGTCTTCGCAATTCTCCCCGCAGTACAAATCAACCTCAGGATCTCCATGTTCTCCCTCTCCATCTTCAAACCCCTGCACGTCTCCATCTTCCAAGACGGTGCTCTCAATTTTTACGGGGGAGGTACTAATTTGCCTCGGTAGCTGAAACGTGCTCCGTCGTTCTGCGGCCAAGTGTACCGAGGTTGACCCGTAACCACGACCGGCAAAAATCGTCGCCAGCAGCACGACACACACTGCATGAACAGGTAACATTGTCACACGCACAATGTGGCAAAAAATCGGAGAATTATCATCGTTTGAATCAGCAGACAATTCGAAGACGACGTTTCTTTGACTCTTGAGTCAAGGAATTTACACCACGATCCGTAGGTGGTAAACTACCGCTGTCTGTCGTTCCGCAGTATCAGTGCAAAGTAAGTAAAAAAACACGGTTCACCATCTTGGCTCGACGCCCATTTAGAATTTACGGAAGTTGAGCTGTTTGTGTCCGTACCGAACAAAACAAAACTGTCCCCTAGGGCTCAGATATACAGCTGTACAGACACGAGGTTTTCCCCATACCGTCCCGCTCTGAGTATGTCCACTGAGAATTTGAACATCAGAGACAAATATTTTCATTTCACGACGGATCCAAAATGGACGAGACGAACTCCACTTACTTCACATCCAATAAGAGTTTCTTGTGAAGCATAGTCCTTAAACCCCGCCCACTCATTCATGAAGATTTTGGTGCATTCTCATTGGCTGGTGTGTACTGTGACGTCATACATGAGTATCACACACACACACAATCATGTGGTACGTCACAACAGACAGTGACATTTATGATTCATGATGATTTTTTCGCGGTGAAAAGCTAGAGTATTCGGCCCTGTTACCAGGTCGGGTCGTAAATCCGTCGGACCAATCTCCCGGTTCGGATTGCCTGTTTTCGGTGGTGTTTTCCCCAAGGGACCGTGAAGGATTAACCTGTTTTCCAAAAATGCGGCCATGTTTCCCAAAAAAACATTGGCCTAGATCCGGGGACCAGAATCATGTTCCTGTACCAATGGAGGAAAAATCTGTATACCCGACAATGATCGTCTGTGGTTTTTGACGACCGAAGCTTATCATCGGTTAATTCATTATTACGTCACAAACATGTTTCTGTTAGTGGCCGCCTAAACAGGATCCTGACTACAATCGTTTTCGAGAAACAAAAATGCCCATTCCTTGAACTGTTTTAGGAGGGACACGGGAGCTAGATTTTGTGTTACATAAAAATGTTTTGTTAGCTTGAGGGAAAGTATAAAATTGAAATTACGGATAAAAGCACAACTCGACCCTGCCAACTTGAAAATATCCCCCGCCCCCATCCCACCCCCCTACACAACGGGGTCAGACTGGAAAACATTCCACACATCTATTAGTTAGTATTAGTATCACGGGTCAAAAATGCCAAGGAATTATGAATAGCGATCACGATTATTAAGAGAGTGATGACTGATTGTATTTCACACCACGAGATCCGCCGGTTCCAGACGCTCCGTGGCGGCCCCGTGGGGACAAGTTGGACGCCCCGGTAATTGGGATCAATCTGGCGGAGTAGGTGGCCGGATTAACGGCTGAATCCGCGTTTAACGGCCCCGTGAATCACCCCCAGCTCGTGGATGACGTCATCTTGAAAGTAAGTGTGGATATTAGGTTGGATCCGAATTAGTGGCTTTGGCTGTGGCTTTGGCTGTGGCTTTGGCTGTTGCTATGCTGTTTCTGAGGACTTTCATTGTCCGCCCATAGCAGCAGCATAGCAACAGCCACAGCCACAGCCAAAGCCACTAATTCGGATCCAGCCTTAGTTTTCCCCATAGGGGGCCGTCCAAAGTTGTCTTACTTCTTTTCACATATCTACAGAGACTAGTATTACAGTATTTTTCAAGACGCCTATAGGCCTCGCCACCCCCCCCCCCCCCAACCCCCCCCCCCCCCCCCCCGCCAACCCCCACCCCCCCGCCAACCCCCCCCCCCCCACCACCCAACACCCGAAATGCTACGCGGCCCCTCGACCCTATATGCACTCCCCCGTCCTATACTCTTTGTAGAACCGAGAATATGTTGACAACTTTCAAATTGTCCCAAAATTGCACGTTTCTGGAAGCAAAACTGCAATATTGTTTATGAAACTTTGATTGCTCTCCTAAAAGTTGTCATAAATTTGAAGAGAAATTATCAATTTCTATAAAATCTTATTTTAAAGTCACACTTTGTGCACTTTATAAAGGTAGTATACATGATGGGTAAAGTGTTAAAAACGGCGTGATTTCCACTGATAAGTGAAACACTGCAAAAACTGTGGTGTTAAATGAACACCAGTGGTGTTGTCTTATATATATACAAAGCCTGGTGTTAAGTTTTAACACCTAGGGTGTTAAAAATAATGCATTTATTCCAAGTGTGTAATTAAAACTAACACCCATGGTGTTAAATTTTAACACAAGTCTTGGTATCTATATAAGACAACACCACTGGTGTTAATTTAACACCACATTTTTTGCAGTGAAGCCTATAAAAAAAATGTCGAGAAAACTACCTTGTATAGAAATTTCAGCCACATAGATACAGTAATACTCTAGAAAACCTGGAAAAACCATGGTTTTTATGCGTGAATGAATGGCTCCAAGAATCGCCTATAAGTATACAGGCGATCTTCGGAGATTCAAACAGTGTTGTCATTTTTCTCATGAATGGGGACACTTCAGACGAAATAATTTCACAGGATGATTACTACCATTACCATCTTGATAACAAGTAGAGCTTTTAGATAATAATTCAGACATTTGTAGAGGGTAGGCCTAATTACAAACATGTAGACTACCTTTAAAGGCCCCGTAGATGATCTGTTTTTGAGCGATTCTGCGAATAAAACCATTATAAATCAAAAGAAAGACATCAACAAACTCATCCGAAGACATTTCAGCTTTATCAAATGTACCACGTTTAAAAAAACCATGAAAATCCATATGTTGCGTTTTCCTGGTCTTGGCGGGGTGTTTCAAATATTCGTTCTCAGTTGATCGGGTACTAGTACTATGTGGCTTGCGTCATGCACTCTGTGGCGCACATCATATACTGCGCGTGCGCAGCGCGCGATCCATAAAAATGCATCGCGTTGGAACACGCACACGCAGTACACAGCACCCATGCATTTTGGACCTCGTAGATGCGAACCAAAAATAAGTAAATCGTTTGCAAACGATCTAAATAATTTCATCTTTACGGATTATTTTCTGGTAAAATTATATCATTTTGAGCGGAAACCTTTCATTGGGTAGTTGCTATTAATTCAATCTTTACTTTCAGAACTTTTCCCCTGTAAACTCGTCGATTACTTTTTGGGGTCATTGCAAATGATCCACTGGGCCTTTAACGAACACGCGCGTTTCTGACAGCTGTGCGCGTTGCGTTCTGATGCTGCGTTCGGCTTTCCGGAAACGCGCACACTTCCCCCAGATATTTTCCTTTCGAAACAAAAAGGATGCACAATTTTATGTTACGTTGGGCCCTTTCATCTTTGCAACTTCAACATAAATTGCCACACTTTCGAAGGAGCCGAGGACGCATAATTTGGATACACCATGTCACATTTTATTTCAGCCCGTACATGGGGCGCATCGATTTTGAGAAACCCTACTTTTTGCAAGGTAAGTACAAGCTACTTTTTTTCTGGATTACAAATTAAAATTTGATGTAGGCTGGGCCAACACCACAGACAACAAATAAAAATACCTTTTGTGGGCGGGATAACTTGCATAAACTCTTTTTCAAATAATCCTGCGAAAGTATGTGAATTTGAATATAATGCATGATGCTTACCAAGTTTCTAATAATTTGCACAATTTTGTTTTTTTAAAGGATGCTTATGTTTTTAAACTTTTTTTCAGACGATTTTCGTCAACGTCGCCAAAATAACTAGTCGGGATTTTCACAAAATGACCGTGCGCCCTCAACGTGGAAAAACAGGGCAAGCATCGGCAATTTCTGTGGTGATTCAGAAGCAAGCTGCCTTGCGTTCTCCCGCCCTCAACAAGGTATAGACACGTGGCTTGAATAGCCAGTGCACACTCTAGTTTACTATATAGGCCTATATGAATATATCTTAGTTTCTTACCATGCTTACTATACGTCGTGGGCGTGGGTTTTTTTTTACACCACGGCGAGGGGTACACTCCAAGTTTTCAACCCGAATAGAGTCTACTAAGTTTCCAATGACTAATACTTTTCAAGTGACAATCTTGGAAATAGCCAGAACTCTTACCAGCTTACTCTCGCATTTAGAGAGAAAAAAAAAGAAGAAACCGAGAAATGTCCAAAAATACCAGCACAATTCACCCAGGCCGGCTATAGTCGTGCCAGAAATTATGATGAGGTTTGGGTTCCGAAAAGCGGTTTTCGACAGCAGCAGCCAAAGCCGCGGCGCCGAACACCGGGACGCCACTTCGACACAACGGCGCGAATTATGTATCACACGCCGAAGAAAATGAAAAATATTCCCAGGATAAACGTGTCCAATAAAAGTGCCCATGTTCAGCACAACTCAAAAGCCAGTTTTCTCCATTTTATTTTTACCTGAGAGCATTTAGCAAAATGCACACAAACTGCGACTATCGTCACTTTTGTATTTCTCATTTGAAGTGCGCACTCTTACTTTAATACTAATAGGGTAATCAAAATAGGCTGCCGAAGTGAATACGTCATCTTTTGTTAGTTGCCTAGGCAATGGCTCTAAGCTAAAAATCACTCAACCGTGTCCATGTGCTTTTGCAATGGTACTTTGTCCGACGGCCATGATAGTTTAGAGCATACCATGGCAACGCACGTCACACTTTGGTTGTCTATCGTACAGTAATTAAAAACGAAATGTTATTTTGTGTGTTAGTATTCTGGAAATGGCGTATAATAAAAATACATCAATTTATATGTTAATCTTAACTGATACCACGAAATACGCAGCTCCGTGCCTTTGCTATGTACCGTTTGTGTATGTACCTGATGACTAACCCAGCTATATAGGTCGTAATAATAAAATATTGATAACATCGGAAATGAGCAGAATTTTGCTAAATATGATGGTAGGCCCGTATGTGTATTTTCGTGGAAGCAGTTTAATCGTAAATGTCCCTATGCTTCTAACTGAAAACCTATTTTGTGACAAAACAACGCTTTGTTTTACCATTTTCCTGACACATTTGGGTGTGAAATATAACTAAATTGCCATTTTCGATTATTTAGACTTCACAAACATCGCACCGGCACTGCACCCCCTTTTTTCTTCCCAAACTCCTCCCACAACGAGTCACATCGTCTGACTGTGTGAGGGCGCCCTACACTTAATACGAACGTCTTATACCCAGACTGCGTCTCTCGCTATGATTTGGTTCTTGCTGATGAAGTACCAGACTGCTGTGTTTATGTTATGGTCGTGCCCACCATTTCGCTTGTGGCTGAACGATGTCTTCGCTCAAAAGCAACGAAAATGACGATTGTGGCCGGGGAAAAGTCTTAGGCGGTCGACAGGTCGATTCCATGGATCATGAAGAAAAGAATCATGTCCAAGTGGTTTATTCCAGACCTCGGCGTTGGGGTTCAGACATTCTTAAAGACAACCGGACAAACAAGGTTTTCGGTTTGGGGTTTGTTTACGTGGGGCGTGTCGTGGGGGAGGAGGGGAAGGGGGCGGGGGGAGGGGTGCGGGAGAGAGAGAGGCCGGGAGAGAGATACCTGCACTTTTAACCCTAGTCCTATGCACAAGCCCTATGGATCTTATCTATTAAAAAAAACGGGTTTTTTTTCTGAGAAATTTGTTGACTGATGAAGAAATGTTGAGCATGTTGAGCACGCTTGAAACGCAATAAACCCTTTCACGGTTATCGACGCCATGTTGTTCACGGGGCAGTTCGAACACGCGTTGCCGTGTGCGTGCGCGGATCATATACGAATGCATTGTTAGGTCACTGTGCATTAGCTACGATCCACGCACGCACACGGCAACGCGTGTTCGAACTGCCCCGTGAACAAGATGGCGTCGATAACCGTGAAAGGGTTTATTGGCTAGCATTTGCAAATTTGCTAGTCAGTTTCGTCACAAGCATGCTCATTGGCCGGCCGAGCAATTTGTTGCCCTCAACTGGCTTTTGTATTGTAAGTCGAATGGTGGCGCTTTTTTCAAGATGGCTGCGGAATGTGAAACTCCCTTAACCCTTTGAATACCAGTGTTAATATTGGCACATGTTTATTGTGTACCACATTTATGGGCAAATGTGTGGAAACCTATGAGGTCAGTCGTCGAGTAAACTCGACAATGGTAAGGAAAGGGTTATTAAGTTACAGACCTTATCTTAAAAAAAACAAATAATCCACATTTTTGTTTCAGAAAACTTGAAGAAAACTTGGTGATCGAATATTGGAATCTTTAAAAAATTCTTAGCTTGTTTTTGATTTTTAATTGTTGTTTTTTTTCTATTTTTTTTAGGGGACTGCCTTCACGTTACATGAGCGTCAAGCGCTAGGAATCCACGGTTTACTACCACCAGTCATAAGCAGTCCTGAAATCCAAGAACAGCGAGCTCTCCGCAATATACGAGGGCAATCCAGTGACTTGGATCGATTCACTCAGCTCATGGATTTGCAGGTTGATTTGCAAACTCTTTGCACACCATTACTACTCCATTCGTTTGGTTGTAAATGTCAAATTTAGTTATTTGATGATTTTTGTTTTGGGGGAAAAAGTACTTGACTCTTCAGTTTACAAAAACGAAACTGGCTAAAGATTTTTTAAACGTTTCCTAAGACCACCTTCAAATTTTTTTTCTCCGAAATTTGAGCATTTCCATCAAATGTGAACTGATGCTTGACAAGTTAAGTACATGTAATTTTAAGGAAAGGTGACAGTTAGTTCTCATCGATTTATCTTGGTTTGTAATCAGTGCAAAAATGTGATGATAAAAGTACAAAATTTGATAGGGAAAATGTCAAGATTTCACAAAGAAACATTTTGGGTACGAATTTACAAGTCGGACGTCACTTTTTTCTTAAAATGACCTAGCTAAGGTTACATCAGCGCTTACTTTTAGAAGGCTAAAAGTGTTGTTTTGGACGTTTATATTGGGACGTTATCATTTTCTAGTTACACTTTTAGCCCCATACCAATTTAACCCCATTCGCTACCTTACATTTTGCTGCACGCGGCAAGATGGCCGCCGTACCCCAAACTATAGTTCACCATACAGTCAAAATTAAACATTGAAAAACTTATCATGGAATTACCTGGAATCTTCAGAATGTTGTACCGTGGTCCGTTTGACCCGATGATTCTTCTAAACAGAAAAAAACTAGTCCAACGTAATTTTTCTTGACATTTTCGAGCACACTCGAGACAACAGCCGTGTTACAGACGAACAAAAGATCATTGTACTGCTAGTGACGTCATACAATGAGATGACCACAATAGGGTGGAATATCTGGGCCCTGACTGATCACCTCTACACACGTGGTAAATGTCGCTGTTGTCTCGAGTGTGCTCGAAAATGTCAAGAAAAATTACGTTGGACTAGTTTTTTTCTGTTTAGAAGAATCATCGGGTAAAACGGACCACGGTACAACATTCTGAAGATTCCAGGTAATTCCATGATAAGTTTTTCAATGTTTAATTTTGACTGTATGGTGAACTATAGTTTGGGGTACGGCGGCCATCTTGCCGCGTGCAGCAAAATGTAAGGTAGCGAATGGGGTTAAATTGGTATGGGGCTAAAAGTGTAACTAGAAAATGATAACGTCCCAATATAAATGTCCAAAACAACACTTTTAGCCTTCTAAAAGTAATCAGCGCTAACCTTATCATGTGGTTATTTGTAAGGAAAATAGTCAACATGGACCCGATATCTCAAAAAATTAAAATCCAAAATGTGTCATTTTCTTCCCGTGACACACTAATTCGCCTTGGGACTTACCCAAACCTTCAGTCACATCATGGTCGGACGGGTTTACATACGCGGTGCGGATCAAGTGTGCCCACCAGTCTGTGCACTGGTAGTCTGGTAATCGACCGCGCATTGTGCACGGATAGACTATTTTTATACAAATCACGCGTCGTGATCGGCCAGAAAACTTGATGGGTTATCACTTTTCACTGCAATTGTAGGCTGAATCTTCATCGTGGCTTGTTATTTCCCTCAAGGACCTGCGTAGAAGTTATGCCAGGGGGAATTAGTGTACTGTGCCACTACCTTAGGTAATGTCCGACTTGTAAATTCTTTCCAAACTCGATAATAAGAACACTTTTATTCTACAAGGAATATTTAAGATCCCAATTATAACAAGGTAGTCTGCAAAGTCCCAAGGACCTCTTATCGAGGTTAAACTATACTAAATTCTTTCTGACGGATTAAATTTCATTTATCAAACTAACGCCACACATTTGATCATATTTAGGACCGTAATGAGAAGCTGTTCTACCGCGTCCTATGCAACAACCTAGAAGAAATGATGCCCATCGTGTACACACCGACCGTGGGTCTGGCATGCCAGCGTTATGGGCTCATCTACCGTAGACCACGCGGGCTGTTCATAACTATCCATGATAGGGGGCATATTGCGGATATACTGGCAGCCTGGCCCGAACAGAACGTTAAGGTATTATGACAAGATTACATGATTGGAAAACTTTTTAAAACGGAAACAGCATCACATAATGCACCTATCAATTGTCCCCCCCCCCCCCCCCCCCTGCGCTGCCCCCCAACCTCCCCCCCCCCCCCCCTCCCCCCTGCGCTGCCCCACCCCCTAGGTGGGGGTTTGGTCACGTTTTTTCATGCCCCCAGGGTGGGGCATTTGACCTTTTGAAATAAAATTTTCTACGCATTTGTATACAAGACGCGCATGTTTTGCACCCGAGGGTGGGGATTTTTGTCACCTAAATGTTGCCCCAGGGGTGGGGATTTTGTCACGCAAAAAGTGACAATCCCCACCTCTTAGGTGGGGTAGCCCAGGGGTGGGGGGTGGGGAGAGAGAAACAATTGATAGGTGCATAACTACAGAATATTTTGAATGATTCGAACTGGCCATTCAACACCGGCTAGCTCGGTGGTCGAGTAGTTAAGACGTCTGCCTTGTGTGCAGGAGGTCAGGGGTTCGAGTCCCACCCGAGAATGCCATGAAGTTTTTCATAGTGTCTCCGGAAAGCACCGAGTATACAGTGTTGATAATTACGTTGGGTAAGGGCAAAACAAACATTCAGTCTCCCCAACGCAAGCTAAATCAATTACCACAGAATAATGTTGATAAACTGCCTTGTAGAAATTTCAGCCACATAGATGCAGTAATACTTCAGAAAAACCTGAAAAATCCATGCATGGTTTTTGTGTTGAATAAATGGTAAAAAAATACAACTTTTTTTTCCCACAAAGATACCATTTCACAAAAGAAAAAAATCATGTGGTGTTTGTTACCATTGCTATCAACACTTTTAGTCGGGTTTTTCTTGTCAACTTGTGAAGTAAAATTGTTGGTAACTGCAAATGTTGTAATGGGTTTTTAAAGACAAATAGCATTGTGTTTGTTTGTGTTACTAGGCCGTGGTCGTCACTGACGGTGAACGAATTCTCGGACTCGGAGACCTTGGGTCTTACGGTATGGGCATTCCGGTTGGAAAGCTTGCACTCTACACGGCTATTGCAGGCGTACAACCCTCGCAGTGTCTGCCTATAATGCTGGATGTTGGAACTAACAACCAGGTAATAGACCTTTTGCATGGGCAGCCATGACAGAGGGCAGTAAGCACTTTATGGATCTATTGTCACATTTAAATATGAAAACTTGCCCCCTGTCATGGCCGCCGGTGCAAAGGCTCTATAAAAAGAGCTGTCCCTGGTTCGAATCCATGGGTTTTCTCAAATACAAGTGTGTTGGGGTTTTTCTCTTACCTCTAAAACTGAAAATGCCCATTGGATGTTTTTGGAAGCTAGGGTGCTCTCAGAAAGCAAATTTTTGTAATTGTTGTCACGTCGATTGTGGCTATGGACGTGAGAGACAACTTGACGCATGTGCAAAGCCTCAACGACGAACGTCATCATGTCGCTGTCCACATAGTTGACATCACAATCTAAAACTCCCTAATGTTGAGTTCACTCGCCAGCCAGGCCGACCCTGGCAAATCTGGGCCTCAAGCCAAGCCCCAATGTGTACCCTGCATAATAGAAGCTTTCAATCATCCTCCTCCTAGCCCAGTGACACAATGTAAACAACAGCTGTTTGCAACCAATGGCCTGACGGAGAAATAGTCCCAGGGTACAGCACTTCCGGAGTCTCCCCTTTGAGTCTCTGTGTGATTTTATGTGCAGTGCGTGTCGGAGTGATTTTGACAGAAATAATGTATTTTTATCGTTGACAGTCCTTGCTAGATGACCCATTGTACATCGGTCTTCGTGAAAAGCGCGACCGTTCAACCGCTTACGATGAACTTATTGACGAGTTTATGGATGCTGTAGTAGCCAGGTAAAACCATTTTTGAGGCACGTGAGTGCTTCTCAATTTTAGAGTTTTATGCTTTTTTTAAGGATGGAATTTTTTGTTATAAATACTGAAGATGGCTGAATATTTTGGAAAATAAGGCTATATTTTCGTTACATAAATGTTTGCAGTCTTTTATATACATATTTGCATATATTTGCATAATGAAAGTAGTTAAATAATAATGGTGGATTCTTGTGTAGTGCACATGCCTACAGGGTACTCCTGGCGCTGTTGCCATTGTCACTGCCATCAGGGAATCACCAGAACCATTTCGCTTCGACTAGGTGGCTGCCTGGCCAAGGCGCACAACCCTATCAGTGCTTAGATTGTGGCATTCCCCAACAGCTCCCCAACTATTGCTCAGGCAATTAAGATTAGGTGGTTTGCTTACGGACAAACATTTTGGCACCAGCAAGGTTTTAACCCACAAACTCTCAATCATAATGACATCTGTGTACCTACTAAATGATACATGATTAATAAAACAAACTATTTTATTTGCAGATATGGACAGACCTGCTTGATACAGTTCGAAGACTTTGGCAATAAGAACGCATTTCATCTGCTCAGTAAATACCGTCATCGCTACTGCACGTTTAACGACGACATCCAAGGCACGGCGTCCGTCGCGGTGGCGGGCATTTTAGCTAGTCTTAGAATCACAGGCAAACTACTCCAAGAAAACGTCTTTCTTTTCCAAGGAGCTGGGGAGGTATAATGATTTTCATGTTGCTGGTTTTAAAACTAGATATGGTCGGAGGCAATTACTGTCTTTGTTAACATGTCTAAAGCCTGGTTTCCATATCATCACAACAAACGCAGAGAGTACCGCAAACTAAACGATTTCTCTCTTGTTGCAAAATAATTTTCCTTGAATTTTATATCATTGGAAAGCCCTGTTATTCCTCTTTACGATGATGTGTCATTTGTTATGATTAAGCAATTGGGGGATGTGCAGCACAGCTGAATACGGGGGCGGGTGTAAAGTGAAATGTCACAAAATGCATTGCTATTGTCAAAACGTGCATTGACACATTCCCATCCTCCAAGCAAAAGGGGAATGCACTGCATGACAATAGCAGTGAATTTTTTAACATTTCACTTTCCACCCACCCCTGTATTCCGCTATACTGCACATCCCCCAATTGATTAATCATAACAAATGACACATCACTGTAAAGAGGAATAACAGGGCTTTCCAATGATACCAAATTCAAGGGAAATGATTTAGTAACGAGAGAAATCGTCAGTCAAACTTGACTTTCCGAACTTTTTTTTAGGAGTTTAGTTAAGTTTTAAAACGAACATCTCCTTTAACTTCCTGTTTTTACGCTTTTTGCCAGGCTTCTCTAGGTATTGCCAACCTACTTGTAGCAGCCATGCAGGCTGAGGGCGTCGGCCTAGACGAGGCCAGAAAACGCATCTGGCTTCTTGATTCCAAAGGTTTAATCTGCAAGGTAAGAGCAAATAATGTCTTCAGTTTGTTTGGTCTTTGTTCTTGCTTGTTTTTGAGGTAACACTAAGAAGTATTTTGAGAGGAGTGCCACTTGTAACAGGCCTAACATTACAAAAATATGGTCAGGTCACTCTGACCTTGATTTTGTCTGAATTTTAAAGGGCATTTAGGCCAACTGGAGGGGCACCACGGCCAACTTTGGGCTGGGCTGGGCTGGGGCTGGGGGTAGAAGGGGGGCTGGGTGTGGAGGGGGGCTGGGGGTGAACGGGCGGTGCTGGGTATACCCTCTTTTCTCCACCCCCTGCTCCCCCACAACCCCAAATTTTCGTTCCAATTTGCTGGGTTGCCATTTTTTTTTTGGAGTTAGAGCATCTTGTAATGCATTTTGTTGTTATTACAGGATCGTCAAGCTGGTGGAATTAACAGCCACAAGGCACCATTTGCCCACCCACACGAACCCATGACAAACTTGTCAGAGATAGTCAAGGCTATAAAACCAAGTGCTTTGATTGGTGAGTAGAAAATCCTGCTGATTTAAGACAGTATTTAAGATTAAAATCTTGTGTAAACCACTGCAAGAGTTGAACATGTTGAACTTTTTCGATTTGATGCCGATCGTCACAGCCAAGTTCTATGGAAGAAAATAAGATTCGTGCATGGCGCGCACGTAGCATGCGCATCACTTTTTCTTCAGCCAATCAGTGTGCGGAAAAATCACGCCATCGTGCGTGACATGAGCATGGTTGCGATTAGGGATGGGAATTTACAGTTAATTCAGAACTTCACCTCGTTTTCCATCGCAATTTAAATTTTATTTTGTAGGCGCGGCCGCAGTGGCTGGAGTCTTTACCAAGGAGATCTTGAGTGACATGGCGACATTCAACGATCGACCAATCATCTTCGCTCTGAGTAATCCAACCAGCAAAGCCGAATGCACCGCGGAGCAAGCCTACACATACACCAATGTAGGACATTTCCATTTTCTTTTGTGTTCCCGTTTTTGTTTCTTTTTCATTTAGCCTTAAAAAAGAAGGTAACACTATTTCCTGGGATCGATTTCACAAAAGTTGAGATGCATTCAATGCGTCCTAATTCCCATACCAACGTCCCAAGATAAGAAGAGTGACCCTTCCTAAGACGCGTCTTAGCGCTTTGTGAAATCAGCCCCTGGTCATGTTTTTGAATCAAGTAACAGGTCTCGCCAGTTAGTACAAATTCTTAACTAGCCACTGAGACCTGGGATAAATTTCACAAAAGTTGAGGCAAGTTCAATGCGTCCTAATTCATATACCAACGTCCCAAGATAAGAAGAATTGAGAAAACATACATGCTTTAAAGACAGATTACATGATTTGAAATTTTTAAAAAAATGAAAACAGCATTACATAATGTTGATAAATGTTGATAAATGCCACATAGACTTCAGAAAACCTGAAAAATCCATGCATGATTTTTGTGTTGATTGAATTGTAAATAAAAAAAAAAGTAATTTCAATTGGCAATTTCTCCCACAAAGGTACCATTTTACACGGAAAAAAATCATGTGGTGTTTGTTACCATTGCTATCAACACTTTTAGTCAGGTTTTTCTTGTCAACTCGTGAAGTAAAATTTACCTACTGATTTCCCCCAGGGTAAATGCGTCTTTGCCAGTGGAAGTCCGTTCCCCTCCCATAAACTCCCAGATGGGCGTGTCCTACATCCAGGCCAAGGCAATAATTCCTATATCTTCCCGGGCGTGGCTTTGGGCGTCATCCTGTTCGGTGTGCGACACGTTACTGACGAAATGTTTCTGGAAGCTGCAAAGGTAATTGTCATAAGTTATGTTAAAGAAGCGTGTTCAGATTTTTCCAGAAAATAGATTTTCCCCCAAGCTAAGAATCATATAAAATACCTCCCCAAAATACTATCCATGGGAAGAAAACAGGAAATTTGCAATCTCCAATTTGGATGTGGAAGCAAAACGGTTGGTGTAATCACTGCACTGCTGTATGGAATGGATAAATTAGTTTACAATATCCTCGAAGATATACGGATTGAGAGTGCGAAATGAGGAAAATATGACGAATATGGTATTATTCGTCATGGGAAAAATTGAGGTTCAAAAATGTGATCTGAACACACTCCTTTAACTGCTCAAACTACATGTAAAACTCATTGAGATTACTCACCCATCATGCCAATCCTGGGAAATATGGGCCACTAGCCAAGCCCCATTCATTTGTGTAGCCTGCATAATAGAAGCTATCGATCATCCTACTTCTGGCCAAGTGACCTAATCAAACTCACCTGTTGGAGCTTGTAGTCACCTTTAATGTTGAGTTCACTCACCAGTTAGGCTGACCCTGGGAAATCTTGGCCTCTAGCCAAGCCCCATCCATTTGTGTACCCTGCATATTAAATAGAAGCTATCAATCATCCTACTTCTGGCCCAGTGACACAATGTAAACAACAGCTGTTTTGCAACCAATGGCCTGACAGAAAAATTAAACAAATTAAACATGGCGATCTATTGTTCCCTATTTTCCCCCCAGTGTTTAGCCAACCTCGTAACTGATGACCATCTCAACGAAGGGCGCGTCTATCCGCCGCTTAAACAGATACGCGAGGTCTCCTTGAAGCTCGCCGTTCGCACTGCCGAATACGCGTACGCAACCAACGTAGCTTCGCGCTACCCACGACCGGACGATCTTGAGAGTTTCGTCAGTAACCGTATGTATGACTTCACGTATGATTCTTTTGAGCCGCAGTTTTACGATTGGCCAAATAGAAAGTAGACATTTCGGTACGGGCTGGATTCGCACTGAGCTTTTTCACGCATTTACGCACGGAAACGTGTGTCTGTCTTGCAGATACAATTGTCTAATCATATACAAAATCTTTCAAGCGGAATGCATACCCTCAAAAAAAATCTGCGTACATCCCACAATATCCCTAACTTATTGTGAGTAGCGTGCATTTACCTCCGCACGCAAAGAAAATACTTCTGAAGTACTTCTGACATTTTGAAATTTATTTCAAATTTGCAATTCCGTGGAGTTGCAAAAACGCACTTGCATCCATAAGCTACAATAATTGATCTCTTTATTTTCGTGTTGTGGGTATTGGTTTTAAAATATGGTGATAAAGTGAAATTTTTCTTTTTAATGAAATTGTATATAATAGTATGTCAATTGCGAACGAAACCACCCACAAACTGAGCATATTAAATCCAATGTCCGCTGCTAAGTTTGTGCAATATATCTGAAGTTTGGTGCCGTATTTAAATTTATTTATTTATTTTTTTTTTTATGTTTTAGTCAAAACATTTCAGGCAATTTTATTTACTTATTTTTAACTGTTTTGGTTTTGGGCAGAAAATTTAAAGGAGCGCGTCCAGATCATATTGTTGACACACCCATTTTCCCCCACGGGTATTGAGATTTTGATACCATTTGTCATATTTTTCTCATTCCTATTCTGAAATTTTGCACCCTCAATCCGTATATTTCCAGGGATATTGTCAAAAATCCACCGAAGTTTAAAAAAACTAATTTATCTGGTTACATAAACAGGGATGCCAGTCTTCCGGCTATTGCCGGAATTCCGTTTTGTTCTTATTTTGGAAAAAGAAATCCGGCAAAGCCTTTTTTCCAAGCCGGAAAAATAAACGGCCGGAAATAATATTTTCAACTCTTTAAGTCCAAAAAAACTTGGATAATTGTCTCACTTACTGATCAACGATGTCTGGATATGGCCTATGTCATACATGTACTGCCTATGTACATGATTGGCACACATGCAGTATGTCTGTATCCCGGCCATAATCATTCACGGCTAAAGTACCACGAAACTATAGAGGGTGCTGTATCCATACAGCAGTGGTGCCGGTGACATTGCACACTGTCAATGTACATGTACATACTGTACATGTGCTGGCAAGGCTGTGTGCACACGTACGTACGTACGTACATATAGGTGTGAACTCACTGACAATCGCGGATGTCCCTTTTTTGTTTGGACATAGTCTATTTTTCCTTACTCTCGTTGGTTTTGTACAGGAGTGAATCGCGGACGTTCGCTTGCCAATCGCGGACGATATTGTTCTCTTTGTTAGACCTCCCTAAAACGTCCACGATTGTTTGAGAGAACAAGCGCGTACGTACATACGTACGTACATATGATACACGCATAGTGTATTTTTTTTTCCGGCCCTAAAGGTTGAGCCACTGGCATCCCTGCATAAAGCAGTGCAGTGATTACACCGACTTTTCTGCTTCCACATCCAAATTGGGGATTGCAAATTTTCTGTTTTCTTTCCATGGATAGTATTTTGGGGAGGTATTTTAAATGATCGTTTGGTTAGAACGAAATCCAGTTTTTGGAAAAATCTAGTCATGCTCCTTTAATCAAGCCTTTTCAGGCCATTTTATTTAGTTTTGTTAACTCAGTTTTGTCAGGATTTGGACAACAAAATTATGTAAGATTTTAAGTTGACCAAACACTGGTCTTTTGAGTCTATTTTTGGTAACGAAGATTAAATACTTGTGCACTTCGCTGCTTTTCAAATTAGAATATTTATCTACTAAGGCATTTTACTTCAAAAAGTAGTAAATTATAAGGGTGCTACTGTGGTATTGGCGTGTGCTTTTTTACTAAAACTTGGACATTTTAAGTTGTTTTTATTTATTTCAAGTAAAGCTTGTGAATTGGTTCACAAAATAGTATTTAGTACATGTAGCATTTCATATTTCACATGCAGGATAGATATGTGAGCTACATGTAAGACTACACCATTGTTGTTATACATGTACTTTCAATATGCAAATCAATGCAAATTAATGCAAATGTATGCAAACTTGTAACTAAAATAATGCAAACATATGCAAAGAAATATTAGCCAAATATATTACTCGTGTGTGTGCTTATATCTGAAATTTGTATCCGCGGTACAATTTTTAACTTTAGTATTAAAACTACCTTTTTTTCTGGCAACTATAAGTGACCCTTGACCCTTCACTGGTTCACTTGAGTAAAATGCCTAATTAATATGCAGAATGTGTTGGGTACCAGGAATGCTCAACCGATTTGTTCTTCAAACCTCCATGAATGAAACAACATAACTCTCCTAAAGATAGTTTCTTTTCAAAAGCCTGACTGAATTTTCCAAATCAATTGGTATTTATTACAAAAACAATTAAGAAATTTTGACCTTAAATTTCTAATTACATTCCCAAAAAAATGCACAAAATGATCGCCACCAATAAGGGTATATATTTTATGAAGATAAAATTAACTTTAAAAATTAGTTTAAGAGATGTATTTATGATTATTAAAATTTTGATTACTGTAACGTATAATATACAGTGTCTCACTTTGTTGAATTAAACAGGGTGTCCAAAAAATGTCCAGGCCAAACGAAGTAACCTCGGAATCTAGGTTTCCCTGGATCCTGGAATCTTCTTTCATGAAAAGTAGTCTTTATTGCATCAAAATCAGTCGAGACAATCAGGAATTGTGTCATTGTTTGTGCAGCATAAGTGTCGCCCTAGTCTACGAACCAGATCAGATTATTTGACAAGAACTGGCCGCCCATTTTAGAAGAAGTCGACAGCCAGTCACTGGCCTTACTCCATTTCAGCCCGATTTTGATGAATTAGACTATTTTTCGTTTATTAAGATTTCCCTATCAGGTCCAGGGAAACCTAGATTCTGAGGATGCCTGGTTTGGACTCGGCATTTTTTGGGGCACACCCTGCACTAATTGATAATTAAAATTTCTGTAATGCAAGTAAACATATATTGGTTATAATTGATTAAACTCAGGGAAATGGATATATTTTGTCAAAAATGTCGCCTTCATTTCGAATTCTGAGTGACAAGTACATACAAAAAAACTGTTTGTCATAAATATGTATGTGGACAAATGTCCATGAGTTGGGGAATCTGGATGCAGTGAAAAGCAACTTGGCTCCACCGGGATTCGAACCGCAGACTTTCTGCTCAACGTGCAGACGCCTACCAATTGAGCTATGAAGCCAACTGGTGGTCTCAAAACACGGCAAGCCGGATTAGGGTTTGGGACATATCTTAAATGATCTCTGGGATGGCCAATCCCAATCAGTGAGGAACAACTGCACTACCGTGATTCGAGACCACCAGTTGGCTTCATAGCTCAATTGGTAGGGTGTCTGCACGCGTAAAGCAGAAGGTCTGCTGTTCGAATCCCGGTGGAGCCAAGTTGCTTTTCACTGCATCCAGATTTCCCAAACTCATAGACATTATTTTGTCCACATTTGTATCGAATGTATTCACCCCGTCAGTCCCTGGGTCATAATCCCTAACAATAATCACTTATTCATAAATACATAAATGTTAAAATACTTGCAACAAATTCTGAAGGCGGCTACTGAATGAATATTCATATTACGTTTGTCCTTTTTTTTTGGTGTATCCGACACCCTTTTGCCTTATTACCAAAACAGTCAAATTCCCTCATTCCCGAAATTGTATTGGAAACGAACATGAGAAAACAAAAATGAGCAAAAATGATATTGAAGGACTAGGATAAGTCTACAGTCTCCAAGATGGGAATGAGTCATCATGATGTCAGTGTGGAAAGCGGTCTGTTAAAGGCGTATTATGCCCTGATATTTCGAGAATATTTTTAATTTATTTGTTAAATTTCTAAGTCGGCTTTAAAATTGGCATAAAAATGAACAAGCATGTATGCGTCTTATGCGCAATTCGTGCCGCAAATACAATCGACCAAAAATCGCTCTTGCACCAGAGGTTTAAAGATTTTGTACACGTGTGTTGATGGCATGGCATTCTGTAGTTTTACCTGCTAGTGCAGCGCTCTACGTAAACAAGTGTCGCATGGGACAAGGTTTACAGAATAAGAGACAAAAGCTGATGGTATTTTTCGAGAGTCGAGTGAGATTTGTCATGAAACAACATTTTTCGAAAAATTTAACAAAACCCTTACGCTAAGCAAAGAGACCCTCGTGAGCATTGCAAAATATAAAAATGCAACAAATTATCTAAACATCCGTCTTTCGAGTATATTTTAAGTTTTATCTGAGATTGCGACCTTTGCAGATCAAATTTCCTCATTTTGCCACATCGCACGCTCACGGTCAGTGCAAGAAAAAGCCTATTAACGTTTGTGAGATTCACTGCAAATGAATATCAGTTCTAGAAATGTATAATGTGGGCACAACCTTCATTAACATATTGTGTACGACTGTTGCATGTCCATAATTTGCATAAACAGGTGGGTTTATTTCAAAGCCAAAATGTTTCACGAAATTTAACAGGGTTTAGTTCAAGATGGGTTTGTGTGTAAAAAGAAAAGAAAAAATACAATTTTTACGGCAAACAAACCGATTTTAAAGGCCAGTATTTACCCCGCTGAAGATTTACTTCTAGAGTAATTACCTCCCCCTGGAGATTCAACGGCAGCCACGTACGAGGGCGAGGCCGACGAGCGTATATAAGACGGCAACATCCTGATGCGTTCCTCCATACAGTCGTTCCTCTATCATTAACTTAGAGGATTTAGACTACAGGACGTGTCATCTCGACTTGAAGATAATATCTTCATCATTTTGCTCGGAGATTTTCAAGGAAGCGAATACCTAAAAAGTCAAAATGGTAAGAACAATATTTTCTTGACTTGTCATAGATTGTGTAGGTGCTGTTTATGAGGTGGTATTATTTTGTTCAATTTTAGGACATTGCCCCGCCCTGTGATTTTTGGGTGCAGTCTTTGTTTTTCATGTACTCTTTTCACGTAAAATGCTTAATTATAGGTAAAGACTACCAAAATATACTTTTTTATCAAATGCACGCCGCGGCTAAAAATCGTGATTTAGTTAAATTGCACACACGAGGCGTGGACATTTGCTTGTAGGAGATAATGTTTTTTTTAATGAGTTAAAAATATTTCTGGACACAGATTTTCACATTTTGACATAAATTAGGCAAACACGAAAATCACAATGTCTGAATATAAAAGATCACCTGATGTTTCCCCGAAACGTGTTTTAACTTCTACAATTTTCTTTCGATTTATTTCCCATAATATAATGTATTCTCTTACAAATCAGATGTTTTATCTTTACATTTGTATCCTTATTTCTACTTAACTGCCATCTTTCTAATTCTTGTTATTAACACACGTGCAATTTGTACACCCATGCATGGTTGCACACTGTATTTTATGGTTAAGATTTTTATTGAAACCAGATGATTGGTAGCTCCATAGAAAAACGGGCATGTATCCAAAGGTGACGTCATTAGTACTGGTATTTCGCAAAAGATAAAGGTCCGTAGTTTCAACAAAAAAGCGAGACTATTTGTGATTTGTCACGACGAAATGAGCGTAAAGTCGCACCGTCCGCTATTTCCTATAACGAAAATTCAAAGTCAAAAATGGAAGGGGATGTCAGTTTTAGGGTTTTGTATTATTTGGAGAGAGTAACTCATTCAATTTGATTTCAAATTTTTAGCGTCATCCAACAATTAAAAACATTTTCAGACCAATTTTGACGATAGCTTTCTCCGTAACTCGTAAGAAATTTTGTTTTAAGATTTGTTTAAACACTACCACTTCTCCAAGCTGTGTTGCTCGCGTTGGGGGAATAGTTTTACCTTCTGTGTTATACACCATTGGAAAGCTCTTTTTTTCTGCTAAATTCAAAAATATCAAAATCAATATTTTGAAAATACCTACTTTGAGCTCATTTCGTCGTGACAGGCTACATTTGAGCATGCACTGCGATATTTCTGTTGCGCCTCAAAAACAGCGAATTGTGGCTCTGGCGCGCGGCGATGATGCAATTTATGTGCGCAACATCAAACAGTCGTCACTGTACTGCATGACTCATCTCTCATCATTCATGCGATGGTGATGAACGCTGAACGTGGCAGATTGACCAAAACTTAACATTTTAAAGGTAGATTGGGCATCGTAAGACACTACGTGTGCGGCGAGGAATTTCAAAATGTAGTAAAAGTGTCGAGCCAAAAACAACATGTTGGACCTTTCAACAAAATTTCCACGACTGTTTTATGCTGGATTGACTTGGATTGATTTTGCCATCATTTCCAAAAATACACTCGAACTTCGATAATAAGAGCACTGTTAATACAACATTCTGCTTATAACAAGGAATATTTCAGGTCGTTTTTTATTGTTTTCATTTCTGATAAGATTCCTAAAACTAAAAACACTGATATCTGCAGAGATTTTTTCTTCATTGATTTTGGGAAAAACATGGAAACGATGTGGTTCATTTTCAAGGATCAAGACTAGTTCTATTTACAGAAAATATTCCAATATTAAATTTTTCATTATAATTTATTTCATCAGCATGTTTATAATTTTAAAGCGTCAACTTGACCTACAAGCGTTAACCTACAACATTATTTCAAAATAAAATGGGATTATATGGTCTCCGCGAGTGTATTGAATCAACAGGGTCGGTTGCAGCTAACAGCGAGGAGTAATTCGCATGTGCTGGAGGCGAATGAATAAGTTAAAATTATGACTCATGCTCGAGATGGCGCGCATTGGGGATAAATCGGCCGGCCAGCGGCGAGACCCACTCATGCTTACTAATTATGACATTACGAATTTGCATTTTTCTCAGACGCAGACAATTTTTAGAACGCAGTGAACGCGGCAGGTGCGAGGTATACAATAGGGACCATTAGAAATTATACGCGTACGGGAAACATATGCGGCTCGGAAAAATCGGGTGGTTGTATCACGATTTTGCGTGGGTATTCATCTGAAACAACACAAGTAATGAGAATTTCACATCAATGTGCTCATGTACACATGCGCTAATTTCTTGAATAAACACGCAAAATTGTGATACAACCACCCGATTTTCCCGAGCCGCATACGTTTCCCGTACGCGTATTATTTATAATGGTCCCTAATATGTTTACCGTGTGAGAGAATGAAATAATGCAACCAGGCTGTTGATCAGAAGGCAATAGCATGTACCACGTTGCAACAATAGCATAGTATGTAACAGTGTAGTACTCGAGTCCAGGACTCGGACTCGAGTCCGACTTGAGTCACAATTTTCGTGACTCGGACTCGACTTGAGTCACATTGGAAAATGACTCGGACTCGACCATGATGACTCGGACTCGAACATGGTGACTCGTGACTCACGAGACACATATTTCAAAAAAGAAAAAAGATATATATTTGCCCGCTTAATGCAGGATTCGTGAGAGAAAAAAACAGTCCGTTGCGTAAATAATTAAATATGCACGGTGACCCACCAGGCCGGCAAGGAGCGCATGATTACGCCATCATTTCACATATTGTGTAAACGAAATGTAGCAGATTCAGTTTCATTAATTTGGCGAACAAGTGACTCGTGACTCGGACTTGGACTCGATGAAAGTGACTCGGGCTCGGACTCGAGGCTAATGACTCGAGACTCGGACTCGAGGCTAGTGACTTGAGACTCGGACTGGTATGTAACTTTCTAAACTGCACCTCCGTTTGAAAGTAAATAATTTGCTTTACCTTTTAAGGGTACAAGACAACAACAAACCGTGACGTCATTATGTTTCTGGTCTATTGAAAAGTGTCTTTCATAGACTTGTTCAGTCCACCACTTGCAGGAATTAAATTAAACTAAACACAGAGTATTAAATGTCGCTCAACGCGTTTTACAATTCTGTTAGGGGCTACCACAATCAGAAACATGTCTGTGACGTAATTCTGATTCAACCAATGCGCGTCTTCGGTTGCCGACAACCAAAGCCGACCATTGGTTAAATCCGCAGTGACGTCACTTGTGCAAACACAACCAGCCTTGCGCTAACGATATTGAGGCATAATGTAGCTGTAGATGTATTTAAATCAAGTAACAGGTCTCGCCAGCTAGTACAAATTATCAACTAGCCACTGAGACCTGGGATCGATTTAATTCCCATAGTAAAGTCCCAAGATAAAAAGAATGACCCTTCCTAAGATGCGTCTTAGCGCTTTGTGAAATCGGCCCCTGGACTGAGAGTACAATGAACTACTTAAACAAGTCAAACCATGTCATTTCGTAACTTGTTTTTCGGTTTATTTTCACTTCACAGCGTGAATGTATCTCAATCCACGTGGGCCAGGCCGGAGTCCAGATGGGCAATGCCTGCTGGGAGCTGTACTGCTTGGAGCACGGCATCCAGCCTGATGGTCAGATGCCCAGTGACAAGACGGTTGGGGGTGGGGATGACTCCTTCAACACGTTTTTCAGCGAAACCAGCGCCGGCAAGCACGTCCCTCGAGCAGTGCTCATGGACTTGGAGCCTACTGTTGTGGGTACGTCTAGAAACAAACGAACAATGCCAAATTTGAACTTCAAAGAATGTCTGCAACACAAAGTTTGAAACGAACCACATCCAAATTTTACTCTTTCCAGAAAAGTGGTGCCATAATGGAGAATCGTATGAGATTATGGTTTCGAGACCACCTGTAGTCCTTGATCAAATCACTTAACCACACTTGCTCCACCCTTCGGACGGGATGTAATACATTTACAACATCGCAGAACATTTATTGGCACGATCGGGAAACAAACGCATTTCTTTCCCCTTCCCCTTCAATGATGTATCAATAATGATCTTGTTGTTGTAAGGATTGGTCCGAAATTTCGGCACCTTTTTTTTCCTGGTGAGCACTTATAGATAACATTCCATAACGATTACGAAACATATCAGTGCTTCGCAGTATATATATTATTTTCTACATTCTGGGGATGTTTGATTTTCACAGATGAGGTTCGCAGAGGCCCCTACCGCCAGCTCTTCCATCCTGAGCAGCTGATCACGGGCAAGGAGGACGCCGCCAACAACTACGCCAGGGGTCACTACACCGTGGGCAAGACAGTCATTGATTTGGTTTTGGACAGAGTCAGGAAGCTTGTAAGTATCTCTCCTTAGATTGATTCTTCATTATTAATTCGTAAAAGTATATCGTAGACTTAAACTTGACATAAACATGGTAACATTTTCTTGCAGGCCGACCAATGTACAGGTCTTCAAGGCTTCCTCATCTTCCACAGCTTCGGTGGAGGCACTGGCTCCGGCTTCGCATCCCTGTTGATGGAGCGTCTCTCCGTCGACTACGGCAAGAAATCCAAGCTGGAGTTCGCTATCTACCCAGCTCCTCAGATCTCCACGGCCGTCGTGGAGCCTTACAATTCCGTCTTGACCACCCACACCACTCTGGAGCACTCTGACTGTGCCTTCATGGTCGACAACGAAGCCATCTACGACATCTGTCGTCGCAACCTCGACATCGAGCGTCCGACCTACACCAACTTGAATCGTCTCATTGGTCAGATTGTGTCTTCCATCACTGCCTCTCTTCGCTTTGATGGCGCCCTTAATGTCGACTTGACCGAGTTCCAGACCAACTTGGTGCCCTACCCTCGTATCCACTTCCCTCTGGTGACCTATGCTCCTGTCATCTCTGCCGAGAAGGCCTACCATGAGCAGTTGAGTGTTTCCGAAATCACCAACGCCTGCTTCGAGCCAGATAACCAGATGGTAAAGTGCGATCCCCGTCATGGCAAGTACATGGCCTGTTGCATGCTGTACCGCGGCGATGTCGTCCCAAAAGATGTGAATTCTGCCATCGCACACATCAAGACCAAGCGCAACATCCAGTTCGTGGACTGGTGTCCAACTGGCTTCAAGGTGGGCATCAACTACCAGCCGCCTACCGTCGTGCCTGGTGGTGATCTGGCCAAGGTACAGCGTGCCGTCTGCATGCTGAGCAACACCACGGCCATCGCCGAAGCCTGGGGTCGTCTGGATCACAAGTTCGATCTGATGTACGCCAAGCGCGCCTTCGTCCACTGGTACGTGGGAGAGGGTATGGAGGAGGGTGAGTTCTCCGAGGCTCGTGAGGATCTGGCAGCCCTGGAGAAGGATTACGAAGAGGTTGGTGTCGACTCCTCGGCCCAGGCAGAAGAGGAAGACGCGGGAGGCGAGTTCTAGTTGATGAAGCAAGACAGAAGCATTGCGATCAAGCAAATCGTTTCTAGACATTTGTTACTGTGTTCCTTCATTCCGTGTGCCTCGCCTCGATGTGCACCAAGCGCTCAATCTTGCCCAACAATTTAGGACTGTACATGTATGTAGCTTTGCCGATATGAAGACCTAAGTTAAGCAGAGCTGCCAACCCTCCTGGATTTTGCATCAGATTCTTAGGAAAATGACTAATTTTGTGAGTCCTGACATGGATAAAAACCCTCCTGAATTGTCAATTAACAATCTTGGGGATTTTTAGATGTGTTTTGGATCACGGAATGAACCTGTTTTTCCAGATGTCTTCTCCAAAATCCGGCAGGGTTGGCAACTCTGCTTTAGATTAAGGCACGTTGCGGACGTAAATACACAAGCACAACTTTTAAAACCAATTTGTGCCGGCAGCTGTTTAATTCGGCAAAAGCTTTCTGGCCCGACAGGAGTGTGTCTGCCAAGCTCTTATACAATCTAGTTCAGGTGAAACAGCACTGACATCACAGCTGCCAACCCTTCCTGATTTTGGAACATGTTTCCTGGGGAAAAAATTGCTGATTTTGTAACTCCTGACAAATTAAAACCCTCCTGGGTTCTCAGTTAACAACCTCAGAGATTTTAAGATGCATCTAAAGTCGGGAGCTCAACCTATTTCCCAGGTGTCCTCGCCAAAATCAGGAAGGGTTTGCAGCTCTGCACTGTTAGAAACACAATACCAATACACTTAAAGTTTGACACTGCTAAAATGCAACGTCTGAAACGGGCCTAATATTAAAACATGAAGGGTTCTGTTGGGGGAAGTAAATGTTAAATGTGTCAAAATGGCATTGTACAGGGTCCAGTGGAATACGTTGTCGATAATAATTATTAAGCTTAAATTTTTTATTCCAACTTTACATTTTTTCCTGAATCTCTAAAACGACTTCAAGTCGTTGACTTTTCCCGTGATGAACGATGGGTGCTTGTTTCATTTCATAGTAGATATATTCATAATTATTTTCGCATGAATCTCGCACAGAAATACATACATGCCCGTAGGCTAGGCTTGGGGGCGGGTCGGTCAAGATCCGCTCATCACAGTTTTTGGCGGTACTTCGTGACGTCATTGCTTCTTTCCATGACGTCATCAATTTGGCAAAGGGAAATTGGTAAAGTTCCCACGTTGTGCAAGATGACTTTATTTTAAAGGACCAAGTTTATGGTTTAATTATTTACTTTTTATTTAACAGTCTTCCGAAAAGAACAAATTGGAAAAAGCACAATTCGGGCAGTACATCGGGCAGTATTAATAGTGAATTAATGTTTCAATTTAATAAGGGTTTTAAGGCTTGCAAAGATTTCACAAAACATTGCAATGAAAAGCATAGTAGGCTACCCTTGGATTATGTAACGCTCTTAAAGGCACAGGCTCATCAGCAATGCGCGCACGCCAAATTCGTGCCACGAAATACGCAGCTCCATGCCTTTGCTATGGAGCTGCGTATTTCGTGGCACGAATTTGGCGCGCGCGCATTGCTGACGAGTCTGTGCTTTTAAAGTAGTATCGACGTTAAAAATCGATTCAAAATAGATACAAATGTTAATCTTGCAAAAAAATGTCTAGTAGAAAATGTACCAGTACGATTTTTTTTATGCAAATATTTTAAAGGTCCAAATACAGCTGTGTATTATTGTACCATATTAATTGACAACCCAATTTTGTGTATCATATTTTATAGCACAATTTAATTTGAGTGTGTATGCTTAATGAGTGGTTGAACAACGCGATCAATGTACTGAACTACTGAATAAAGCAAACAGAAAAGAGATGTGCTTACATGTATTTAAATTTTTAGATAGTATACTCGTGTGTTTTAAAAATCGAAGGCCTCCAAACCATCCCTTCATTTTGCCTGTTTAATATTTTGTGCACGCCATACGTAAAATTGCTGGTGTAACTTTTAACCAATCAGAGTTCATTTACCTAATTTCCCAGCATGCAACGCCAAAAGTGTTTAGCTCCACCAACGTGTAGATGGTGCAAATGTTCTTTTCACATTTTTCACGATATAACTAAAGTAAATGCATTTTCTTTTTATTTATCTGAATATCTATTAAATCTTCCAAATTCTTACTGGTTATACATAAAGAAGTTTTTTCTGTGAAGCGAAATGGTTTTTATCGCCAACTACGCGTAATAAAGTTCAGGCATCATTTCGCAAATATCGTCTGCGTCGGAAAGACGTCTGTTGCAGAAATGTCGAGTCCTTGGAAGCAAGTTTCTGGTCGCAGGATGCCTCCATTACCCGGAAATACCTCCCCGTCAGTCTTTGGCCGTAGGGGCGCTTCGGGGGAATGTGCGGACATTGGTAAATTATGATAAAAGGGACAATTTCACTTGTTTCTGTTCGGCTGCGTTCATGAGTCAACAAGTCAAAAGCCTAACCACGTTAAAGTTAAACAGCGCCCTCAATGTAAGTTGAGTTCCCTGCTATGCTGTTGGCTGTGGATATTATAAATCAAAAATAGGCCTAATTCATGTTTATTTTCATGTTGATGTTTTGGTAGGCTAGGCCTATAAGCTAGTAATTATGTAGGCCTAGGCCTAACTGTTGATTTGGGAAGAATTTTTTCCCCAGAAATTAGAATGTCTTGACTTTGAAAACTGGTAGGGAAATCAATAGACCGATCCAGTAAGCTCCGCCCATTTAGAAATTGCCTAGCAACATGCCACACATGTGAAGCACGTGT
The DNA here is from genome assembly GCA_037783545.1 of Henricia sp. BOLD:AAB3569. Lineage (NCBI taxonomy): Eukaryota > Metazoa > Echinodermata > Asteroidea > Spinulosida > Echinasteridae > Henricia > Henricia sp. BOLD:AAB3569. The sequence goes on along the minus strand of JBBELK010000705.1, from coordinate 44,554 downwards.
GCAGTAGAGTCGCGTGGCCACGCCGTGCGTCAGCGTCTGCTTAAATTAGTTATTAAGAAATAGTAAAATCCCCACCCGGGGCAGAACACGTGCACATTAAATTTTGGGTATTTTTTTCGTATACATTGAACAAAGATTTTAAGGAAATTACCTCCTGGAATCAACACATAATGTAATTTTAAGATATACTTCCCACTTGTACTTTTGTCGCAAATGTTGCATTTCTGTAGAAAAATCACGTTTTCTTCTTCAAAAATTGCTTTCAGTTAGTGCACAAGATAACCATTCACGCGCGCGCGCAGCGCAGCGCTCTCTGTTGTCGCACTTACGCACAGACCGCTCGTCGCATCATTTTGTGCATTACTTTATGCAGTAATTTTATCATTTGTTTATCTCAGAAATGCAACATTTGCGACGGAAGTGTCAGTGGGAAGTATATCTTAGAATTGAATAAGCTATCGATTCCAATATATAAATTTACCCAAATCCGTGTTCAATGTATATGAAAAAAATACTAAATTTTTCTCCCAGGTGCACTGAAAATTTGATTTCTTCGAGTAAATTGTGTGTCTAATCCCCAACTTAAATGAGGCATGAAAGACATGACCAAAAAAGTTAATTTTTAAACCTTGCCTGCTTTCCACGAAATTATTAATTAGCCACATTAAATTATTATTAATAAGGAAGAAAGGCAAATGACTGTAGGGCCTATATAGGAACTTCGAACAAATGCAAATTTTATTTTTATTTTTTTAATTTTTATTTTATATAAAGTTTGATTATTTTGGCATAAAAATTTGTCCTAAAAAGTAAAAATAACTTACTACCTAGGCATATTCTCTAAAATCCTTTATAAAAAAAATTAGGACTATTTTTTGTTCTAACGTTAGTTACTGAATTTCCCCATACAGGTCTTAATCCAAGCAGTGTAAAGACGTACTTGAATTCCAATCCGTGGATTGTTGCTGAGTTCTTGAAAGAAAACGAAAACAACCAGGATGTCCAAAGGACGCTGAATTCACAGTCGGTGCAACGTCGGTGCGACGTACAGCAGTCACAAACTCGTAGTGGTGCGTTGTTCTCATTTTCATTTTTGTATGCGAGTCTTTCCACAGTAAAGGAGGCATTTTGGCAACACAGACCATATTTTCCAAAAAAATACCTTTGTCTGGTCTCAAAATAAAAGAAATAAGTTTCAGTTGTTCTGAAGAGATAACTTAGGCCCCAAATGGGTTACAAATAGTGTGACAACATGCCTTTCTAAAAACCCTGTGTACAATTTCCAATATTCGCTCGTAACCGGGACGGACACTTGTGTTACATTTTAGGCTGTCCCGGTATATTGGAAATTTGTACACAGGGTTTTTAGAAAGGCATGTTGTCACACTATTTTTAACCCTTTTTGGGCCTAAGTTATCTCTTCAGTACAACTGAAACTTATTTCTTTTATTTTTAACACACAAAGGTATTTTCTGGAAAATATGGTCTGTGTTGCCAAAATGCCCCCTTTACCGTGGAAAGACTCATCTGGACAGACATTGGTTTATAGTTTTCAGTCAAAACATAATTGTACATTTAGAAGCACTTGCATTGCCTTTCAGTGCTTTATAATTGTTGCTAAATTCGCTTTCATTAATTAAAGGTTTAAATTAAGCTGGAGACATCATCAGACTTATCTGATTGTTTTCTTTGTTTTACCAGGAAGATGTTCTCGACTGGAAACTGTTCCCAAAGAAACTGCAGTAAGTCTTAAAGAGCTGTGGCTTGATTTTACAAAAGATTTTTTTTTTTTTTACTTTGAGAAGGAATTTGGTTGGAATCAGGGGCAGATCCAGGGGGAGCGTGGGGGCGCACCACCATCCCCCCTTTTCCTAAAACCAAAAAAACACCAAAAAACCTATCCGTTTTTTTAAAATTATTGATAACTTTCGCAACCGTTGAGGTATCTGCCTCATATGACATCACACTTTTACCTGCTTAAAGTGGTTAAATATTGCCTGAGATCGCACCACAGAGCATCTAGAATCAAAAATGTCCCAGATCCCGCTGACCCCATGCTGTTAGGGCTTTGCACTACGCGCTCGCCATTTGATTGTCTTCACCATTTCATGCTTAAACATTTCACGCACCCCCCATTTGGAAAATCCCGGATCTACTCCATGGAACATGAGGCCATCCGATTATGTAAGTCAAGTTGTTGCTGATAGGCGGACACTGTACAATGCAATACATTTTTTATTGTTGGTGTCAGAGGAGAGGGGGAGGGGAGGGGGGGGGGGGGAGGGAGGGGGAGGGGGAGTTGACCCCCAAAACCCATCTCTGAATCCACCCCTGGAGGCCGCTAATATTATATCAAGTTTATTTTTCAGGTCTTGCATATTTACTATTTTGTTCCTAAAATGACCTAAAAACTATCCAAAAGAGCAGATTGATGGAAAATGTGAAAAATATGCAAAACAGAAAGAGAAATCTGAACATAAGCAATATTTTGAAATAGTCGAACCAATGCATAGTTCCAACCTGTCAATCAAGCCGAACCCGCGACCAATCACAACAGAGCTAGCAGACAGCGCTCAGATAGGTCAAAGTGATGCAATCATCACAAACAATCCGCGATTTTCTGCCCATACAGTTTGTATGTTGTATGCGCCAGTGACCGGGTGAATTTTGGTTTCAATGTCAGGCGATTTGCTGTTCAAAGGTAGGAAAGCGCATTTTTATGAAATATATGTCATCCCTGCATTACTAGCCCTTTGCTCAGTGTGTGCTACGGTAACTGTCGACCCTAAAACATAAATACCTTTGGGTTTTCTCCAATGAATCTGTGCTTTCCATGCCGAGTCCCGTTGCTTTGTACGTAGTCTCGCCATTTTTTTGCGATGGCTTGTGAGCACATAGCAACAATATCTAAGGGGCGGGGTTAACTGTGCAATCTCGGAACTATGCATTAATTGGTCCTCAAGACTTTGCAGATTACCTTGTTATAACAGGAACCTTGAAAAACAAGGACTTGGTACCTAAATGTTGTTTGTTATAGACCGTATCATTATTATTATTTATTATTATTATTTCTTTCTGGTATTCATACTAAGGATTCCTCTAAAGTGCCTATTGCACTGTCACTCGCAAGCGTAAGGAAACCCATGAAGATTTAGAAATTAGAAATGGCAAGAGACACCGGGGAATCCCCTTGCTCTTCACAAAAGAATGTTCTGGGATCTTTAAAGTGCGTTACCGTTACCTAACCCACTGGACCAACGGCTTTACATCCCTTCCGAAGGATGGAGCAAGTGTGGTTGAGTGCCTTGCTCAAGGGCACAGGTACCGCAGCCGGGGGGAGGTTCGAATAGCCGTCATTTCGTGGGGCACCTTTTGTTACTTAAACCGTTCAACAATGGAAGTACAATATGTGCAACCATGCATGTCCTCAAGGAACAAAGAAGCTGCCCTACGTCATGGCGGCTATTCGATACGGTCTATAAGTAGAATATTGTATTAACAGTGCTCTTATGATTAAGGTTCGACTGTTTGAATGTTTAGACGAATGCAGGCAGAACAGACAGACACAGGATTTTGACTGACATGGTGAATGTGATTGAAGAAGGAAAGAAGATACCAGAAATGCTGTATAGCCTGGGTGCTGTCATCGCAAAAGGTATGCAGCCAACGATGTTCTCAAAGTCGAGGGTCAAAAACAATGCTTGCTGGGCGCTAGACACAATTGGCATGTCAAATTGATTCGTCGAACGACTGGAGCGTTCTCATTACAAATTTGCTTCATCGAATGCAGCGATTGCAGTCGTTCGACGCGCCACTGGAAAACCACACAGCACGTCTAGACTTCGTTAGCGGTCGCTTATAATGTGTACGGTACTGATCTTCATTCGATCTTCGTTAAGTGATATGTGAATGCACGCTTCATTAACTAACGATGATTAACTAATCTTCGGCGAACGAAGCGATTTTTCTTTAGTGAGAATGGGGTCAAAGATGTCTACAGCCCTGTTGTTAAAGGGGCTTGTTCAGATTTTTCCAGAAAATGGATTTTATTTTAATCATATAAAATACCTCCCCAATATACTATCTATGGGAAGAAAACAGCAAATTTGCAATATCCAATTTGAATGTGGAAGCGAAAGGGTTGGTGTAATCACTGCACTGCTTTATGGAATGGATAAATTAGTTTACAAAACATAGGTGGTTTTTTGACAATATCCTCATTTCAGATATTAGAATGGCAATGAGAAAAATACAACAAATGATATCGTACGAAAATCTCAACACCCATGGGTAAAAATGCGGGCGGGGGACGCTAAAAAATGTGATGTGGTGTCTGGACACACTTCTTTAAGGTCATTAAATCTGCCTTCAGATTGGATTTTAGTGAGCGTCCTATTGATTGCTTTCCGGTGACGTCACGCCTTCCATCCACCATTTTGGTGGGCATTTTTCTTGACCCACGTGGCTCGAGTAATAACCGACAAAAAGAGCAAGAAAAGCGCATTAGTTGCACTCACCTCTATTGCTTGAACTTGCTTTATGTTGTTGCGCCATGGCTGTTAATTGTATCGAGAAAGATAAAAACACATTTCTTCAGGCTAAACATCACGATCAAGTAAAAGCACTTTCGTTTTTACAAGCCGAGTGCATGCTCAATAATTTGAACGTATCACAACGCCCGCGTGCGGCATCTTCGAATGAAAATACGCTGGTGAGTATTTTTTACGCGTGTTCATGTGCGTCTATTGGCGCGCGCGTGTACGCGCGTGACTGTTGACCAAACATTCCCGGATGTTCTACGTCATCGAAAGCAATCAATAAATGTGATGAGTTTCAGAATGTGTCTTTGGTAAATTGTAGTTCAAATAAATGTCAATAATTGTCAATAATTTGTCCCTCACATAGCAACTGAGGCAGATGACTTCTTCCTATATACTGTCGGCACGAACGGAAAGGTAAGATCCAAAATTCAATCTTACCTTAGCTGGCAATTTGGTAATACCTATTTACAAATTCTGTAAACGAAATAAATGATGAATGACCAATAATATGCAACCAGAGAAAAATTTTCCCCTCCCAGGGCATACATTTTTCCCCGAATCTTTTAGTTTTTGCAACTTTTTAATTAAATTGGAAACCTGTGAGGGTAGTGAAGGTGTTGTGTGTTTGATTAGCTCATGAGTGCCTAACAGGCAGCCCGGGCTGTATGCTCCCCAGGGAGCTGAGAGGATTTAATTTAATCAGCACTTTAAATAAAATCAGCCTGATAAATTTGTGAGGTTTAAGTAACAAAAGGTGCCCCACAAAATGGCGGCTATTCAATACGGTCTATTGACCTTTATTATGGATCACGGCAGTGCAACCATCTTTGTCTTGTTCCCCGTATTACGAGTCGGGCACGATCAGCGTGTATGCATGACCGGGCGATAGCGCCTGTAATCTACCGTTGTTGTTTTGAGAGAATCACTGTCTGCACTTTTTTTTTATCGTGCCACGCATGCGCCATTGTGATGAACACAATGAACATTTTTAACACGGCGCCAAACAATTTTTTCTGCCACCCTCGCTTTGGTTACGTTCATTTGAATAGGGAAAAAGAGAACATGGCCGTACCGCGATAAAAGTCTATTTTATTGCTTACAGGATATGCACCTCTGCAGAGAATATAATGGAAAGTAAGTTTTTTTGGAAATTATATTTTTCTACTTAAAGGCACAGGCTCGTCAGCAATGCGCGCTCGCCAAATTCGTCCTACGAAATACGCAGCTCCATGCCTTTGCAATGGTCTGCGTATTTCGTGGCACGAATATGGCGTGCATTGTTGACGAGCCTGTGCCTTTAATACGTACTAATAACCTTTTCACTACAGAATTTTGTTTTTTATTGTTTTTGTTTTTTTGTGGTTATTTGAGAGTCTGTGACGTAATTAAACGAAGGCTATTATTCCAAGAATTCGTAAAATGTTTTATCTTAATACATTTCGCCAATCAACTTCTCTGGTTTCAGGATCCAACAAATAATGTTTGGTCCAGTAGTCCCAGGAACGACCATCTCAGCATACGTAGCCTCCAAGAAAGAAGCAGTCTTAGTGGATGATGTCCTTGGGGTATGGTCATTTTCAGCTTTAAGGGCCGTCCAAAATTGTCAACATTTTCATGATTCTACAAAGCGTAGGAAGGGGGCCAGGGAGGGGGGTCGAGCTAGGGCTGCGTTGGACTTTACATATGCACTGTAAAATGTTGATATTTCACGGTAGTGACAAAAAATGTTGATATAAGTAGTATTTTGAAGGGAGGGAAGGGGGTGGTCTTAAAAAATACTACTCTCTGTAGAACTGTGCAAACTTGTTGACAACTTGGCATGGCCCCTTATCAGGCTTTGACATTAACCAAGGCCACCAAGGCCAATGGCCTCATGCCCTGCTGAGTTGGCCCCGATGCCCCTTCAAGATATACACTTTCTGAGGCCAACTTGGTCAGCATGCCCTATCCCAGGCCTTGACATTAACCGAGGCCACCAAGGCTAATGGCCTCATGCCCTGCTGATGGCCCTGATGCCCCTGGCCTTAAAGATATACACTCTTGAGGCCAACTTGGCCACCATGCCCTATCCTTTTAAATGTTATGAAGCTTATTAAGGCCACCTTGATTAACAGGCCACTTGCTTATATAGTGGCCACCAGTCTTTGGTCCCAAGTACCATGTGTATAATGCTTTAAGCATTCTCTATAAAGAGGCCACCTGTTTATAGTGGCCACTATATCCAAGTGTCACAGTAATGCATTAATAATACCAGGACACATTTGGAACAAAGTTTGCCATGGTGCCCTTCCAGTAGGCCTCACAGTGCCCTTTGAAATTCGGACAAAATTAAGATGCTGTACCTTGGCGCGTGCCAAATTTATGCCACGAAATACGCAACTCCATGCCTTTGCTATGGCGCTGCATATTTCGTAGCACGAATTTGGCGCGCGCATTGCTGACGAGCCTGTGCCTTTAATTTGTGTGTTTTATTTAATTGTGGTAGCATTATCATTTATAGAAAGAGATTTTCTTTTTGTCGAAAGGATGAAAGATTTCCACGAGGAGACGGACTTGAAAGAAGCCAGGCACAGGCCCTAATGTGCCTTCCTGTCCTCCTACTAAATGGAGATATCCTGGGTGAGCCAAAATGTAAAGGAGCTTGTTCAGATTTTTCCGGAAAATGGATTTCGTTTTAACCTAACAATCACAATAAGATACCTCCCCAAAATATTATCCATGTGAAGAAAACATGAAATTTGCAATCTCCAATTTGGATGTGGAAGCAAAAACGGTTGACGTAATCACTGCACTGATGTATGGAACTGGATAAATTAATTTACAAAATATTGGGGTTTTTTGACAATATCCTTGAAAATATACAGATTGAGAGTGCGAAATTTTAGAACGGTAATATTGTTTTTCAGAACGGAAAAATATGACACATGATATTATATCAAAATTCCGTCACCCATGGAAAAAATTGGGGGCGCGTCACAAAAGCTTTATGTATTGTTTGTGGGTTTTTTTTTGTGGTTTTTTTGTTGGTCTGTTTTTTAATTTTTTTAAATTTCAGGCCACTAAGCTTACAGTGAACCTATCTGCTGAATTTTTTGCTTTGTTTCAGCGGTTCTCCAACTTTCTAGAAATTACGGAAACAAGCCATTCACAGACGAAAATCTAGAGGTAATGATTTTAAGAAATGGTTTTGTCTGAAGTGCTATAGTCTTTCAGAAATGAGCAAAGAAATTATTTTTCGTCTCGAGAGATGTAAATTCATTTCGCCCCAAAACCACCTCGCCCTGGACCACTTCGCCCTGAAGCACTTCACCCAAAGGCTATTTCGCCCCAAAACCACTTTGTCCAAACACTACCTCGTCCAAATCACATTTCGCCCCAAAACAACTTCGTGCACAGGCCGTGGTTCAGGGCGAAGTGGTTCAGGGCGAAATCACTGCAAACCCTTTTTTTGACTGTTTTATCAAAAGTTAGACAAAGTACGGAACTGGTTTTTGCTCAGGTTGGCTCCAGAATAAATTTGTTTGAACATTTTCAGATTGCATCGACATACATGCTGTGGGCAGGAATTGCCTTGCACAAAGTTCAGGTAGGAACATTTCTGGTTTTTAAATCTTATTTTCCATGCTGGACAACACAAACGTAGGAAATGTATAACCAGAATTAAAACCAAACCCAAACAGGTTGTAGGTTCGAATCCAAGTGATATTCGTGGTGTGTGTGTCTTTAGGCAAGGGACTTTACAATGAATTGCCTCTCTCTACCCATGAGTAAATGACATAATTAGGTTTACAGAAATTAATTATCTGCAGAGTTTAATTACTCAAATCATGATATATACAGTATATCACTTGGTTTGTTAGATTTTATTACTTTGCATGTTTTATACATATAAATCATTCAAACAACCAAACTTGGGATGAGAGAAAAATTGTAAGAGCCTTATCAGGAATCGAACCCAAGACCTCTGACTCACCGGGCATACACTCTACCTTCTGAACTATGAGGCACAAGCAGTATACTCCCTCAGGTTTGCCTTATAAACACAATTTTTCTCTCGGTGTTGCATGGGAGCGCAACTGGGCAAAGTAACGAACGCAACATCTGGGGCGGATTGCAATATGCAGTCTAAGACCGGTTTATAGGCTTAGCCGGCTAAAGCGGCATCCACTAAGATAGATCTATAATTATAGCCTACTTGCAATATCAAGTCATGGTGGTAATTTAAGACCCGAGTCTTAAAATTTAAGCCCTCGGCGAGCAGGCTTTAATCGGTCTATAATTTTTGGACACGGCACTACAACTTGAAATGTGCTGAAAGAATTAGACGAAGAGTGTTTTTTTTTTGAAGTGCTATTTGATAACGTTCGCGGTTAGTTTCTTTGCAAATCCCATGGAAGTGCACACGCCATCAAATGGCTTCGTGATGATGTTTGCTTGGCTTGAAATCACGCAAGTATAGCCGGCTGCGTCACTTTCCGTTAAGATGCGTGTGTTTTTTGGTTGGCACAGCCGTACTTCAGTTAGACTGGTTTATTGCAATGGGCTAAACCAGTGACTAAGCCGAGACTGGCTAAGTTGGATAGCCCGCTATAAAAGACCAGTCTTAGACCAGTGGCTAATTTAAGTCAATTTTATTGCAATTTACACCCCTGCCTAATCACCGTTGAAAGTTTGGTTGTTTTATTCCAGATGTTGCATTCATAAAAATCATTTGAGAGTGATGCATGCTTTTAATCCTTAAAAATGATTAAATCTTGATTCAGGGCTGAAATATTTTAGGATTTTAAAGCACTAGATTCGGTATGCTTGAAATATATTTTGTTCACTCATTGAAATAAACCATGTGTGACCGTTGGAATTGGAATCATGAATTAGGTATGTAAAGGTCTGATGAAGCAGAGGGAATTCAATGACTTCCTTTTGGAAGTGTCCAGGTACACACGTTTTTGGTTTTTTTATTCTATATTTTTCAGTTTTACTGCTTTAATAAAGAAAAAGTCTTTTAAATTTAACATATTTTGTATTTCAGGGGTCGAAATTAACCTGAATTTCATGCTGGTCAGAAGGACCAGTAGATATAGACCGTATCGAATAGCCGCCATTTCGTAGGGCAGATATTATTTGTTCCTTGAGGACATGCATGGTTGCACATATTGTGCTTCCATTGTTGAACGGTTTAAGTAACAAAAGGTGCCCTATGAAATGGCGGCTATTCGATACGGTCTATAGAGAACTCTACTGGTCCTGCTGAAAATTTGGTGGTCCGCTGGTGCTTTTCAAAATGGCACCGAGATATATGAAACACTTTCTGGTTTAAGGTCATTAAGTGATGGGATTGCTTTGTGATCCAACACTGGGGCATGTCTGGAGAGATCGGAGAAAGAAAGAAAATGTCTAAAGCGATCGGGAATTGTTTCGCATTGAGTAAGAAATGTTTACTGTGGATTAGGCATCGGGGAATGTTTCCATGAGTCGGGAAATGTTTTCACTGGTCCATCGGACCAGCATTTTTGACAGAGCTAGTGGTCCTTCTGATTTTTTACTGGTCTCGGACCACAGGACCAGTGCTAATTTCGACCCCTGTATTTAAAATTAAAATTATAAACAATTTTCCAAACAAAAATGGTTAACAATTTCTTTTTTTTCAATACTAAGAAAAACTTTGTTCAAAGGCACAGGCTCGTCAGCAATTCGCGCACGCCAAATCTGTGCCACGAAATACGCAGCTCCATGCCTTTGCTATGGAGCTGCGTATTTCGTGGCACGAATTTGGCGCACTCGCATTGCTGATGAGCCTGTGCCTTTAAACCGTTGGACCTTTGTTCAACCGATACTTTTTCTTCCAGTTGAGTTTTGAGCAGTTTATGTTGTTTGTTGATGTATAATTACTGTTGTTTACATTTTGAACTACATGTAGTTTGAAAATTGATGCTTTTTATGACCATTGTTGCTACTTTTTATTTCATTGTAATTACTTTTTATTTCATTGTAATTACTTTTTATTTCATTGTAATTAATTTCATTCGTGAAATACTAATATTGTTTCCTAGAAGACTTATTGTTGTTTGAAATTTGAATGCCAATTTTTATTAAAATTGCTTAACCACTTGACGCCGCAGGACGTGTAAACACGCCAAGGTTTCCCAATCGGTGTAGCGGAGGACCAGTAAACACGTGTAGGAGAAGCTTGTTTTTTACCGCCTTTGAAGTCTACAATCGCAGTAATTTCCGAGAGAAATGGCCAAAAAAGTTTATAACAAAGCGACATTGTGGTGTACAATGATGGTGCATCGACATAACATTAACAACAATACTTTACCGCACATGGTTAATGAGTTCAGTTGTTTTCCTTCCTCCATGTTTCAACTAAAAATAATAAGAACCCTGAATGCTGTAAACGGGCGACATTACGGGAAACCTTTCCCCGGCGACCACCGAAATTTCGGCAAGAATCACTCAAATTGACACAAAATTTCTCTACCCAAAGCTTCCAAAAATAGTTCCAGACCTAAGAAAAATGGTCCTAGATCTAATAAAAATGTTTTTGACCTTAAAAAAATGGTTTTTAACCTCCAAAATATTAGGGCGACACCAAATTGTCGCCCTCATAGACCGTGTCGCCCTAACATAGCTTTTTTATGCAAAAACTGTCGCCCCAATAGGTAAAACATAGTTTTAAACCTGCGCCTATGTACAGCAATGTTTGAATTAACTGGTTAATAATTAGATGAATTTCAAATTATTTTTCGTTTTAACGTTGTTATTCTTGTATTTTAGAAATGTTTCTTGATGATCGACCATTTTCTTTTATTTTTTTCTATGTTTTATTTTTTATATGGTTACAAATTGAGCATAATTTCTTTGAAGTTGATTTAGTTAAGATGAATTGTATTTTATACAAATAAATTGTTCTTGTTGTTTAATTTTCAGAGTGATATTTGATAATATCGTGGCTATAGACACGCTCACAGAGCATATCATAGTAAGTTGCTTAATTTCTCGTCTTTCTCCTTAAAATATAATCGTAAGAGTTGAAAAATGCCTTGGGATCCCCTCAAGTCGGCAAACAAATTCTGTAATATCAAACTATCATACCAAGACAAGCCTGTTCGTAAATTATTTTTAATATTCTATTCTATTTAAAAATTGAACTGGATTTTTCTTAAAGCCCCAATACAACATTTGCAGTTACCCAAAATGTTACTTCACAAGTTGACAAGAAAAAAAACCTGACTAAAAGTGTTGATTGCAATGGTAACAAACACCACATGATTTTCCCCTGTGTCAAATTTGTGGAAGACATTGCCAACAGAAGGTGCTTTTAAAAAAAAAGTTGTCTGCAGACAATTTTTTTACCATTCATTTAACACAAAAACCATGCATGAATTTTTCAGGTTTTTTTAAATATCATGCATCTATATGTGGCTTAAATTTCTACAAGGCAGTTTATCAACATTATTCTTTAGTTATGTAATGCTGTTGTTCCAGTTTTTAAAGGTTTTCCAATCATGTCTTTATGGACAAGAGAAAGACCCAAATACAATATAGCTCTCTAAAAGGGGCTGGCACATCTTAATCATTGTCTGTTCCTGTTTGTCTTCTATCCTTCTTGAAGACGTTTGCCAAGAGCCTTGTCAACGCCGATCGTTGTGCCCTTTTCCTCCTGGACACTAAGACCGAGGAACTGTATGCTGATCTTTTTGATGAAGGTAAAGAAGTTAATGGTGAGCCTGTCTACACTAAGAAGCAACAGATCAGGTAAAGTGATCATCATTATTTCAACATTATTTTCAAGTTTTACTCCTTTTTGTTGATGCCACTGTGGATCAAACTGAAGTCAAGTTGCTTGACTGCAACTTATATATTATCCAAGTTTAAGTGCAACATTAAACAAAAATTAAAAACTATGTTAATACTTTTCCCACTAAAACGTCAAACCCCGGGGCATTTTTTTTTTCATGAGTTGACAAGAAAAACCTTACTCAAAGTGTTGATAGCAATGGTAACAAACACCACATAAATTTTTTTCTGTCCAAAATGGTATTTCATGCTGGAAATTGACAACCAAAGGTGGTTTTCTAACTATTAACTTGTACACAAAATCCAAATATAGATTTTCAAGGTTTTCTGAAGCATTCATGCATCTAAGTAGCTAAATTGTCTTCAGGCTAGTTTACCAAAATTCTTCCTCGAATCTGCAATATGTTTTTCCACGAATCTGCAATATGTTTTATCTTGCAAATGATACATATAGAGCCTTTAAGTTATCATCTGAGAGTAAGTTAAAGTTATTTCTTCTGTTTTGAGTGAAGATAAAAGTGTTTGCAGGAAATTATCTTGATTGTCAAATTAGGCTCCATTTAGACTTAAGAAAGACCCAAGTAATACAGTGGATGACTATCTGTTGCAGATTCTCCATCAACAAGGGAATAGCAGGCCATGTAGCAAGGACTGGAGAGGTAGTCAACATCCCAGATGCATACAGCGATTCTCGCTTCAACAGGTATTTATTTTCGTCTTGTAAAAACTTAATAAATACTATGCCCGTCTGCAAGGGACTTTCCATTGATGTATTAAAAATTGACAAAATACACTACCCATCAAAACCATGGGAACACCTTGAAAGTTTTAGGTTTTGAGAAGGAAGTATTATTTTGTTTATTCATAATATACCAAGCTATTAAAGCAAATGGAGGTGTAAGGGGTATCTGGAGAGGAAGCAGTGATCAGGGTCCAATTTCATGGCGTTGCTTAGCACAAAAAATTGCTTAGCACAGGATTTGTTTGCTTTATTTTGCAAAAATGGATTGCCAGCCAAAATCGTAAGTGATGTGTTTTGAAAGGTATTATCCTACTCTTGCGAAGAACACAAGTTGGTGTATAATTTTGGCTTGTAATCCATTTTATAAAGCAAATAAATCCTGTGCTTAGCAAATTTTCGTGCTAAGCAACGCCATGAAATTGGCCCCTGGAGTGCTGTCCATCATGGAATGGCCTGCCCAGTCACCTGATCTCAATCCTATTGAGCTGCTCTGAGAGGAGTTGGATTGTAAGGTCAGAAAGAAATGCCCATCCAGCCAAGGAAATCTCTGGAGAGTCTTAAAAGAGGCGTATTTCCATTGATGTTTGGAGGAACTGACAACCAGGATGCAGAGATTGTGTGTAGCTGTCATAGCTGCTAAGGGGGGATTCTTTGATGAACATCAAGTTTATCCGTTTCTTTTTGCATGCTCTCCATTTTGTTGATAAAGCCCACTGCTGAGGCCGAAGATGGCACTAAAATTAACATGTATATATTGCTTTTTGTTAGAATACACCTACATTTGCTTTCACAAAATTAACATTCACAAAATTATATGTTTTCTTCTCAAAAACCTGAAACTTTGAAGGTGTTTCCAAAGTTTTGATGGGTAATGTATAAAATTCTGTTCATAGCTACATTTTTTTATGTTTCCAGGGAAGTAGACATTCGCACAGGTTACACCACCCGAAGCATCCTATGCATGCCCATTATGAGTCACGGTTCGGTCATCGGCGTCGTTCAACTCATTAACAGGAAAGACCCCACCCAGAAGGCCTTTGACAAGAATGATGAATCCAACTTCAGAATGTTTGCTGTTTACTGCGCGCTGGCTCTCCACTACTCTAAGGTATTTATTTATTATTATTATTTATTCATAAATACCTTAGACAGTTTACGCATCCTCATTGGCTGAGAATACATCACATGGCCGGTTTTAAACGAATGATTATAACCACTGTTTAAAACTAGCTGGCTCGCGTTTCTGCCTGCGCCCTAGTAAGCGTATGGAACTCGCACACACGCACGCAGAAACTGCACGCTCCCGACAGCAAAATTTGCACTGTGCATGCGACATCTACCGGGTCGTCTGCGTGCGCGTACACAACACATCTGCATTATACGCGTAATGCGCGCGATCGAACAAACATCTCGACGCACAGCTAGCAGTTTGAACGTACAAACAACAAGATGAAGCAAAAAAGTGAATGCAACGACAAGCTAATTTTGGTGAGTTTTACCGATTTACACAATAAGGTATTTATGAATGGGATTGTGGGTTTGGCAGGTCTTAAACAATCAGTTTAAAACCGGATAGGGGCCTGGACGCTGATAATGGCCCGCGCCTTCGACTTGGGCCATTATCAGCGTCCAGGCCCCTATCCGGTTTTAAACGTATGTTTAAGACCATTCAAACCTACTTTTAATCCCTAAATTAGTTTTTCAATTTTTATATTAATTATTACATTTATATACACTGCCTTGTAGAAATTTCAGCCACATACATGCAGTAATATTTCAGAAAAACCTGAAATATGCATGTGTGGTTTTTGTGCATGAATGAATGGTAAAAAAATATCTGCAGATAATTTAAAAAAAACACCCAAGTTCAGTTGGCAATTTCTCCCACAAAGGTATCATTTTACACATAAAAATCATGTGGTGTTTGTTACCATTGCTATCAACACTTTTAGTCAGGTTTTTCTTGTCAACTCATGAAGTAAAATTTTGGGTCACTGCAAATGATGTATTTGGGCATTAATTAAAGTCTTGAATGGAACATTGCCCTAGGTTTACAGCAGCATTCTGCACTGTGAACGGATCCTAGGAGTTACTCAAGAACAGCTAGCATTCCACACGTCAGCAACCAATGAGGATGCAGAACGATTACTGGCTAGGTGGTCCAAACGGACTGTCATTCCCCAAGATTTAGACAGGTATGATCCAGAACTTTAAAATTCACTTTAATTGTCTTCATCAGGATTCGAACCCGATACCTCTTGAAATCTGTGGGCAGATGCTCTACTAGCTGAGCTGCGAGACACAGTGGTATACTCCCTCAGGTTTCCCCCGAGACCTCTGACACACTGGGCAGATGCTTTACCAGCTGAGCTATGATGTACAGTGATATACTCCCTCAGGTTTTCCCATAGACATCTGACACACCAGGCAGATGCTCTACCAGCTGAGTTATGAGGCACAGTGGTATACTCCGTCAGGTTTTCCCCTAAGACCTCTGACACACCAGGCAGATGCTCTACCAGCTGAGCTATGAGGCACAGTGGTATACTCCCTCAGGTTTTCCCCTGAGACCTTTGACACACCAGGCAGATGCTCTACCAGCTGAGCTATGAGACACAGTGGTATAGCTCCCTCAGGTTTCCCCAAGACTTCTGACTCTTCGGGTAGATGCTGTACCAGTTGACGTATGAGGCACATACAGGTTTCTTAGGATCAGATTTTCTCCAGGTGTTGCATGGGTGCACAACTGAGCGAAGTAAATAAAGCAATGTTTATGCAGTAACAGCCAACTTACTGTCGACAGACTGTCAGCGTGTTTACACTGGTCCCGAGCTCGGGATCAAGATTGATCCCCTGATAAGAATGCATCAGTGTTAACCGCAATGATTCGGAGTGCCGCATTTACATTCTGTAGTTGATCTCGAGCGCGGTGCCAGAAGTTGCAGTCAAAGGTCATGCTGTATGTGTGCACGTACTGATCAATGTACGTGCATGGGTTGTGCATGTACAGTGTACAAGGCCACTTGAATTTCGCGGGATTTTCCCATGCTACGGCTGTGGAACGGATGTGGCAGGTTGCGGTAAAGATTAATTGCTTATCTAACCGCAAACTGATCCCGAGTTCAGGATCGAACCCTCCGCCATCGCCAATGCTAGACCAAAATCTCGAGGTCTTATCCAGGGCCAATTTGGTCCGGAGAGCATTTACACCCAGTTCGTGATCCGGGGCTGATCCCGAGCTCGGTGTTTGACCCCGAGCTCGGAATCAAGTGTAAACAGGGTGTCTGGTGTTGCAAAAGTAAGGATATTCAAATAACTTTTGAGCTAACTCTTACTAAATGTTTGCCTTTTTTCCCTTCTTTTTTTAGCTTTGAATTTGACAGTCGTCCCCACAGCAGTATTCTGTGTGACCTCCTGCTTCACATGACCCACAAACTTTGTGGAGAAGATTGGTAAGAAACTTCCATCCCGGCCCGAAATTTGTTCAGACTTTTGTCTGAAAGCAGAACTTTTGAATCTGAGAGAAAGATTTATTAGTAACAAAAGATGTGCATTTTTTAGACATTTCATATTTTTTAAGACTTTTTTGTCAATTGACAATTTCATCCCTGGTTTATTATTTTTATTATTATTAACTCTTTCTGGTATTGAAACCAAGGATTCCTCAAAAGTGCCCAAGGCACTGTAGCTCGTACGCCTGAAGAAACCTGTGAAGAGAAGACGATGAAGAAATGCTTAGTTTTAGATGTGGCAGAGTACAGGGGTACCGTGGGGTACCGTGGCCGAGTGGTTTATGTCACTGACTTGCAATACTCTGGTGAAAACGTGGGGTTGCGGGTTCGATACCTGGCCGTGGTACCTGTGCCCTTGAGCAAGGAACTTGAACACACTTGTTCCATCCTTCGGAAGGGATGTAAAACCATTGGTCTAGTGTGTTGTGTAACGCACTTAAAAGATCCCAGAGCATCCCTGTGTCTCTGGTTGTTGGCTGCCAATGGCGCCACCCACCTATGTATCTCGATGTTTAGGTGGAAGACACTTGTAAGCTTCATGCAATTCAGCATACGGGCTGCGAATTGAAGTTGATTAAACCCATTAAAAAAAGAAATTCTGTACATAGGGGAAACCCACATAATAAAGCAGGGACTGAGAACCCAATTAATCCACATACCGATCCGGACGGGATTCGAACCAGGGCCACAGAGGTAAAAGGCAATGAAACCTTATGGGGCTTGTTTGCCATAATGAAGCGTGTTTTGAAATACCCTAGATAGGAAATGACACTGATGTTGGCTATCTGCTTACAAATCCGTATCTCTTTTCCCAGCTTCGACCTGGAAACACTCGCCAAGTTCTTTATAACCATCAAGAAGAACTACCGACCGAATCCATTCCACAATTTTGCCCACGCCTTCAACGTGGCCCACTGCATGTATATGTTGCTAATGCAGTCGCCTGGTGTTTTCACGGATTTAGAGGTACATTAAACCAAAATTTCCCTAAACATTTTCGGTTTTGTAAAACATTATATAGACTACTCACAATAAGTTCAGGATATTGCAGGGTGTACGCAGATATTTTATTAAGGGTATGCATTCTGCTTGAGTTATTTTTTTGTATGATTCAAATTTTTTTTCCTTTACGCGTACACGACGTTTTTGCCGCATAGACAATGGATGGCCAACTGCTGTGTAGCTTCCGTGTTATTGCGTGCAGCAAAAACATCGGAAACTGAACAGTTTTGAAGCGAGACTTTGTCACCTGCTAAAATCGTAGGTACACAATTTTACATTTTCTCTTGTTTATATATCGCGTAGCATAGAATCTATCAAGAGTGGCAATCAGTTCTTTGGGGGAGCCAGAGTTCTTCTCGTCTTCCAAAAACGGCAAAAACAACGACCATCGTTGGTCAAAATGTACGCTACGATGACCCATTGCCTCGTAGCTTACGGTGCGTTGCCATGGCATATGCATTGGTACATTCATTGCAAGTTTCTTAAAATCGTTCGTAGGACGCATCACGAGTTACGGAGCAGTAACCCATCGCATCTTCAGTCAGGAAGGATCGTAAACTTTAGTGAAATCGACCCCTGGACACACTCCTTTAGGCTGCGTTCGGGCGTGTACTCGTGTTAACACGAGCATACTCCTGCGCACGTGAACGGCAAGATTAACGACACTCGGAGCAGTGAGAGTATGCTCTCGCTACTCCCCGACAAATGGGGAGTGTGCTCTTACTCCTGACAAGTGTCATATGTGATTTGTACGAAGATGGTGGAATATGGGTGGGATTTTTGGTGAATTTGGCCAACGTGCATGTCAACTCAATAACTGAAGCAATAACTCACTAAGGTTTGTTTTAGACGGCATCAAAGGTTCTCACGACTTACGGCCTGTATTTTCTCAGTTTCTTGTGAGCAGTGAAACAGCATTTTTTGTGCAGTGACGGCAAGAGACGGCCATCTTCACTGATTGCCATTCGCGCCCGCAGACTGCGGACTTGCCGTTCGCGTGATGTGACCCGAGTGCAATGCGCACGCATTACTCCCGAGTAACGAGAACTGCACGCCCGAACGCAGCCTTAAAATCCCATATTCTTTTCCAGAGTCAAGCTTTATTCATCGCCTGTATCTGCCATGACCTAGACCATCGCGCCATCAATAACTCCTTCATTCAGCAGTCTGACTCTCCCCTAGCAGAACTCTATGCCTCCTCTATCCTTGAGAACCATCACTACCAAACCATGATGAACATCTTAGAGCGGCCAGATCTTAACATCTTCACTCATCTGCCTGTTAACACCTACAAACAGGTATGTCTGTTTAAACAGTGTTGTAATGACTCAAACTTGAGCACTCGAGTCCCGATTTTCACTGACTTGAATTGTACCATGGATGGACTGGACTGGGATTCGAACCCTAACTTCCTTCGAGTCCCAAGTCAAGTCAAGTCAAACTGCCTTCAGGTCAGGCATATTGGTCAAGTTGGGTCAAGTTGGGTCAAGTCAAGTAGTCCCAACAGTAAATTTGTTTTTAATTTCAAAATTTCGTACCACGAAACACGCAGCTCTATGTAGCAAAGACACGGAGCTGCGTATTTCGAGGGACGAATTTGACGCGCGCGCATTGCTGACGAGCCTGTGCCTTTAATGTTGCTTTGGCCAATGTTTCTTTAGTGCTGTAATACAATTCGGTCCCCAAAATGACACAAAAATGCATAAAAGATGTATTTTATTTTTGGCAGACTCAAATCATAAAGGTCAAGTCAAGTCATTTGAGGTTCAAGTCTCGAGTCTCAAGTCAAGTCAAGTCATTTGAGGT
This sequence comes from Henricia sp. BOLD:AAB3569, assembly GCA_037783545.1. Taxonomy (NCBI): domain Eukaryota; kingdom Metazoa; phylum Echinodermata; class Asteroidea; order Spinulosida; family Echinasteridae; genus Henricia; species Henricia sp. BOLD:AAB3569. Next base: position 25,151 of record JBBELK010000705.1, on the reverse strand, counting down.
TCAAGTCTCAAGTCAAGTCATTTGAGGTTCGAGTCTCAAGTCAAGTCAAGTCAGTGAAAATCGGAACTCGACTCGATTCTAAGTCTCGAGTCCAAGTCAGGGTACCTGTGCCCTTGGGCAAGGCACTCAACCACACTTGCTCCATCCTTTGGAAGGGATGTAAAGCCGTTGGTCCAGTGTGTTAGCTAATGGTAACGCACTCTAAAGATCCCAGAGCACTCTTTCGTAAAGATCAAGGGGATTCACCGGTGTCTCTGGCCATTTCTAATTCTAATTCTTCATGGGTTTCCTCACGCTTACGAGTCACAGCAGTGCAATGAGCACTATTGAGGATTCCTTGGTATGAATACCAGAAAGAAATAATAATAATAATAATAATAACAACCCTGCGGTCTCCATGAAATAGCTAGAGCCTCTGTTAAACAGCGCCATGAAATTGGCCCCTGGTCCTCATCTGAATTTGGACCTGCATATATTTTGTACAAACTGTTTCTGTGGTTGGTTTGTTGCAGGTGATTGAGTTGATACACCACTGCATCATCTCAACTGACTTGATGCTGTATTTCGGCAATCGCCAGGAAATTACCAAGCTCATCATTACTCAGAACATGGATATCAATAGCGCTCTGCACAGGTACGTTGACAGATATGTTGGCACATTTTTGGGGAGGGGTTGGGATGGGACTGGGGGTGGAGGGTCTGGTAGGGTAAATCTTACCAATCCTGTGGGAATGTTAACCATATCTGTTCCATTTAGTCAAGAGGTGGATTGCAAATTAACTGTCTTAAAGATACATGATTGGTAAACTGTTTCAAATAGTTTTATCCTCTTGTGTGATTGAAGATGTGCATGATTAAAACCAACCTGAGCAAAAACCAGCTCCGTACTTCGTCTAACTTTTGAGAAAAAGGGTTTGCAGTAATTTCGCCCCAAAACCACTTCGCCCTGAGTCATTTCGCCCTGAACCACGGCCTGTGCACGAAATGGTTTTGGGGCGAAGTAGCATTTGGACGATGTTGTGTTTGGACGAAGTAATTTGGGGCGAAATGGCACTTGGGCGAAATGGTTTTGGGGCGAATTGAATTTTCATTTCTCAAAGACTATAGCACTTTAGACAACCATTTCAGGGGAAGTTTTCTAATGAACTTTAAATTTGATCACTTCCGGTAGAAACCGAAAGTGCACTTAAATAGACCCATTTTCTTTAAAGTGGTTCAACATGCAGAGATCGGGCTTGTAGTCTGTGAACATTTCTGATTTTTAAGATCCCAATCATGTATACTGCCTTTAAGCTTGAGATACATTAAATGTCCTAACTTAATTTATTATTATATTTTAAATGCACATTTTGTGCTTACATTGTTGACCAATTTCAACAATAAAAGCTGCTCTACAAGATGGCGGCTATTCGATACAGTCTATAAAGACAATCAAGGGAAATAGGAAAAAAAAAAATTTTTTTAAGTGGTTTTTCTGTGCACATCATCGCTATAAAGATAGTTTTGAGTGAAAATTGATAATATTTTGGTAAGATTTCTTTAGTATTTTAATTGTTTTATTAATGATATAAGATACATTTTAATTCTGAATTGGGCATGTTTGTTTGTTTGTTTGTTTATCAGGGCTAAAGTACAAGCGTTAATGATGACAGCATGCGACCTGTGTGCTACAGCCAAGCTATGGCCAAACCAACGAGAATCTGTTGAGCGTCTCTATCAGGAATTCTATGCGCAGGTATATAGTACATATATCGAGCAACAAAATAAATGCAAATATTAAGTTTATTCAAATTTTTCAGTTTATTCAAATTTTTCAGTTTATTCAAAATTTCATTGGTGATTAGGAAGTTGATTTTTCTCCAACTGTGCCTTATAGCTCAGCTGGTAGAGCGTCTGCCAGGTGAGTCAGAGGTCTCTAGTTCGAATCCCGACAAGGCTCTTACGATTTTTCTCTCATCCAACTACAACACTGACATGCCAGATTAAACCAATGGAGATCAATACAATCTACCATCTTCAACAATAAGATAAAAACCCAAATTCAATCTTAATCCCTCCTCTTTGGTTCACTCTAATCTCGTGGCTCATCCCTCCCAACTCCTCAGGGAGACAAGGAGAAGGAACGCGGTGAACATCCCATGGACCTAATGAACAGAGACAAGCAACATGAACAGGCAAAACAACAGGTGAATTTCATTATTCCACCCCACCCCTCCCTATCCCGATTCACTAACTCCCCAGGCCTATCGCTCAGGGCTGCTAAGTTAAAAGGCCTAATGTGTCATCTTCAAGATGAACTGTAAAATAACAGTCTTAAATATCTAAAGTAGAATGTTGGTAAACTAGCCTTCACAAATGTCAGCCTCATAAGGCCTGTCCGCATTGGACTTTTTTTTGTCAAACTTACCAAGACGATGGGTAATTTTCCCATTTTAAGTCCAATGAGGACAGCCTAGGAGGTTTTCCTCTCAGTAACTTTTCCTGAGTCCAGCGGTTACTTTTCATGGCCAACTGCTGCCCAGGAAAATTAACCAGAGACGATAAGTCCAGTGCAAACACAGCGAGTCGGTAAAAGCGCTCTGGAAGCAAACATCCGGGCCGTGAAGGTCATACTGTGAAGGGACACTGCGCATGCTCTCCCACGGTCTTGGTAACATTTTCCTGTGTCAAAAAATCCAAATGCGGACAGCAGTAAAATTTAGCCATTTTTAATTTTACCATCGTCTAAAACCCCTTGAAAAACAAGTCCAATGCGGACCTGGCTTTAGATACAGCAATGGTTTAGAAAACATTTAAAATCCATCCATGTTTTTTTTGTGTGTTAAAGGCACAGGCTCGTCAGCAATGCGCGCCCGCCAAATTCGTGCTCGAAACACGCAGCTCCATGCCTTTGCTATGGAGCTGCGTATTGCGTGGCACACATTTGGCGGGCGCGCATTGCTGACGAGCCTGTGCCTTTAAGTGAATGATAAAAAAAGTAAATATGCATGCATGCTTATTAAAACTTTTACTCAGGTTGGTTTTAATCATGCATATCTTCAATCACACGGGGGATAAAACTATTTGACAGTTTACCAATCATGTATACTACCTTTAACGTTTCACTCGCACTCCTGCTAGATAAACAAACTTATACAAGATCCAACCTCCCTGTGATACTGATGGTTTTGTTTTCCCCCTTTTTCTGACAGATTGACTTCCTGACAAACATCGCCCTGCCCTGTTTCTCAACATTGTCGGACATTCTCCCAGCAGCCAAGTTCCTTTCCGAAGGATGCAAGTAAGTGAATTAAATCTTTCTCAAGCAGTTTCTCCAGTCCTACATTATTTATAACAACCATGGTAGTTTTATGGAAACACCAGGTTTTTTTTCTTCAGTTTGAACAGAAGTTTAATTCTTTGTATCAGATTAAAGGCAATGCTCGTAAATGTGCATGTGAGGCCAAATTTGTGCCATGAAATACGCAGCTCCATGCCTTTGCTATGGAGCTGCGTATTTCGTGGCACGAATTTGGCCTTACGCGCGCAATGACAAGCGTCTGCCTTTAAACCCCAAAATACATCAAATTGCAGCGACCAAACAATTTACTTCATGAGTTGACAAGAAAAACCCGACTAAAAGTGTTGATAGCAATGGTAACAAACACCACATGATTTTTCTCACGTAAAATGGTACCTTTGTGGAACAAATTGCCAACTGAAGGTTTAAAGGCCCTATGTATTATTCAAAAGATACAACTTGTTTGCAGATTCGTAGAATAAGAGTATAAAATATCTAAGGCCTGAAGAATGTTGGTAAACTAGCCTGAAGAAATTTTAGCTACATAGATGCATCAATGCTTCAGAAAACCTTGAAAATCTATATATTTTGTCAATTTCCAACATGAAATACCACTTTTGACGGAAATAAATTCATGCGGTGTTTGTTGCCATTGCTATCGACACTTTTAGTAAGGTACTTCTTGTCAACTCGTGAAAAACAAAATTGAGTCATTTGAAAATGATACAATGGGCCTTTAAAAAAATCCTTTGCCGACAACGTTACTACTATACGTTCACACAAAAGCCATGCAAGGATTTTTCAGGTTTTCTGAAGTATTACTGCATCTATGTGGCTGAAATTTCTACAAGGCAGTTTATCAACATTATTATTTCGTTATGTAATGCTGTTGTTCCTGTTTTTAACAGTTTTCCAATGTAATCTGTCTTTTAATTTCTTTTCCACACACTTTTTCCAGTCATGCAGTATATCCTGTGAACAACCATGGTACTCAGTTTCGATAAAAGTTAATTTTTTTGTATGAGAATAAGAAAGTTTTTGCACTTTCCATTTTTTGTTTCAGAGATAATCTTGTTCAATGGCAACAGGAGACAGAAGGTAAAAGCACAGCTATGTGGATTGTGGGCCAGTCTCGATTGTCATCTGATAAGAAGTAGTTTGACTTCGTAGTTTGGGCCAAGGTAAGAATTTCTTCCAAGACTGTTCCACAAGCTACCCCCTCCCTCCATCCCACCCCACCACACCCGTTCCTTCGTTGTCAAAAACAACTAAGAATTTGCCTTTCTGTATTTCATGTCTCCATTTCGGGCGTTTCATAATACATAGCGCCGCCTTGCGTTTCTGTCGGAGAGGGCATTTTCAGACAGAGCGGTCGACATCAGCGTATTCGTTTATTGCACAAACAATTCAGATTTGATTTGAAAGCGAATACGTGATTTAGAGGTTGAAGTTTCTTCGGGAAGCCTAGATTATTTAAACACGGTTAACAAGTTCAATCTATGCTATTAATTGTCCATTCCATTTCTACTTGGTTGTCTTTTATTTGCCACTTTTCAAAATATCTTTGGATTGGTTTCATTTTTTCAATTTTTCCATTTTTGACTAGTTAATAATAATATAGGTTTTTTCGTTCAGTTTTAACAAAGTTCCTCCGAAGTTCGTTTCAGATGCATTCGTTTTAGCGCAAATTTGAATGAGGATCATCCTTCAATTTTTTAAACAGAGCATTCAATTTGGTTTTTCGAGCACGCAATCAGGAAAATTACGCTTTTAATTTAAAACTAGGCGTATTCAATTTTGAAATACCAACGAAAATCATTTAAATTTGCCCAAGCCCCGAGCTTGTACTAAATTGAATGAAGATTCAATGCTTTGTATTTGAATGATGCAAATTTTAATCTGGATGTCTTAGCGAACAAATGTGAATGTCTTTTAAAATGTGAATGTGATCAAAATCACTTGAATACGTACTTCCTCAAACAAAATCGAATGAATTTCTGATGAATTTTAGCGAGAAAACCTATAATAACTTATATTCTATAGCGCTTTATCACTAAAGTATCAAAGCGCTGTTGCAATTATTATTGCTGCCATCAGGGAATCACCAGAATCATTTCGCTTCAACTGGATGGCTGCCTGGCCAAGACGCAGAACCCTATCAGCATTTAGATTGTGGCATTCCCCCTACAGGATACTCCTGGCACTGTTGCCATTATTATCGCTGCCATCAGGGAATCACTAGAACCATTTTGCTTCAACTAGGTGGCTGCCTGGCCAAGGCACACAACCCTATCAGCAGTTAGATTGTGGCATTCCCCCTAACAACTCCCCAAATATTGCTTGGGTGATGAGTTAATTAAGATTAATTGTCTTGCTTAGGGACACAAGCATTGGCCGTAGTGGGACTTGAATCAGACATCATTATTTCCTTATTTAGGAAATAAAGATGTTGTATTATGCATAATTAATTCCTTATTTTTGAGTTGTTTGAAATTTCCTTGTCTTAACTGAGACTTTCTTTAGTCAAAAACGTGTCAAGTTCCAAAAGAACTAAAGAAAAATAAGATACATAAAGAACATGAAACCTTGAGTGAAAATAGCTTTTCAAGAACTTGAATTGTGAAAGAAAATAAAACACAAGAAACAACATCGTCTATCTACTGAACATTTTGGCACGTTAAAAAAGAAAATATTAAAAATACAGAGGATATAAATGAACAGACAACGAAAACAAAATTCTGTTTGGCACTTTAATGTATTCATAGTGGTTGTTGAATATTCATCAACTTAAAAATGTATTGTAGTTGTCTAAATTTGCTTCAGACACCTGTAAATAAATTGTTTGTTTTGTCAGTTTTAATGTGACTATTTCACATTTCTGGTGCACTCTTACAAAATCGGAAAACTCTTGGTGTTTGTAACTGCTATGAGCAAGTTCGGGCGGGCGACTATAGTTAACTAGACTAACCATAGTCGATCTAGATGTCACTCGAACGCTGCGTGGTTTGATTAGCTAGTCTGACTAGAGGAACCAAGCCCTGCAATTAGGTTAGTCTAGTTAACTATAGTCGCCCGCGCGAACTTGCTCCAGGCCATATCGACTATGGTTAAGTCTAGTCGCCCGCCTGAACTTGCTCCATGAAAATGGCAAAATGTGAAATGCCACTTTATGTATATATTGAGTTTTTTTATTCTCAGGATATTTAGTGTTTCCCGAAACGGTTTCAGTTAGAAGCCTTGAAAAGGACAGTTGACATTTCTACTTATTTTTGAAATTCTTAAATTAATCTAGGCCTACTTAATCACATTTAATTAAAAAATCTAATTTGACGTCCGTCCAAACACATCTCGTTTTAACAATACAATAATTTTAATATTCAAGGTTTTGATAAGTTAAAAGTACTGTGAATTGAAAAACCAAGTACTGCTACTAACTTAGTACGACCTACTAACTCTAATAGTAAAACTACACAACTACACTCAAAATTTGTTCTTACCAACTATTTCTTAAAGGAAGGGACAACAAAGAAATTAATCAAAATTGTTACCAATGTAGTGCCAGTGCATAAACCTTCATGAGAATCTGGTTTTCAACGTCGGCAACCCAATTAATTTTGATAATAAACTCTGCAACTATGTGCCGCGCCATATTTTAAATTTTGAAAGAGATGATGACGTCAACCATGCAACGATTGCACGGATGACGTCAAGATTGATGCCTTGTTTCCCGACTCCCATACGCCGTGAAGTATGTAAACATCTGTTGTGTCCTGCAGTGACTCACACCCTCTCAAGTCACAGCGCCGAACTGCAAAAGATGGTGACTTACATGAAGCGTACAGAATTAGGCAACCCTTTGCAAGTGTTGTTCCTTTCTTTAACTACTGAAACTTTGACAAATGACAAATGTTTTTTGCCAAAACATTATATTTTGTTATGTTCCCCGAACGTATCAGCCGAATATGAATTTCCTTTGTGAAAAAAAGGTATTTTCAGCTGCATGTAGGCCTATTTTGTACATTAATTTGTCCTTTCGGAACTTTTAAAATGTACCGTTTACATCAATTTGCATCATATGCTTACTTTAATAAACATCAACTAATTAGATGTAATTTTTGGTAATTTTTCGTTATTTAGTTCAATTAGTAGTGAATATTATTACCGGTGGAAATCATACACATACAAAATAAAACTTGCATAGAGAACAAAAATACATGTAACATTCAGCCAATCAGAATGCATAATGTATAGGCGGTAGTTTTCAAACACCAATCAAAACACAAGACACAAACCCTGCTGTCAACTAGCCGACCAATCAGCACGTACGTGAATGGATGTTCAGCCAATCAGAATGCGTAGAGTTGTAGCTAGGGTGGGGATCACGACGAAGTACGCCAAGCTTCCGGGAACTGGAGCTGCAAATAAAATGTAAGAATTTTATTTTATTTTGGTTTTTTATGATTTATGATTTTGAAAATGGAAAATTTTGGGCGAACGATTGGAGACATTCGCTATTACATATAAAGACGCATTTTAGTGCAGTTTTCAAAAAGAATTTTAGTTTGAGGCCCTTTAATGTGATGCTCATTTATAAATTGTGTTTTTTTTTTTCTGGTACATATAGAGTCGGGGATTTGTCACAGAGCAAGAAATCTTCTATAAGGGAAGGCAATAAATTAAAAGGTAGGTCTATACTTGCTGTTCAGTTTTTAGGTTATTAAAATCCCAACGACATCTTGCAAGTACTGATTTAAAATTCAATAAACATAGTGGCTCGATTGTATACAAAAAATTAAACATGCCAAAGTTTCAATACAATTTTTTTGACACTAATCGTATTTTTTGGTGTAAAACAAGTTTCAAAACAAGTTCCACACAAAAGAACATCTTGCAACCAATCACAATCTGCAAATATACATGAAATAATTCTCAGCCAATCAAAACGTTTGACATAAACTCCCGATTGACCTAGCCAGCCAATCAAATCACACAAAAGAACTTATTCAACCAATCACATCAGTTCTTTAAAGAACGCTGAATGCCGCAATAGGGCGACATTTCGGGAAGACTCTCGCCGGAGACCACCGAAATTTCGGCAAGAATCACTCAAAATTACACCTTATTTTTTTACCCAAAGCTTCCAGAGATGCTTCCAGACCTAAGAGAATCGGTTCCAGACCTAATAAAAATGGTTCTCGACCTAAAAAAAATGGTTTTTGACCTAAAAAATTTTATTTTAAACTCAAAAATATTAGGGCGACACCAAAATGTCGCCCTATTGAGCAGGTCGCCCTAATATACCTTTTTTACACACGATTTGTCGCCCTAACCTACAATTCATAGTATTTTTATAACCTATAACCGGCTCCTTTCCCCAATCAGAACGTGCAATTATACATGTAAGATTTCTCAGCCAATTAAAACGTCTGACATAAACTCCCGACTGACCTAGCCAGCCAATCAAAACGCACAAAAGAAGTCAATCAACCAATCATATCAGTTCTTATATAAACCCACCTGATCCGGCCCCTTTTCCCGCACCGGTCTTTTCCAGATAGTCCACGCATTCACAGCTCGTCTCATCCAAAACCTGCCCATCGTCGCACATTTTCCCGTCGCAACATTTCTCCTCGGAAGGTGTGGAGTCTTTCACTGATACTGCAGAGCGGAAGAAAAACACACCCAGGAGAAAACAAAAAATGGCAGAATTATCTTTCATCGAAGGAGTGAATTTTAAGAGGGCACTGTTTGTGAAAGAATTATGTTTTAAGAGGCTGGTTTCAAAGCACGGAAGGAGTAAAAACATCGACGTTCGCATTCGAAGACTGAGCACCATTTCCAAGCAGGTAAGCACTGTATTTTGTGGTTATATAGTAGATTACTTAAAGCCTAATAACATCATTTGCAGTTTCCCAAATTTTACTTGACGAGTTGACAAGAAAAAATCGAATAAAAGTGTTGATAGCAATGGTAACAAACACCACATGATTTTTTCCCATGTAAAAATGACCTTTGTTTTTTAAGTGTTTGCACTGCAGACAACTTTTTTTACCATTCATTCACACACACAAAACATGTATAGATTTTTCAGGTTTTCTGACGTATTACTGGATTTATGTGGCTTTTGACCTAAACAAATGGTTTTTAATCTCAAAAATATTAGGGCGACACCAAATTGTCGCCCTATTGAGCGTGTCGCCCTAATATAGCTTTTTTACACACAAATTGTCGCCCTATCCTAGCAAACAGAGTTTTTACACTTTCCATTTTTTTTTCAGAGATAATCTTGTTCAATGGCAACAGGAGACAGAAGGTAAAAGCACAGCTATGTGGATTGTGGGCCAGTCCCGACTGTCGTCTGATAAAAAGTAGTTTGACTTCTTAGTTTGGGCCGAGGTAAGAATTTCTTCCAAGACTGTTCCACAAGCTCCCTCCATCCCACCCCACCACACCCGTTCCTTCGTTGTCAGAAACAACTAAGTATTTGCCTTTCCATATTTCATGTCTCCATTTCGGGCGTTTCACAATACATAGCGCCACCAAGCGTTTCTGTCGGAGAGGGCATTTTCCGACCGAGTGGTCGACATCGGTGTATTCGTTTATTGCACAAATGAGTCAGATTTGATTTGAAAGCGAATACGTGATTTAGAGGTTGAAGTTTCTTCGGGAAGCCTAGATTATTTAAACACGGTTAAAAAGTTCAATCTATGCTATTAATTGTCCATTCCATTTCTACTTGGTTGTCTTTTATTTGCCACTTTTCAAAATATCTTTGGATTGGTTTCATTTTTTCAATTTTTCCATTTTTGACTAGTTAATAATAATATAGGTTTTTTCGTTCAGTTTTAACAAAGTTCCTCCGAAGTTCGTTTCAGATGCATTCGTTTTAGCGCAAATTTGAATGAGGATCATCCTTCAATTTTTTAAAGAGAGCATTCAATTTGGTTTTTCGAGCACGCAATCAGGAAAGTTACGCTTTTAATTTAAAACTAGGCGTATTCAATTTTGAAATACCAACGAAAATCATTTAAATTCGCCCAAGCCCCGAGCTTGTACTAAATTGAATGAAGATTCAATGCTTTGTATTTGAATGATGCAAATTATAATCTGGATGTCTTAGCGAACAAATGTGAATGTCTTTTAAAATGTGAATGTGATCAAAATCACTTGAATACGTACTTCCTCAAACAAAATCGAATGAATTTCTGATGAATTTTAGCGAGAAAACCTATAATAACTGATATTCTATAGCGCTTTATCACTAAAGTATCAAAGCGCTGTTGCAATTATTATTGCTGCCATCAGGGAATCACCAGAATCATTTCGCTTCAACTGGATGGCTGCCTGGCCAAGACGCAGAACCCTATCAGCATTTAGATTGTGGCATTCCCCCTACAGGGTACTCCGGCACCATTGCCATTATTATCGCTGCTCCCCAAATATCGCTTTGGGTCGATGAGGCAATTGAGATTAATTGTCTTGCTTAGGGACAAAGAAACATTGGCCGTATTGGGACTTGAATTAGACATCATTATTTCCTTATTTAGGAAATAAAGATGTTGTATTATGCATAATTAATTCCTTATTTTTGAGTTGTTTGAAATTTCCTTGTCTTAACTGAGACTTTCTTTAGTTAAAGACGTGTCAAGTTCCAAAAGAACTAAAGAAAAATAAGATACATAAAGAACATGAAACCTTGGGTGAAAATAGCTTTTCAAGAACTTGAATTGTGAAAGAAAAAAACACAAGAAACAACATCGTCTATCCACTAAACATTTTGGCAAGTTAAAAAAGAAAATATTAAAAATACAGAGGATATGCTAATGAACAGACAACGGAACAAAAATTCTGTTTGGGACACTTTAATGTATTCATAGTGGTTGTTGAATATTCATCAACTTAAAAATGTATTGTAGTTGTCTAAATTTGCTTTAGACACCTTTAAAAAAATTGTTTGTTTTGTCAGTTTTAATTTGACTATTTCACATTTCTGGTGCACTCTTACAAAATCGGAAAACTCTTGGTATTTGTAACTGCCATGAAAATGGCAAAATGTGAAATGCCACTTTATGTATATATTGAGTTTTTTTATTCTCAGGATATTTAGTGTTTCCCGAAACGGTTTCAGTTATAAGCCTTGAAAAGGACAGTTGACATTTCTACTTATTTTTGAAATTCTTAAATGAATCTATATAGGCCTACTTAATTTTAAAGGGCATTTAATCACATTTAATTTAAAAATCAAATTTGACTTCCGTCCAAACACGTCTCATTTTAACAATACAATAATTTTAATATTCAAGGTTTCGATAAAGTACTGTGAATTGAAAAACCAAGTACTGCTACTAACTTAGTACGACCTACTAACTCTAATAGTACAACTGCACAGCTACACGTTCTTACCAACTATTTCTTAAAGGAAGGGACAAAACTTGTTTGAAATTATCGACGAATTTAATCAAAATTGTTACCAATGTAGTGCAAGTGCATAAACCTTCATGAGAATCAGAGAATCTGGTTTTCAACGTCGGCAACCCAATTAATTTTGATGATAAACTCTGCAACTATGTGCCGCGCCATATTTGAAATTTTGAAAGGGATGATGACGTCAACAAGCAACGATTGCATGGATGACGTCAAGATTGATGCCTTGTTTCCCGACTCCCATACGCCGTGAAGTATGTAAACATCTGTTGTGTCCTGCAGTGACTCACGCCCTCTCAAGTCACAGCGCCGAACTGCAAAAGATGGTGACTTACATGAAGCATACAGAATTAGGCAACCCTTTGCAAGTGTTGTCCCTTTCTTTAACTCCTCAAACTTTGAAAAATGACAAATGTTTTTTGCCAAAACATTCTATTTTGTTATGTTCCCCGAACGTATCAGCCGAATATGAATTTCCTTTGTGAAAAAAAGGTATTTTCAGCTGCATGTAGGCCTATTTTGTACATTAATTTGTCCTTTCGGAACTCTTAAAATGTACCTTTTACATCAATTTGCATCATATGCTTACTTGAATAAACATCAACTAATTAGATGTAATTTTTGGTAATTTTTCGTTATTTAGTTCAATTAGTAGTGAATATTATTACCGGTGGAAATCATACACATACAAAACAAAACTTGCATAGAGAAAAAAAATACATGTAACATTCAGCCAATCAGAATGCATAATGTATAGGCGGTAGTTTTCAAACACCAATCAAAACACAAGACACAAACCCTGCTGTCAACTAGCCGACCAATCAGCACGTACGAGAATGGATGTTCAGCCAAACAGAATGCGTAGAGTTGTAGCTAGGGTGGGGATCACGACGAAGTACGCCAAGCTTCCGGGAACTGGAGCTGCAAAGAAAATGTAAGAAATTTATTTTATAATTTTTTTGTTCGATTTGTATGAGTTTTTTATGATTTATGATTTTGAACGATTGGAGACATTCGCTATTACATATAAAGACGCATTTTAGTGCAGTTTTCAAAAAGAAATTTTTGTTTGAGCCCTTTAATGGGATGCTTATTTATAAATTGTGCTATTTTTTTCCTGGTACATATAGAGTCGGGGATTTGTCACAGAGCAAGAAATCTTCTATAAGGGAAGACAATAAAATAAAAGGTAGGTCTATACATAGTGGCTCGATCGTCAAAAAAAATTAAACATGCCAAAGTTTCAATACAATTTTTGTGACACTAATCGTATTTGTTGGTGTAAAACAAGTTTCAAAACAAGTTCCACACGAAAGAACAACTTGCAACCAATCACAATCTGCAAATATACATGAAAGAATTCTCAACCAATCAAAACGTCTGACATAAACTCCCGATTGACCTAGCCAGCCAATCAACCAATCACATCAGTTCTTTTATAACCCATAACCGGCTCCTTTCCCCAATCAGAACGTGCAATTATACATGTAAGATTTCTCAGCCAATTAAAACGTCTGACATAAACTCCCGACTGACCTAGTCAGCCAATCAAAACGCACAAAAGAAGTCAATCAACCAATCATATCAGTTCTTATATAAACCCACCTGATCCGGCCCCTTTCCCCGCACCGGTCTTTTCCAGATAGTCCACGCATTCACAGCTCGTCTCATCCAAAACCTGCCCATCGTCGCACATTTTCCCGTCGCAACATTTCTCCTCGGAAAGTGTGGAGTCTTTCACTGATACTGAGCGGAAGAAAAACACACACAGGAGAAAACCAAAAAAAAATGGCAGAATTATCTTCCATCGAAGGAGTGAATTTTGAAGGGCCACAGTTTGTGAAAGAATTGTGTTTTAAGAGGCTGGTTTCAAAGCAAGGAAGGAGCAAAAACATCGACGTTCGCATTCGAAGACAGCACCATTTCCAAGCAGGTAAGCACTGTATTTTGTGGTTATATAGTAGATTACTTAAAGCCTAATAACATCATTTGCAGTTGCCCAAATTTTACTTGACGAGTTGACAAGAAAAAATCGAATAAAAGTGTTGATAGCAATGGTAACAAACACCACATGATTTTTTCCCATGTAAAAATGACCTTTGTTTTTTAAGTGTCTGCACTGCAGACAACTTTTTTTACCATTCATTCACACACACAAAACATGTATAGATTTTTCAGGTTTTCTGACGTATTACTGGATTTATGTGGCTGAAATTTCTACAAGGCAGTTTATCAACATTATTCTTTAGTTATGTAATGCTGTTCCTGTTTTTAACAGGAATCTGCTTTAAATTTAATTGGTACTTCGTCAGAAACATGCTCCTGGTCGTGGTCGCTAAATCAGGCCCCATGATTAATTAACAAAATGGGTTTATACGCAATCTGATTGGTTTAAAAATCAAAATGGCAGCCTGATGCTGCTATTATCAGCCAATCAACGTACCGCATGATTCACAGAGTGCCGGGCAGTCCTTCATTGCGTCTGCGTCACAGTTACCAGCATTGTAGGCACCGGAACTGCAGTAGCTTTTAGTATCCACGCAAGGCTCTGAATAAGAGGAAATGGATGACCCAACATTTTACTTCGTTATTAGTTAATTGAGCGTGGTATTTTTCAAGACCCCCTATGCCCATCCCCCGAAATATTACTTATCAACATTTTGTCACTGCCATGAAATGTCAACGTAAGAGTCCTACACTGCCCTCAAACCCACCCACCCACCCACCCACCCACCCACCCACCCACCCCCCCCCCCCCCCCACCAACCCCCTCCCCCACCCCTCCCCCTCCCCTTCCCCTCCCCTTCCTACGCTTTTTAAAACCGTGAAAATGTCGACAACTTTGGACTCAATAACAAACAGAACATGATTTTTTTTCTCTGTCCGCCCAAGATGGTATTATTTTTTTTAAATAAATAACTGAAAAATGTGGATACACACATAATATTTTGTACCATCAAAAACGCCAAGTATGGCGTTAACAGTTACATTTAATGATATCTCTGTATGCATGGGTGTGCCAAGTTCACATATTCTATCCCAGAATAATAGCGATATATTTATTTCAGAGATATATATTTGACAAAAATATTTATATATTGCCAACAATATTTATATATTGCCAACCTACTCGAGCAGTCGGTGCCACGCCATCCCGCCTTGCACTCGCACGTGCATTTTGACGAGTCAAGTTGGCCGCAGTTCTGACATTGCAGTGGACATTCTGCGGAAAGAAAATATCAAAAATGTCAATGTATATTTGTATGTGGAAATTTCTGTTCATTAGAACAAAAATTTGAGATTTTAGTTTTAAAGTTTTCTTTTGATAGACACACGTGTCGATCACTGTTGCGACTGTACATGAGGGGCCGAACTGTGACGTGTTGCCGTGGTAACTGGATCTAAACATCGCCCAAAGCATACATTGCAATATCACTTGGATATTCTGTGTTGAGCCATTGCCTATAGGCAACTAACAAAAGATAATTACATTCAGCAGTCTCTTGACGATTTTGATTACAGTATATCTAGGAATTGATTAACATGCGATCGTAACGTGTTGTCGCAGAAATAGTCGCAAAATTAACATGTTGTCGCATAAATGGTCGAAAGAGTTGTTGGAAGCGTTGTCGCTATGTGTGTGATCGAACGGTCGCAAAATATTACTGACGTCGTGTATGACTTCTAGCGATCACCAATCGCACACTATCCGAAAAAAAAATCGGAAACTGTCGCCCAATTAAAATGTGCACTAAATTTATTGAAATACACATGTACATGGCAACAAATGGTAGACGCTAGTTAGTTGGCTTTGATCGCTTTTCACAGTCTCGTGTGTTTAACTGCCATCAGGGTTGTAGTAGAGTCCATCACATGCACAAGTCCAGAGCCGATAAAGTCACAAGTCCAGTAACAAGAAGCAAAGAATGAACACGCACGAAATAATGCCTTTGTTGGAGTTCATTTGAATAGCTTGTGACTTGAATTAAGACCCAGGGACTTATGGTGGACTTGTTAAGGCTTGTGAGGACTTGTGAAGGACTTGTGATGGACTCGAATACAACCCTGACTGCCACATATAAGCCATTCGAACAGTTCCTCAGATCCAGCTAATGTTGTAACATGACCGTGTAGGGTCAAACAAGCAAACATACCCAACGAAACTACACTGTAAACAATTGTGTTGAGTCATAGGTGTTTTTCTGTTGAAAAAGTCAAAATCGAACAGTAACTTTGACTGTTTTTTGGAATCTGTTGTTATTGCACAAACGTTCTTTCGTCTGTGTACATTTTAAAAAAAAATATTGTTCTGCTTGATTACTAGTCTTGGTGCAAGACGATACTGCGCGATAACCAACATTCACCGACATTCGCCAAGAGAGGGCGCCATACACTGTACTATGAGGACAGGGAACCAGTCTACGTCCGTGCTCTGCAGTATCGTCTTGGGACAAATCCTGAATCGCTCGGGAAATTCCGAGCGCATTCCAAGCATTGCTCATTATGCCATGCATACCTATGACGTAGGGCTTATTAACATATTTCAAGCCGAGCGCTGTGAAGTCTGGTACCTTTACGTACGTCTTAATTATCAAACAGGAAAAGCACACGTTATCGCGTCAGACAAGTCCGTGCTTTATTTGTTTTTAAAAGAAAAAATATGAAAATGTGGCAATGGGGCCAGTTTTTTTCCCAATGGATTCAACGAACTTCGGCTTTGGTTTGTCGGCCCGGCAACCAAAGCCGTTATTTGGCTGAACCCGTACGCTGCAGAAACGTGTCTTTATTATGATTTCAGACTGCGAAAACCGTACGGCACTCGCTGGCTAGCTAGCGCTATACGCGGACGAGACTGCCATGGGTCCTGTGTTTGAAGAAAAAACATAATTTTTGTTACTACTAAAATCACGTTTCATCGCCAAATTTAAAGATAGTATACATGATTGGTAAACTGTTGCAAATAGTTTTATCCCCCTGTGTGATTGAAGATATGCATGATTAAAATTAACCTGAGCAAAAACCAGCTTCGAACTTCGTCTAACCATGGAGGAAGGAAAGTCTTTCCTTCCTCCATGGTCTAACTTTTGAGAAAACAGTCAAAAAAGGGTTTGCAGTCATTTCGCCCCAAAACCACTTTGCCCTGAACCTTTTCGCCCTGAACCTCGGCCTGTGCACAAAGTGGTTTTGGAGCGAAGTAGCATGTGGGCGATGTAGTGTTTGGACGAAGTGATTTGGGGCGAAATGGCACTCAGGCAAAGTGGTTTGGCGGCGAAATGGCACTTGGGCGAAATGGTTTTGGGGCGAATTGAATTTTCGTCTCATGAGACGAAAACTAATTGTTTTACTGATTTCTCAAAGACTATAGCACTTCAGACAAAACCATTTCAGGGGAAGTTTTCTACGGTCATCGTGTTTATATTGTGTAAGTTAGGCGTAAATCTGTGAACATTTCTGATTTTCGAGAATTAGTGTCTACAAAAATGTTCTGATTTTTTTTAAAACAAAAGGTCATGCCTATTTGTTTCCGCAAATGATCGACGTCTCGCAGCAACTTCGGGAAAATCAAAAGTACAATGATGAAGAAAAATGATTCTCTAGCTACACACAAGTTACAACAGATTTTAGAAATACTTTGGTTGCAAAAATTAACCAAGCGGTTGCTGTGTTATGCTTGGTACAGTTCGTCCATCTCCGTGTGGAATATACAGTGAATTTACCACTAAAAATTATGACGCTGGCAAAGGGCAGGCTTTAATTTGTGGGCGACAAACAGCACCAGTAGCACACGTTTATTAGAATACAATTTTAAACAAATAGTATCCCCATGAACAGTAGACAGTTTCACAAATCTGTCTCGCAAACACGAACCTGGACACGATCGAACTTCTTTTATTTCAGTATATTTAGCAGGCATCGCATTTTCATTATTCCCGGTCTGGCACACGCAAAATTCTGCAAAATGTGTGAAATGCCGTGCGGCACGTACAGAAACGGTCTCGAAATCGGTCGGAAAATTGCACTTTCTCTAAGAATGTAAGTCAGTCATTGTACCCAGCTAAAACCTCGATAGGCTACTCTTGTACCTCAGATGTATTTGTGGCCATTTTGAGATTACAACAGTTGCTTTTTGGGGGCGTGTGTGGATCGGGAATTCCACCGCGGGGCGCGGGCCGCGCCAAGTATGTCTATAGCTCGGCAGCGTATAATCTGAGCCGTTCTTTTAAATTTTACGTTTATGATTCTCCCCAATTTGTAACACACTTGATTCGGGTATAACGTATATACAAGTGGCTATCTTTTTTGGAGGATATATGGGACCATGATTTAGTAGGAAGGAAATAACCCTAGTTGTGCAGGCACAGAAAGTTGCCAGGCTGGCATGCTCATTATGTGGAACTCTGTTGACCTCTATAATGCATATGTATAAGCTTAGGTTAGAGGTCACACAGTGTCACATACCAACGTTCGACAAATGTCCCAAGACGATACTGGAGACTGGTGTGTATGGCGCCCTCTCTTGGCGATTGTCGGTGAGTGTTGGTTATCGCGCAGTATCGTCTTGCACCAAGACTACTTGATTACAGACGATTTGCGGTTAAATTACAGGTTTGTTAAAGAACAAAAAAATACAGCCATGTTACTGTTTAGTAACAGAGTATCTTCTGTTATCCCATCGATGTTCCCTGGTATGCGGCAGAAATTACGCGGCGTTGATAGCGAGTACCAGTACGTTGCATGCTGGGAAATCACTGCAGTAAATTCAAACTGCGCAGTGCGCTTTTTGTAGTTGTGCCGTTCGTACGAAATGATAGCTTTTGGCCGGCATTATATGTCAAAATATGTACTGGAGACTGTTCAGTTTAGTGCCGACTTGCTGCTGATACATGTCGTGAAAGGCAAGTCGGCATTTTCGTACATTTTTGGTTTTTATTTGCGTGTTATTTGCCGTGCAATACTGCCTGCAGTACAGTGGAGATATGCGGGAGCATGTAACCTGCCTCAAAGTGCGGGAATACAATAGATTCAGGCGGAAATTTCCCCTGAATGTATTTTTGGTATACTGTACACCCTGTTGCAACTCCACTGCACCCCGGCATGCAAATAAAAACTAGGAAATTGAGAGAAACACGCCGATTTATTTTCCATGAAGTGTGGTACATCTACAACACAACAAAAGTGAACTGTAAATAAGGGCAACAAGAAACAGTCGTCAATGACCTGGACTGCTTCGTATTCAGTTACATAGAATCGTTTCTGTACAGAAGGCTTTGTTAAAGAACAAAACGAACACTTGGTCGTCTGTTGAAAAACAGAAGAATCTTCTGTACATTTACAATTCCAAATAACAGTAGAGTCTACTGTATGCAAACAGAGAAAACAAAAAAGTAGAATGTACTGTTCAAAAACAGTACGCTATGTAATGCCAATTGACATATGAATGTCGTCAATGACCTGGACTGCTTCGTTCAGTTACATAGAATCGTTTCTGTACAGAAGGCTTTGTTAAAGAACAAAACCATGTACAAAACGAACACTTGATCGTCTGTTGAAAAACAGAAGAATCGTCTGTAAATTTACAATTCCAAATAACAGTAGAGTCTACTGTATGCAAACAGAGAAAACAAAAAAGTAGAATGTACTGTTCAAAAACAGTACGATATGTAATGCCAATTGACATATGAATGTCGTCAATGACCTGGACTGCTTCGTTCAGTTACATAGAATCGTTTCTGTACAGAAGGCTTTGTTAAAGAACAAAACCATGTACAAAACGAACACTTGGTCGTCTGTTGAAAAACAGAAGAATCGTCTGTAAATTTACAATTCCAAATAACAGTAGAGTCATGTATGCAAACAGAGAAAACAAAAGAGCAGGCCCAGAATGTACTGTTCAAAAACAGTACGCTATGTTATGCCAATTGACATATAAATGTACTGTAAATGAACATAGGCCTAATTTGTTTTAACAGTGTAGACTCCGTCGCTGTTGTCAAGTTACAGTTTGGCACAAAGACCTTTTCAAAGGAGTGACACAAGCCTGATATAAACTTACCGCAATCATCCGAGCTGCTTTGGCAATTCTCGCCTGTGAAGGAAGAAAACAAAGCTTGTCCTAAAATTACCTCGGAAGAACATTTTATATTCCTCCATGAACAATAAATTATAGCAGTAATGTTTCCCACTGGAAAACATAAATCTACAACTTTTCATGCTTTCATCAGCGTAAAATGTAAAGAACGTAGTTGAGACCTCGTAAAGATCTGTTTTATTTCAACTAGGCTGTGTCCCACTGATCCCTGAAGTACCAATTTGGTATCCCCAAGGTACCAAATTAATTTCCATAAAGAACCAATTGAAAAAATACCATATACGCGTTCGCCAGTTGAGACTCATGTACTAAGTCCATATGGAGACATAAAAATCCTAAATGTTTTCAAGAAAAAAACTAACTTTTCTCACTGCTAAAATCATGTTTTCTTACCAAATTTAAACTTTCTGAGGCATTATCATTTGGGCGAATTAGTGGAGATTTATCCATTTTACCAAATGAATCTCCCTAAAGTACCAATTTGGCATCCCCAAGGTACCAAATGAATCTCCCTAAAGTACCAATTTGGTATCCCCAAGGTACCAAATTAAATCTCCCTATTTGGTATCCCTAAGGTACCAAATTAATCTTCCTAAAGTACCAATTTGGTATCCCAAGGTATATACCAAATAAATTAATCTCCCTAAAGTACTAATTTGGCATTCGCAAGGTACTAAATTAATCTCCCTAAATTTTGGATATCCCTAAGATACCTAATTAATCTCCCTAAAGTACCAATTTGGTACCCCCAAGGTACCAAATTAATCTCCCTAAAGTACCAATTTGGTATCCCAAGGTATATACCAAATAAATTAATCTCCCTAAAGTACTAATTTGGCATTCGCAAGGTACCAAATTAATCTCCCTAAAGTACTAATTTGGCATTCGCAAGGTACCAAATTAATCTCCCTAAAGTACTAATTTGGCATTCGCAAGGTACTAAATTAATCTCCCTAAATTTTGGATATCCCTAAGATACCTAATTAATCTCCCTAAAGTACCAATTTGGTACCCCCAAGGTACCAAATTAATCTCCCTAAAGTACCAATTTGGTATCCCAAGGTATATACCAAATAAATTAATCTCCCTAAAGTACTATTTTGGCATTCGCAAGGTACCAAATTAATCTCCCTAAAGTACCAATTTGGTATCCCCAAGGCACCAAACTAACCCCCTTTAAGTACCAATTTAGTATCTCTATAGGCTAAGGTATTAACTCACGGCAGAGCTTGTTGTCACACCAACCAGCACCCGAAGCACACAGCGCGCACGGCGGCCCTGCTTTGTACGGTACGCCAGACCCCGAGACACTGCGATAAAAAGAATCAAATGTGATTTATAACATTTACTTAAAAGTCGTAAAAGTATGCTGTATCCAAGTGCAAAAAAGTCCTATACTTATGATCATAAATAACTTTGTCATTTTCCAACGGATTTAAACTGAATTTCAGATCATGTAAACAAGGCCTGACAAAATTTATGAGCGATCGACTTGCATCAGCTTTGACCACAAGAGTTAGAGGTCATACGAAAAAAAAACCTCAATATCAGACGCCAAATCGAAAGTGGCAGAATCTGAACTTGATTTTTTTTCGTATGGCTTTTAAATTTCACCCTTTTGGACAAAGCTGATGTAACTTGCTCAATAAGATTTGTCAGGCATTGTTTAATACATGATTTGAAATTTTGGTTTAAAACAATTGGAAAATGACAGGATCAAAAGCAGGACATTTTTTTGTCCACGAATTGTTTTGTCATTTTTTGGGGGCAAAAATGGGGCAAATTGTCAAATATTGTCACTAAAAACGTCAAATGTTTGGGGTTCGTTATATACCTTGGTCCATAGTTGCAGACTGTGTACAATTTGCGGCCTTCGTCACAAATAGCGCTGCCACATCCGATAACTTCCAACTCCGAATAAATCATCTGCGCATCGTATAAAAAAAATTGCGGAAAAATCACATTTTCCATAGATCTAAGACATTATGACGTCATACTTTGTTTACATGTGCGCAATTCTACAGGAGTCTTGGGGAACAGACGCACTTCTAAACAAACCGTGTGACGACAAATCTCAGGTCTATCAATTCAGCCTATGACTAGCGTTTGCTGCTGATGACGGCCAAAAGCTGGTAATTCATTGGTTGTCACTGACTACGTCAGAAACATAGTTTTGTTCATGGACGCCAAAACATGTCCATGCCTCATGTGTATACGCTATATTCACGGACGATACGTCGGTGGCTATAATACTATACCGAGGAACGAAAGAAACGCGAAAATTTTCTCCACTTTTGATTGAAAAAAAACAGTCAATCTGAGAGTGAGAATATTCAGCACACGGAACCTTTTTGCAGTAGGCCTATATGAAGCTGTTATGTTAATATTTCGATGTCAACTTAATTACAAAAGAATTTTTTTATTAAACTGAAAATTTGCTGATTTTTTTCAATCGATTTTTCCGATTCCACTTAAGAATCACAATCGATTTGGAATCGATACCATTTTTAAAACTGATGTTACCACTAAAATTAGAAAAACAATATCTCACAAAGTGATACAAAACACTGTCAAATTCTGCATTAACAAACATTCATAATCGCTGGGTACTTTCTGGAATCACCAGGACAATGGGAATCGATTCCTCCAAAAACCGGAATCGCAATTATTCCGATTTCCAACTTGGAATCGATTCCCAACACGAAATCGATTCTGCACTCACTATCTTATAATGCCCACACTCAGCACCCTGTGCGCAACTCGCTGTACTGTAGTCATAATCACTGTGCTCGCTGTACCATGCTGTAACTGCCCTGGTCAGACCGTAACTTTTAGTACCCTTCCAGAGGTTTTGTGCCACGATTCCCCCGTATGCCTGAGGTGGTGACGGTTGGCCGTGCTCGAACGCGCACCCCTGGGCCCATCCTCGTGCGAGATCGGCCAGTTCCGTACTCCAGGACTGGGAAAAAAAGAATGAAAAGAGCAAACTAGAAGTCAGGAAGCAGTTTTTAAAAGACCGCCCAAATCTAGCGGATGTAAGATATTTCATTGGTGGAGCGACGTGCGTGCGCGTTGCGCGTCTTCCCAGCGTGTGCAACGCGCATGATTGCACCTGTCGATTACACAATGATACTCAAAGGGCGTGTCTGTTTCATGACAGATCCGAATCCAGATTCCGAGTTGTTTTACCGCGCATAAACGAACGAAACTGCTCTCATCTCAAGTCACGTGGATTGCAATTTATTTACCAAATTTGTCAAATTTCTGTATCATCATTGTAAATAAACAAGCAGCCTGAATTTGTTTGTATCGTGTGTTGCCTCTGAAATTTTAAACGACACTGTTTACTCACACAAAAATCTTCGCGATGTTTAGGCGACGTCACGTCGCCATTTTAAATCTAGCGCTGAACCCATGCCACCGCTTGAGAAGGATCCCAGAGATCACAGATCTCGATCAATATCTTCGCGAAATAAACGATTTCACCTTGGATCTGCGCAGATCAGGATCCGGATTCGTCAGAAACAAACACGCCAAAAATAAAGACATCTCATTGGTGAAACAAAGTGTATGCGTGCGGTGCGCGACGCGCGTCTTTGCACCAATGGGATACCTTGATTGTTTCCAAAATGTCTTTCATCTTGTGTTTGGCCACTCCATTTTCTAATGATTACCAAAGAAATTAATGAGAATTTTGACAGCATCCCTAATTGTTTTAATAAACGTTTAACGGAAGTAACAGCTGTCCAATTAAGTTATAATTTGTTCGCGTAATTTTATTAATTAACGTAATTTTATTAATTAACTTGTTTTGCCAGGGTTGTTATCTAATTAAAAATAAATAAAAGACCCTTGAAAATGAAAATACACACGTGGAATCGAATACAGTAAATTCAACGATATAGTAATCGTATGATTTGGCGGTAGTACCAATCGTTCGACATCAAAAATGGCCTTGGTGTCTGTTCTATACAGGAAAATGCATTGTCCTTGAAAACCTTCCCGTTATGTAACGTAATGGAAACTGAAGGTCTCTTAAAGAATAAAGTTGGTTCATTGTTGTGTCGTTAATAAAATGATAATGAATGATATGATTTTTGAGCTACGTTTCACACAACAAGTACATATCAATAATTGTAGGGGGTCAAACGTTTCGATCAGAAACGAGGATCAGTCACTGACAAGATCCGAGGATCAGTGACTGACAAGAACGAGTTCTGTCTGACCTATAAATACTGACAGAGTATACTGCAATTAGAGCCTTTGCATGGCGGCCATGACAGGGGACAGTCACATTGTCACTGTGTGTGTCAAGCATGAGTAGGTGCATTGTGGTTCCATTGTCACAAAACCTGCCCCCTGTCATGGCCGCCGGTGCAGAAGCTAGACTACCAAATAGCTAAACTAAGAAATAGGCAAGTAAACAATACACGTGTCATGAGTCATCTATTTATAACCAAACAGGATAAATAGGCCAGAGTCAAGTTTCGCAAGGTGACGGATACGGTTACGAGTACGGATATGATAACGGTAACCGTTCACGCTGATGTGCACACTGAACTGGGTTTCGCACTGTGTGAATGTATACGTGTACATTATCTGCTAAATCCGCTCGTACGCTTGGCTTTGTTTTCAGCAGATTTTCATCACTTTCACGTGGGCATGACTCATTAAATTCGAAGATACAAAAAAAAGGAAACAAAATGAATACAAGTTATTATCTGCATATTATCTGCGACCAATCTGCATAACCGGTATCCGTGTTTATGCTACGCGTATATGGAGGCCGATAACCGTTATTCACGCGTATATGAAAACATGTGTACTACGGTTACGCGTGACAAGAAGCGCATAAAGTCATAACAGGACGTATCGGTATCCGTTACGGTGCGAAACCTCTCTATAGTTTATGTTGTGAGTTTTTCTTCCTCCATTGCTGAATAAATAGAACTTCCTTAATCCTTCTTAGCACAGTAAACTGTTCTTTGTCCAGTTTATTGCATGGCTGGTGTTGATGACGTGTATTAGGAATGCATAATTCACGGCGCTGCAAAATTAGTACAGTGAAACTTGTCTATAGTGGCCACCCTCGGGACCGTAAAATACTATATACATGTACATGGCATTTGGGACCAACGGTGGGTGGCCACTGTATGCAGGTGGCCTGTTGATCAAGGTCGTCTTAATTGCAGGTTTCACCATAAATTAGGCAGCACGATATGTGGCTAACGGACTTTCCCCTTACCATTGTTCCCCTATTGTGTCTCAAACATCCAAGGAATTTCCAAGGAATTCCTTTAAGTTTTTAGGGGGATTGGTGCGTTAACAAAAGGGAAGAATGTGTAAATGGGCGTTAGG